>CM076575.1:721032256-721632256 GCA_034641835.2 Pinus albicaulis
TATGTGCACTTTAATTTGATTTGAGAGAATTCATCTATGTAGGACCAAGAATAAACATGGGGTTTATTCATTAAGAAATTGTTGCCACATGAATTTTAATAAGAATAAATACATAGTAATACATGGAAGATAATACTCATCATTAGAGGACTTATCGCCATGATTCATGTATCTATTACTTAATACAGATTATCAATGGTTTTTTAGATGAGACATTAAGAGTGGAAGTATGGACCAAGTGGGAGAATGTTACGCTCCCTCATCCGCTGCTGAATTTCAGGATTACTCCCTCTATTTCTGGAAACAACTGGAGTAAAATTCTGGAAACCAACTGCAGTGATTTCCTTAATTTATGGAAACTAACTGTAGTAATTTCCTTAATTTATGGAAATCAACTGCAGTTCATTAATTTCTTGTTGGGAGCTTCTGAAGTGGTCCATTACTCCCACTGCAGTTCTCTGCCATGATCAGTGGAGCATTTGACACATAGCCAATAGAAGCTTGATGGAAGCTGGGCTATATAGTTTTCTGTTTGGTCCTCAAGCTCACTAATTCATTCCCTTCAGTTTTACACCATCAACCAGAATTAGCAGAGCCTGGAAGCCCTTTCAGATTTCAGAGTGAAAAGCGTTCTATCTCTGGACTGCACATCATAAGTTTGTTTTCAGATTTCTGCTTGTGAAGTTTGCTTTATCGTAGAGAGAATAATGTTGTTGGTAAACCCAGAAAGCACAAGAGTGGCCGGCAAGGAATTTTCGTAGATTTTGCAATCGCTGTAGCAAAGCATTAAGAACAACGAATTGGAGCATCTTCTTGTTTTAATTGACAGCATTATTTAAATCGTTTGCTACATGTCCCAAGTATTTAATCATATTGTCATGGAAGAGAGAAACTATTCCATTACATGTGGAAGGCGCTTTTTACAAAGACTCAATTTCGCTTGGTTGGAGAGTCAGGTGAAATTGCCAGATTCTGATGTAGAGCCTTTTATTGTTTTTAAGTGTTTGAATATAAAGTCGTTTGAATATAAAGTCTCTATTATTGCAAGGGCTGTTTCATTTCTCTGAAGCTGTGAATTATTTCAAAAACGGATGGCTGGAGGTATGTAATTTTACTGGACATTATAGTTTTATTTATTTTTACTGGGCATTTAAGGATTGATTTTAGTTGCTTTAAAAACATTATTAAGATTTTATTAAAGCTTACATCTCAGTAAAAATTGCTTAAAGCTTTTTACATTTTATATCAATTTTTACTGAGTATAAAAATTGTTTATCCATAAATTTTATATGTTTTTACTGTGCATAAAAGAGTTGACATTTTTAACTCTGCAATTAAAGAATTATGAGTTAAAGAATTTTATTGAGTTATTAAAATTCTTACTCACAGAAAGTACTTGTAAAAAAAGAAAACATGAATCTAAATAGAAAGTATTCAGAAGAAAAGCAATAAATCAGAAGGCGGGTGTGCTTTTTTGGTTTGGATATAGTGAACAGAAAATTTCAAACGTATTTTCCTTCCTCCCTCCTTTATCGACGGGCTGGTATGTCTGCGGGGTTGGCTGTCTCTGTCTGGTATGGTGTCCTTAGGTTGGCTTCCCTTATGGTGTTTGAATGTGTCTCCGTGTGGTATAAGGCGTTTGAGTCTGTCTCTGTTTTTGAGTCATGTGGATTTATGCGACAGAGGAGGAAGAGGCAGCTCTATTTGTATCATTAATCTTTGGACAAAACAACTTCAAGGGCATGACAATTGGATTTGGTTCATCCCTTGGAATTACTTAAGGTTATTATAATTTATTTATTATCTACTTACTTTCAATTCGTTTGTATCGAAATTTCCTTTCATGTGATGAAGATAGCAATAGGCATTTGACTTTTGTTTTAGTTGTTGTTGCTATTGTTCAATCCCTGCTCCAATGTACAATTCCAGGTATGTAGAAATGGCTTCCATCTCTGTTCAAACCCTATTCCAATCCAATGTATAACTTCAGGTATGCTGAGATGGCTCTATCTCTTTTCCTTTCATTGAACTAACTAGATTTAATAAATACAGCTTCTCGTTAAGATTTAATAATACAGCTTCTCGTTAACCCAAATTTGGGATGTTTAACCTATTTGATTTTCTATTAACCATATTGCATCATCATTAAATCAAGTTTTACGTTTAACCCAACTGTGTTAGTATAAGTCGCCTTCCTTAGGTTGCCTTCCTTAAGAATGACTGGTATTAGATTGACCCTAATTTAATTATCGTATTTCTTAATTAATTTAAGAAACCTGTTTATCCTGCATTTAGCGGTTGATCCCTCCGGTTCTTTAATTTGCTTCCTCTGTAAGTTTAACTGCATGTACTGTCCGCTCTATTCTTGTCTTGCTTTGCCTAATAGGAATGAAAAACTTATTGCAGGTGTGGCCACTTGTAATATGGCTTTTTTAGCCTCGTCATCATAGGGACTAGAATGTTCATCAATTTCCTCAAATTCAGGCTTCTTCTTGATGCATTTTGGAAGCTGGGAACCATCTTCATCAATTTCCTTAAATTTAAGCTTCTTCTTGATACATTTTGGAAGCTGGGAACCATTATTAGGATGCTTCAGAGCAGTGTTTACTCCACCTGCAAGCATTACAGGCATTACAGAGCACAGTGGATTGCATATCATTTTCCCTCTTCTTGGTCTCTGGGATCTTCATTTTTTCCTCTTCTTGGTCTTTTGGGATCTTTTTCATTTTATCAAATCTGGTTGAATTCCCAATGGGGTGATCAATCCTAATCTTAGCCTCATTCTCACTTCTTTCTTCTTCTTCTTGTGCTTCATCGTTTGTGCGATTACGTAACCACTATCTTGGGTTTAGAGAGGCCCGGCATGTGACCAATGGCAATGGATTTGGAGTCGAAACTGTGACCAACTGAAACGAGTAGTCTCGCTCTGCACACTGCCACCTGCTCTTAGAATTCCTTGGCGGACAATATATTACATTACTCGCATTGCTAACCAATCCCTCATCCTCTTTTTCATTAGAAGGTCTGGGCCTCCTAACTTTTTCTCTTATCTAGATCGTAAGTTCAGTTTTAGTTTCGAGGATGTGGTGGGCTAGATGGGAAGGTTTCTTCTCCACAAGTATTGAGTTCCAATCTTAGAAAAAATTATGTATACCTAAACGCTGCTCAGACATAATTTCTTCATTTCTGAAAAAAAAAACATAAGCTCTACATAAGCTCTGTTCTATTCTGACTGATGTTACCACTGGTCAAACACTACGCCAAGTTACAACCGATGTGTTTTAATTTTGTTTTTATTAATCCATTTTAACCATGCTTCTATTAAATTATAGCTAACCATATATGTGTTTTAATTTAGTTCTCATTTTAACCATGCTTCTATTAAATTCATAGATATGTTTTAATTTAGTTCTTATAAAAACAATTTAAGTGTGTTTAGATTAAATTTATTTTTTAATTAAACCTCCTGAATCCTGCATATTAATTTTTGTTTTTTACTACCGTCGGTAATCTTCCTAAGATGAATCTAAACAGCATGTTTATAATTGAGTCTCAGTTGTGGTTTCCTCCGTAGGTTTAACCTGGTGATCATTAGTTTGATCGGCACCCTGTTTTATGAATTCAGATATTAAAATTTTAAATTAAATCCGGTGATACGAAACTAGTTAGGCAGAGTATATTCTAATTACTTACTTCCTATTGTTTTAACTGTGTGTAAATGTTTCTAAAGATTTAGAAAGTTTGTAATTGAATACGTTTTTATAATGGATTTTTTTGAGGTTTTATAGATCTTATTTAGTAGACATTAATTATAAGTTTGTAATTGAATACGTTTTTATAATGGATTTTTTTGAGGTTTTATAGATCTTATTTAGTAGACATTAATTATTATCATATTTAGCATAATTAATTTACGAGTAATATTGTATTTGGCAAATAAATATAAATTGATTCTTACTCTGTAACACCATCTCTTGAAAATTATTTTTTATTTTATTATTTATAAAATTTGACTTTTAATAAGTTTCTTGGTTGCTTGTAATTACGTATAAATATTTTTAAAGTAATTGTGTGAATTACTAAATATTTCTAAATGTTTTTATTAATTTTGTTTTTTTTCTATAAGAAATTAAATCCATTATTTTTCTGTTAATTAAATAAAATAATTAAATACAAGTTTTTTTTAATCCTGCAATGACAACTTTGCACTTTGCAGCTACTGTTGAAACACAAATGCAATCTTACTGATTTATCACTGTGAATTCTTTACCAAAAATACAATCTTATTGATTTGTCACTGTGACAGCATGTAGGATTTTTTTATCGGAGTGAGAACGGAGCAGTATAACTATAAAACGTTTTTATTTTTATTTTTTAAATGTGGTGATAATTTATTTTAATCTATTTTCATTAATTTATTTTGGTCTATTCCGCAATCTTTTCGAATGCAACTTTTGAGTATATGAATGCATTCATAATTCTTAGAATTGGTTTACACTCCAACTCAAACTTGCATTACGAATAAAAAAACCCACCCAATTTAAGACAAAATCATTCAAAACGCCTCACAGTTAAACAACGCAAAAGATCCCACCAAATATAGGACAAAATCCACATAATATATTCGAACATACAATTCAATAAGGTGGAATTGCAGGTTGTATGTTGGGGTTCCTCCAAAGCCATGGTTTCTGGATGTGGACAGTGGTAATGACCTCACCTTGGTCCAGTATTATGCTCCACCCAGAAGTTGTGCCAAGGTATGTAACTTAGGCCACTGCAGGCATTGTTTACTTCATTTAATAATTTGAGTAGATTGCAGATGAATTCATACAACACATAGTTAAGGTAGCATATATTTTGGTATATTTCCTGATTGTATGTTCCCTATTTTTTCAAGAAGCCAAGAAAGCCTGCCGCGTCTAGGAGTAGATTCTGCATTTTTGTTGATAGTAGATCTATCCCACTTGCAAACACTGACCAATATTTTGGCAAATTCGTGTTCCCTTATTTTTTGAGTTTATGTTCCCATATTTTTTAATAAGCCAAATTATGAGCTTTTCGAGTCTCAAAGTTGATTTTGCATTTTGGGTTGGTAGCAAGTCCATCACACTTGCTAGCAATCACAAGTACAATGCGAAATTTATGTGAATTTTTTGAAACCTTGATTTTCGAATTAGCCAAGTTATTAGATTGCCTAATCTCACATCACACTTGACTCTGCATTTTGGGTAAGTAGCCCATATATTTGCTTGCTTGCATCTTATCTCTGCGTGTTTATGCATGCACCCCATTCCAAACTGACAATTAACGTACTAGATTTCTAGATATTCATAGTGCTTGATAGTACCCAATTGAAAAATATGAAATTATTTTAGCATCTGCATCGTAGGCTGCATTTGTTGTATGTTCTATTAGTTGTTTTTGAAAAGAATTGAGAAAATGAAAAGTAAAATGGAACAGAGTATTGCTCATCTCAATATTACGAAATAGTTAAATAGATTACATTGGAAACATTAGCAATAAATGACTAGAGTTAAACTCCACTAAACTGGCCTAATTAGAAACTGAACTAGACACTTGGACTGATGGTTTCGACACCTAGCGGGTGGTTGGGATTACATTCTTTAACACTCCCCTTTAATTTCAACCACATAATAATTTAATTCAGATACCTCCTGGTCTATGTCTCAGCGAGGCTTACAATTTAAAACACTTGACTTTAACTAGATTTAGTTTTCTTCTTCTTTTTTTCCAGATTCTGTAGCCTCTAAATTGTTTCAGATTTTTCTCTTTGTTGTATCCTTCAAACTTCAGTTTCTTGATTTGCTCGTGCAGGTCTTTTACTGTTCTAGACTATCTAAACATGTCCCGGACTTCTTCAAGAAATGTGGGTTGCTGCCACATATGGTCTTCTGTAGTGCACTTATCATAATCAATCTATTGCAACATAAAATTAGAATAATATCTTATCTCTTCAGAACTCCAATGCATGAGAATTTCATTGACATATTCGTCATGCATGTCATCTCCATTATTCATATCTACATCTTTTGTGTAGATCTCATCCAGACATGGTGTTGCAAGCCATGTTTCAATAAACTTTAGCTCTTCTTCATAATCAATCTGTGTACCTGCACACTTGAAATCAATGTTAGAATAAAAAATATTTTCAGAACGATTTTGGTTCTGGTCTTTTTGCTCTGCAGTGAGAGCTTTCTCTTGTTGTGTTTCCTTCTTTGCGTCAGCATCTTTCTCTGTTTCCGCTTTCTCTTTGCAGACTTCTTTCTTTGTTTCTGTCTTTTCTTCTTTCTATGTTTCTTCCTTCTGCTCTGTAATGAGAGTTTTCTGCTGTTGCGCTTCCTTCGCTGTCTCTTCCTTTGTCTTTATCTCTGTCTTTTTTTCTGTCTTTGTCTTTGTCTTTTCATCACTAACCTGTGCTTCTCCAAACATGTTGTCTTCCACTGACTGAAGTGGGATTATCTCACCAAATAGCATCATGTCAATATCATGTTTTTGTTGCATCATCTACAACCAATCACCATTAGCCGAAAATTCATTATCAAAGTGTACATCAACCATCAAATTTTCATCAGCAAGTTGTGTTGTTAGGTTCGGCATATCTTCATTAGCAAGCTGTGTTGCTGGATTCATCAAAACATCATCAACAAGCTCTGTTGGTGGAATCAACAAGTTATCATCATCAAACTCTGTTGCTGGAATCATCAAGTCTTCAACAAACTCTGTTGCTGGAATCACCATATCATCAACAAGCTCTGTTGTTGGAATCATCACGTATTCGTCAGCAAGCTCTGTTGCTGGATTCTCTTCATCCACTTGTGGCTGTGCATAGTGGGGTTCACAAGAATCTTCGTTCTCTCTCTCTGCTACTTCTGCACTTTCTTCACAGACATCATCCCCCTGTGGCTGAGCACAGTGGAATTAACAAGAATCTTTGTGCTCTCTCTCTCTGCTTCTTTTGAATCTTCATCTCGCTGTAGAACTGCTGCTACAGATCCACCTTCATCTTCAACTTCAATGCTCCCCCTTGCACCAAAACATCTCTGAAGGTTATGTTATGCCTCCTTGGCTATCTTGGCATATGAAATCAAGGGAAGTATACTTTCATCGACTGATTCTTTTATGCATCTTCATGCATAGGCATCTTTTTGCCTTCTTATTTCCAGATCTAAAAAGATTTCGAACATCTTCTGTTTTTGCTTTAGCCTCTTGGCTTTTCCCATGACCTCGTCGCTTGGCTTCCACAAACAAACGAGTCTACATATGCATCAAATACCTTGTTTCTAAAAAATTTCTCTTCTCAAAAAGGATCTTTCTACAGAATCATTTTTACAAGACTTTCACAATGCTCTTTTTAAATTTCCATTGAAAAAAAATCTCCTTTTAAGCTTTCGCTTTCATTTTCTCACATCACAACTTTAAGATTTTTTTTTTTTTTTAAATTAAAAAAAAATTCCTTTTTTCAACTAATCTCCTAAATCTTTAAAAAAAGCTTTCTCCTCTTTTTAAATCACGTGGAGCATAAAAGACTTACATGGCCATATATAAGTCAAATCATAAAACATTAAAATAATTCCAATATTCCCATACCTTAATAAAGGCAATGAAAAATTTTTAATAAAAAGAAACTTTTCTTTATGCGTTGAAAAGCTTAGCCATCTTCACTCTCAGCGACGATTCTGTTTTTTTGAAGGATGACGAAGATTTTGTAAACAATGTGAGATACCATGTGGTTCCCAATAAAAGGTTGTTAATGGCAGACCTCAACCGTCTTTCCACTGCCACAATACTCCACACTCTCCTCGATGGCCAATCGTTGATGGTGACAGACACCAAACCCTTCTCCATCAATCACGTGGGCGTTAACATTCAGGATGCATTTACGAACAGATGGATAGCTGTGCACGAGATCGCTCGCCCCCTTGCAATCTCATCGCATTCCCATCATGAGATGCAGATGCAACGCACATATATTTCATGCATCATGGATTACCTTCCGTAACAAAATTCACATTAACACAGGTGATTCAACTCTGCGCCCGCGTGTAACTTTAACGCAGTCGATTCTTGCGGCCTCTGCGTTATTGATAACATGCGATCCAAGTGCTGAGGGCCGCATTAACAGTCATTCACTTATTGGCGCGGTCCCATTATTGATTTTTTTATTAGGATTTGGCTAGTACAGCAATTCCGGAGGTCTATCCCGAGAGGCACATTATGTTTAATATTAATAGATTAGTCTAACTTAAAAAAAAAACATTTATCACTTATAACTTGAAAAGACAATCATAAATAGAGAACTAGATGGAAATATATACCATGAATTCTTCTAATCAACTCTCCTTATCATGTTCTACTACTAGGAAATATAGTATTGTGAGTGATGCATTACACTTCTTGGGGACCTTCCAAACTGGTTGCTTTGTAAGCCCCACCACCGCCCCTTCCCTTCTGATTTCACACTTTGACATAAGGATCATACCGGGCGGGTCAGTCATTATGGTCAGGGTGGATGTCGTGGGTTGTGCATGTTGCACAACCATTCATTCCTCGCCTATGACATCCTACACAGTTGATCAGAACTTCATTTATACTCCATACTTCGTTCTTTCTCTATGTTAACTCCCATGTAGTGTCACTTAATGGGAATTATGGTTGATGTCACGACTGAGGAATGCGAAGCCCCTTTCCTTGAGCCAAAATCTAGGAAGAATGGTGACAGCATCATTTTTTAGGATTCTGGCTGTGGGAGTTTGTTTGGGATCCTGGTGCACCTTTTAGGACACCAAAGTCTCTCCTCAAAGGCAACACAGTTCACCAACAAAAATATTTTTGGTCTTTTTCTAAATTTCGAATTTGGCTGGATGATTTCAACATTAAAACTATGGATATCTTCTGTCAAGGTCTTGCTGTCAAAATTATGAAGTGATTGCAAGCGAGTCGGGTCCTATGCATCATAGGTTTGTGGGAGGTTTTGTCAAGGTGGTCATATGTGAAAACTTGAAGGTCCTTGAGTCCGTGTTTTTTTTTTCTCACCATCCTCGACCCTTTTCTACTGAGACAAAGGTAGCAAGGTTGGTTTTGTATTTGTAAGCATCCAATTTCATGTTAATTGCGTCTTCTTGCCTCACCCAAGGCTTCTCATCCTCTACTTTTAAGTTAGATTCATTCTCGTCCCTTGCTTTAGTCCTATCCCACTCATTTGTTGGTTTGAACACAATATAACTTGGTCCTCCCCCTACTTTGTTTTCCCCTTTTCTTTCTTCAAGTCTCTTTTTTCACTTTGAGAACCCCATTCCCTTCTCCTACAACCTTGATTTTTTAATTTCGTCGTCAATTATGGAGCATAATGAACATACTTTCGGAGGTCTAGGAAACCCTTATACTAGCTGCAATTTCCTCGCCCTCCAATTGAGCATCAAATGGATATTTCTTCTCTTCAAGGGAAAAATATTTATTTTACCAATACCACTCTATTTATGGTCAAGGAATTTCATAAACTACAAGCCCATATCAGCCGCATAAGCTTCAATTTTAGAGGATAAACATTGAAGAATGCAGCACAGCGAGCAGCTCTCATGGAACCCATTTTGGAAGCATGTCTATCAATGCCCCATAATTCATATTATTACTCTATAAACTTATGTTTTTTGTTGGTCAATTTTGTCAATATATAATTATTGGATAGTAGATAAACTCTATTTGAACAATGGCTTGTTAGAAAAAATATATTGACACTTTTTTTTATCCTTTAGAAGAGCCCACAAAACTGCTCCTTAAATAAAAACATCTTCCTCATATTAAAACTTATTGTCTTCATATCAAAATATAAAACATTTTTTTTAATAAGGTAATTTGTTTTTAACTTTAAAATCTTTCAACATATTTAATTTAATGGAAAATACATTTTACTTTTAACAGACCTATAAAAAAAATATAAACTATTTATTATTATGATGTTTAAATAACTTATATCAATTTAATAATATATTATAATTTTTATTAATATAATTTATTTGTATTTTTCAAGTTTATTTATATCAAAGAATATTTTTTTATTTGTCAAGTGGTGATTTGATGATTACATCAAGTTTAATTTGTGGTTTGAGAAACTGTGATCTAAGGACATGTAAGTCATCAAAATTATCTAGGGATGACATTCACTTTGGGCCACGCTAATTGTTAACATGACTGGATTTTTTCCCACAAAGTTTCAAATAAGTAAACTTCACATTATAGAATGACTTGTAATACACCACATCACCTTTTATTCTAAAACATAATAGCTATATCAAAACACATTTAAGTATGTATATTTATAATTTTTAATAAAATTATTTAAAAAAATTAAAACCCTCAATAACAAACATCTTGTTTTAAGAAAATTTATGGGTCTACCGGTTTTACTAAAATTATTTTTTAAGAACTATAAAGTAGGTATTGTTTTCAATCAATCACTAATATCTTATATTTTATTTTTTCTTAAAATAATATTTAGAGTTAAATTCATATAATTGCAGGTTTAAATTATATATATTTTTAAATAGTTTTTGTATTTATATTAAAAATTAGATAGCTTTATATTTTAATTTATTTTCTTTAAAAATATGAAATAAATTAAGATAAAATGACATAATTTCATACCAATAAAATAATATTTTTTCACAATTACATAGAAATTATATCATTTTATCCGTCACATATAACACAATTTGTAATTTTTTATATAACACATTATATATTTAATATTTTTGTAATTTATGTAATAAATTATATATTTATTAGTATTTAACTTTTTTTAAGGTTATTATTTAATAACTATAATTATTATAATGTAAAAATAAATTATTATTATTAAATAAAATTTATTTTAATTTAAATAATTTAAATAATTTATAAATAATTTCTTTATTATCATTAAATGTTTTTTTTAATATCATAATTAATTTGTTAAAAAAAATTAATAGTTTTTCTCACATACTCCCGCAATAATTAATAACTTTTTCGTTTTTATTGCTTACCCAATTGCAGATTCCCCAAAACTTCTATAGGGTTGTTTATAAAATTAGAAATATGAGTGTTTGTCCTAATTGAAAATAGAGTTATAGAATACATATAACACAATTTGTAATTTTTTATATAACAGATTATATATTTAATATTTTTGTAATTTATGTAATAAATATATATTTATTAGTTTTTTTTAATTATTATTTAGTAACTATAATTATTATAATGTAAAAATAAATTATTAATATTAAATAAAATTTAAGTTAATTTAAATGATTTATAAATAATTTTTTTACTATCATTAAATGTTTTTTTAATATCATAACTAGTTTGTTATAGAAAATCAATAGTTTTGCTCACATACTTCCACAATAAATAATAACTCTTTAGTTTTTATTTCTTACCCAATTGCCGATTCTCTAAAACTTCTATATGGTTGTTTATAAAATTAGAAATATAAATATTTACTATTTTTCATAGTAAATTACATGTTTTTAATTAAATATTGATCTACATTTTATATGTATGACTTTTCAAACCAGAATAATTGTCCACAATACTATACATAGGGATAATATTTGAATCCTTAAAAAAATCCCCAATGATAGAATTCTCTTTATCCAAATTTACCCATACTTTTAACACCATTAAAAACCGTACAATATCTACTAATACTTCAAGAAAAACGAAAATCTATTATTTTAGGTTCCACCAAAATTTCCATTATGTAATCATTAAGAACAAGTACATTGTCAAGCAATTTCTTAATATGTTGAAATGAAAAAATGTAAAATGACAAAATCTACAAAAATGGCTTGATTAAATTACAATTAAAACCCCTTTGAGATTAAGAGTTTTAAATATCAAGATCTAAAACTTCTTTCTACTCTCTTTCACTCCCTTAAAGTGCGTTCGACTCAATTATAAGGCTTGCTCTACATATGACACGACTTTGGCTCTTCACACTTGTTTTTGACTTGGAATATCTTAGAGAATAAGCTTAACCATATGACATGACTTTGGCTTTCACACTTGTTTTTGACTTGGAATAGTTTAGAGGAATGAGCTTAACCAAGATTCAAATGGTGAGAAAATTTTCAATTCAAATTAGAGGAATTAATTTAACACTTTGATTTTGGATGTTAAGCGATTGTAGGTAGTGTGATTTTGGATGTCTGTTTTTGACTTGGAATAACCTATAGGATAAGGTTAATCAAGGTTCGAATGGTTTGAAATTTTTTAATTTTTATACATTTTGATCATAATTCGATTTTGGATGATCACATTTTGATTTTCGATGTCGAGATAGTTTAGGTCATATGAATTTGGATATTGATTTTAGATGTCAAGGTAGTGTAGATCGTACGATTTTGGATGTTAAATGAGTGTAGATCTTGAATTGTATGAAAACTTTTAATCTTCATACATTTTGATAACATTTTGATTTTGGATGTTGAGAAAGTGCAAGTCTTGTGATTGTAAATGTTAATAAGTCGAGTGTGATATTTTGGATTGTGAATGTTAATAAGTTGTGTGTGATTTTAGATCTTAAAAGGTACAGGTTGTGGTGAGACGATCTCTTCCTCTTACCTAAATTCAAATGTTGTCTTCCTTCTCATGCGGATTCAAATCTTAGAGTGATTGTATACTTTGATTCCTTGTAATAAAACTATGAAATAAAATTATCTATCTTGATTCCTTGGAATATCATACTCGATTCAAACACTTCACCACACACGCAACAAACCAAAAAAAAAAATCACACACAATAAACCCAAAAAAAAATGAAAAATTTGAAAACCATGCCAATAGTCGATTCACTGACCATCTAGTTTGGCGGTTCCTTTGGAAAACACTTAAAATTTTGGAACTAAGAAAATCACCATGCCACTTGTCGATTGGCCATCTAATTTGGCAGTTTCTAGATTTTTTTAATTTCTCGAAATAGAAGGTAGATATTGTTATTAATTTCTCCAAAGTGCCACGAATAGATTGACAAGTGTTGAAGCATCTAAAACTACAAGTGCCTTGTTCCCCTTTCAACGTGTTGTGCACACCATATTGTAGTCATATAAGTGGGTTTGTTTTGACATTTGAATCAATACTTGGATGGGTATGTGACTCTGAACACTCAATTTGAGTGGATGATCGGGTAAAAAGCTATTATTTTCGCAAAATATTAAAAATGGAAACCTTTTGATGTGGTCAACCAAAGCAATTTTTCATCCTACACGAAAATATTATGTGATAGAAAAGATGATAGAAACTTTGATAAAAGGTTCTAAGGGTAGGAAATGATTTTGAGATTGACAACTCTATCACTTTCCGAGATTTTTGCGAATATACAAGGATTGACGCAAAGTTAACCTCATGACGATGGTATAAAAAAGGGTTGGTAAGATAATAGTAAAATTTTATACTACGAAAAATACGTAAAACACAAGACATCGAATCGTACGTTTTGAAGTGATAAGAAAATCGTGGGTTCATAAATGTTGGGGGAAGCTTTAAAAAAAAATTGACTCAACGGTAAGATTTTTGTTTTTTTATTTTATTTGAGGAAAAAACTTCTTCATAAAGATAGTACATGTTTTTGTTATGTTCCTTTTTTTTTTTCTTTTTCTACTTTCTGATTTTTTATATCTATTTTTTCATGATATTTAAATAATAGTTTTTTATTTATTGTCTATTTATCTATTGTTTCGTATTATTGATACACATTTTTTTAATCTTTCTTGTAATTTATGTCTTTTATTCTATAAACATCGTACACATCCCAAAATAACGGCAGAAACACTTTTATTGGTTCTCAAAAATTGATACATTTTCAATTATGAATAGTTTATGCTACATGCATTGACCATTATCAATTTTGAAACCTTTCTCTTACATAGCAGATCATTGATCCAGTTTTGTTCCTTGTATATGTGAGAAAATTTTATATATTGGAAGGTGCTTACCAAATTCTGGATACGTCTCATCCAGTTCTTAAGGATTGGAGGATTGAAACTTGTGTTGTCCCGCACCCATTTTATTATGCCTTTAGCATCTTCGAATATCTGAATACTCTCCATCCTTAACCATTTTGCTGCTATAAGAACACCCCATAACGCAATGAGTTATGCCTTACTGTTTGTACCTTGTCCACCTTCCCAAAAAAAATGAAAGTACTTTCCTAAATCAATTACGATAATTGCTCCACATTCGCACTTCTATTGCATGCTCCATCAAAGAAACCCACTGGACAATTATTCCATAAATATTTGAGTTTACTTTTCCTGTCACCTTTTTTCTTCTTTCTCGGTCCCATCTCATTATAGAATGTTATAGTCTTGTTTATGTTGTTCCAAACCAATTCACTTCTTTGTTAAAATATGGTTGCATTTCTACTACCCCATATAGTCCATATAATGTATAGAGGGAGGGAACTAAATTTTTTATCTACTAAATTCCACCTTTTTCATGTATGTAACGAGTGACCTGTTGTGTTGTAGTGCTTTGACCTTTAGCATATTCATGGTCCCTTCCTAGATAGCCCCTGCATATGGACATTTATACATCAAATTTCGAGTATTGTCCGACCCCCTCATACATAATACACATATGTTCAGTCCACTAAGTAATCAATAACGATAATTGCTCTACATCCACACTTCCTCCTATTGCATGCTCTTTCAAAGAAACCCACTGGACAATTATTTCATAAATATTTGAGTTTGCTTTTCTTGTCACCTTTGTTATTCTTTCTTGGTCCCATCTCATTATAGAATGTTATAGTCTTGTTTATGTTGTTCCGAACCAATGCACTTCTCTGTTAAAATGGTTGCATTTCTACTACCCCATATAGTCCATATAATGTATAGAGGGAGGGAACTAGATTTTTTATGTACTAAATTCCACCTTTTTCATGTATGTAACGAGTGACCCATTGTGTTGTAGTGCTTTGATCTTTAGCATATCCATGGTTCCTTCCTAGATAGCCCCTGCATACAAACATTTATACATCAAATTTTGAGTATTGTCTGACCCCCTCATACATAATACACATATGTCCAGTCCACTAAAACCACGTCTTTGAAGTTTATTCCATGTCAGAATTATGTCATTAATCGCTAGCCAACAGAAAACTTTGATTTTTAATCGAATGTCCCATTTCCAAATAACCTGAATCCAACTTTTATATTTGAAAATTTTCACTTTCCTAGGAACATTTTGGTATATGTCTTTAACCATTGAGATTCCTTTCTTAATATTTCCACTCCAGTTCAATTGGTCCTTGTGTTCATTGAGGGTGATACCTGTTGTTCTGAGTTGTGTTATATAACACTCCTATTAATGAGCATGCTCCTCCAGAGAACCCATATCCTCTACCCCTCTCCATGCTTGTTTATCTATGTTATCATTGTGTGAAAAATTAATCCGTTGCAAATTGTGGATATCTTTTTCGTGAATGAAGTTAAGAAGTTGAACTGATAATGAATGCTCTCCACTCATTCCAATCATAGCATCCAAACCAATCTATATCATAGTGTCATCTCCAATCGCCCAATGAATATATCCCATCATCCAGGGAAGTGTTTTCATCATACTACTCCATATGAAGGATTTACAAGATTTGTTCTTGGCCCCATTACCTATCCAGGTCATGAAACTTTGACCATATATATATTTATCCTTAATTGTAAGTGGCCATGCTCCATTCCATGTCATATCCCTCCACATATTCTTCATGATTAATTCTATATTGAAACAGGATAGGTCAATGATTCCCAACCTCCTTCCTCAATTGGTCGTGATATTGCTGACCACTTAATAAAATGGAACTTACCTTTTAACTGCACCCCATCCCATAGAAAACATCTCATGATAACGTCCATCCCGTGTATAGTCTCTCTTGGTAACAAGAACAGGTGCATCGAGTATATCGAGATATTTTGGAGCACCACTTTCAACATAATCAATATGCCTCCCATAGATAGCCACCTGTGCTTCCAGTAGTCTAGCTTCCTATGGAATCTTTCTATCAGCCACTCACAATCTTGGTTACAATATCCATTTTGTTTTATTTTAAAACCTAGGTAAGTGAAACCTTCATCAATATGAACAGATGGGACCCCAAATAAATCTCTGATTTCCATATCTACCTCCTCCTCATTGTCTCTATGCACGAGTAGAGATTTCCCACCATTCATGCATAAACTTGTTGCTAATCCGAAGGTGTATATGACCCTTTGTATATAGTTCCACTCTTTCACTGATGACTCTCCTCCAAATAACAGATCATCGACAAACATCATATGGGAGATTGCCTCATGTCTCGACACTTTAATCCATGAAATAATTCCATTGTCTTTTGCTTCCCGCATCTTCCAACTTAATAATTCTATCACCATTACAAAAAGAAGGGGAGAGAGAGTGCATCCCCGTCTAAGATCTTTTTGTGCATTGAAAAATCGTGATGGGAATCCATTTATAATAAGAAAAAAAAATTTAGTCTTAATACAAGCCATAATCCATAATATAATCATTGGTGACATGCTGGATTTGACCAACACCAACTTCAAGAATTTCCTATTGATAAAATCAACCCCTGGCTACCATTATAACCTCTTCGGGAATCTCCATCTTGCAAGAGCAGTGCCCGGATAATATGAGACTTGAACTCGTAACCTGCTTAACAACACAATAACAATGCGTCCACTGGCCACTAAACCATACCTGTACGGACTACATAATTATAAATATTATTTTGTTAATTATAGTTATTTAATTAATAAGAAATCAATATTTTTCCCATTCTCTTTATTATATTTATATTTATAACCGTATTTAGAAAATTGAAATATATTTTATATGTGGAAAAGCGGGTGACTGAATGTCTGTCTCCTTCCAATAAAATAATTGAGATGTCTCTCTCCTTCCAATAAAATTAGCCAGACTGTCCATTTAAGGATTGCTCCTCTCTCTAGGAAAATGCGTGGCTATTCACGAGTTTATTACTTATCTTTCAGAGGTGGGTTTGAGTTAATAGTTAGCTTGGCTAATTGGGGTAATTTTTTTCTCAAAAGAAAATTATCGAGTCTTTTCTCGAAAAACAAACATAAAACACTATTTACGTTATAAAAAGTGCAACTTCAAATTTTAATGTTTACCAGATTACCGGATTAAAAATAGTTTATGAATCATCAACCTCATTGCTTTTCAGCTTTTTACAATTCATTTTTTTATTTAAATTGATTATCAACATGCCTCAAATCTTTCAGAAGCAAAAAATACATAAGAGCGACCCAAGTAAGATATGAAGTCCCTCAATCCATTCGGTCAGAGCTAGAATAATAGTTTAAGTATAGAGTTGTTTACAGATTTAATAGAATAGAATAGTTTAGAATGTAGTATTTTTTGGTAGAAATTTGATAAAATTTTAAAAGATTAAGTAATTGGAGTGTTTGAATTGTATTTATGATAGTGGAAATGAATTATTATTAAAAATTTTAAGACATCTAAAATACTAAAATTTAATAACTGTAATTTAAATTTTTAATAATCTTTATCTAAATTTTTCATAATTTTATCAAAATTTCTAAATTATTTTATGAGTTTTTGTTAGACCACTACCTTAGATATTAACTGATTCGGTTTACTGCGATTACCTCTGTCTAAGAGATATAATAGAAGTATCCATTTGCGGCATAGTGTTTCCACAAAAAAATTGAAAGTTAAGGGATTTCTAGTTTCTCAAAGATGTTCCATACCACCTTTATACTTTCTCTTGCCTCATGAAATATAAAATTATTATGTCGCAATTAACATTCACAATTAACTTTGACATTGTGAATGTCATTCTTGACTAAATATTCATGTTTGATAGAAAACCGATACATTAGTATAAGAAAGTTTGAAATTGAAAGTAGAATTGGACTCGTTAAAAAGATGTAGGTTATTCGTTATAGTTATTAATTTTTGAATCTAATATATTTAAATTTAAATTTAGTGGTAAGTATTTTATTTAAATAAAGAGTCACATTCACAGTTGTATTTATGAAGTTAAAAAAAAAAAAAATTCTCTATGAATATCATTTTTATTTATTTTTATTTTTTTGAATAACATAATTATAGAAATGTATATATGATTTTTTTCACTGACATAGATATAGTGAAGATGTATTTATGATAGTTTATGTTTTTTTTTTATGTATCTGTGAAACACATGTAGATGAAGAAAATTATAGAAGGAAAATGCAATGCAAGAGAAAATACAAAAACATCTTACTATTATACATTAAATCTTGTTCCAACCACCTCAAATCTTAGTCTAACCTAATGCATTCTTTTTATTTTAAAAAGATAAACATTGAAAAGTTAGAATAGATGATGAACCCATTATGTATATATATGATTACTTGTGCATAATACAAAATTTATTTTTAGGCAAAGTTTGTCATTTCTTTCCTCATAAATAGAGAAAAAAATCAAAATATTTCAAGAAGTTTAACTAAGAGCTTAATTTAGTATATATATCATAAGAAAAATCATATTAAATCTCTCAAGATATATTTTATAGCATATATTATGTTGCATTTTTCCCTAATTTTAATGTATTATGAATCAACAAAAAACATTAATAAGATTTTAAAATATACAACCTCTTATAACCCCAAAAGTTTATGTCAGTTTAATTCTTTATATATCCTAATTAAAATTGTTAATTGTTAATAACATACAAAAACTAAGAAGAGATTAGTAAACTAATAATTGAATGTGATGTTGAAAAGGCCTTGAAATAATTTTCAAAGAAAATTAACAAATAAAAATATAATTATATTTTATAATAAAGATATAATTATATTTTATATTTATAAAATATATTGATATATAATTATATTTTATATTTATAAAATATTTATTTAGATATGTGTGATTAGAAAATTAGATTATCGATAAAAATATTTTCATTTAGAATGGTTTTTCTTTATTCAAAAATCAAAACATATCATGATTTGAAAGGATGATTAATTCAATATGATAAACAATAGCAGATGAAAAAACAAACCAATGCATATATCATGGTATCTTAAATTGTTCCAAAATAAACTTCACAAAAAGGAAACTATCACAAACGAGGCAAATGTAAATTTTTCAAGAAAACCATATTCCCAACAGCGAATAAATATAAGATTTTTTTCCCAAATCTTCATCTTAAATTTGAATAAAAAACATAGCATATAAGAAAGTAATGTATGAGGTATATTCTATAACATGTAACCCTAATTTTAATGTATTTCCGAATAAACAAAATAGGTAAAATAATCAATAGAATTTTATAATATAAATTGGTCAAAACAAAAAAAAAAATAATTCTCTATTTCTTTCAGTTTTGTATTACACATCTAATGTAAAACGATAATGTCAAGTTGTATGAGGTATATAACGTAGCATGAGACCCTAGTTTTAATGCATTTTGGAATAACCAAAATAACAAAATACATTAATTAATAAAGCTTTATAATAAAAAAATCTTTAAATCAAATTTAAAAACAAATATTTTTATTTCTTTCATTTTTTCATATTTTACAATTAATGTAAAATGATAATGTCATGTATAAAGAGAAGAACTTGGTAAAATAAGTATTAAATGTGATATTGAGCCTGCTAACATAAGAATTCAGTTTGACATTGAAGTTGGTTAAAATAAGTGTGATATTGAGGTTTGGTAAAATAAACAAATTGTTATAATGGAGGAAAAATATATAATTTAGAAAATTAAAAAAATTAATGACTAAATCAAATTTAAAAAAATATCATTTAAGATTCAATTAATTGTAATATTAAAAAGTATATAAATATAAAATTTATAGGAATGCCATATTTATCTAGAAATATGTGATTATCATATATAAGGTTTAGTAGGAGAAAAAAAACTTAAAATTAAAATTATATATAGATATTTGAAAAAAATTGCGAGGAGTCAGCTTGTAGAGTTTAGATGGGTAATGGTCACTAAAATCAGCTTACAGTTACTAGTAAGACTAACTTTCATACAATATGATATGGTTTTAATATTTTCCTACATCATAATGCGAGTGATGTTAGGAGTAAGATTGGCATATTGCTAACTAGTTAGGCTGATTATTTTGTCATAGAATGAATATTGTACATCCATTTAATATGGTTAAAAATATATAAAGGTAAAATTTATATAGACTTAAACAATAATTATTTCAAGGGTTAAATATCCAAAAACCTCCATCCTACAATTATGGAACATAGAATTACATATTTAAAATGCACCATTATGGAACAAATAATTGCATATCTAAAATGCACCATTATGGAACAAATAATTACATATCTAAAAAGCATAGGAGATTGGTCTAGTAAACTATGGAATTATGTTACATTGTAACATTCTAGAAAATGAAGACATTAAATAAATAAATAAGATGACATCATTTTTGTTTTGTAAGTTCAGCAGTGCCTTTCTATTTTCTACTAATAAAAATAGCAGCACATTATTACATATCAAAACTTGACAGCCTCAATATGCCCGAAGGAAACTAGGTCTGTTGGCCACCTCAAAGAGTTAAAAGCCATCTAGTATTGGAAAATTTTAAACCTTCTACTATCAACTATGTCCAGTTTACTATCTCTAAAATATTCTAATTGCAAATAGTAAATGCTATCCATAAAATACATATAAAAAACTAAAGGAAATACTATGTCAATCATCCGAAGATTTAATTAGTGTGGAATCCTTTACACTTGATCCGGGCATATCCACTTGATGCATGGTTTGTAGCTGACGATCTATGCAGACAAGATGAATAGTCCCATGCTGTTGAGACACACATATTTCTTGAATCTCTCTTTTTATGTCTTGCAAAACAGAAGCGACTTTTGGGTCTCCTCCAATTTCCTGTATACTCATGAGTGCCTTGGCTAGAACGCATTTAAGCATCCAATATGTGTGAATAGACTGGTGAAATAGAGACAGTCTACCTCTTGTGTTACTAGGGTATTTAAGAAAATCCATTGCTTCCTCTTGGATTCCTCCTTCCTCTTTGGTGTTGCAGTCTCTCTCCCATCTAGCAATAAGATTCCGAACCTACGGAGGAGTACCAGTAGAATAAGCATCGAAGAGGTTTTCCATGAACTCTTTGCTTGATTTTCTTCCTATCTTACTAGGCCCCACAATAGACTTGGTTTGTTTCGATTTCTCCTTGGCCTCTTTCTTGGTCGTTTTTCCTTTAACCATATTTGTATGCAAAAGTACCAACCTCTGTGACCACTAACATTGCTGTAGTAAATCCCTAGCCAGTGCTTGAGCAACACCTGTAGATAATTTATAGAGGCCTGTGTATCACAATAGAAATTCAATAATTGTTTTATGCAAGCAACATTGAAAAGGACCCACGTAGTGGACGTTACATCTTGGAAATAAATAAAGTAATAGTCATCCACTTTCTCCCTTATGAGGGTGGTAAAATTGTAAGAATTATTCTGATAAGGATGGAAGTGCATGGCGGGACATCGACACTTAAACTCCAATAGACGAAGTGGAAATTTAAAATACCTCAGCACCGAAAGGTTATAGACCCGCAAACAATGAGGACAATATTGTGACCCAGTTAGACAGATGCCCCTATAATCCCCCCTCCAATTTCTATAATCAAAGTTTGAACTATTAAGAATAAAATGAAGCCTTGGGACCATTAGTAAGGTAGTCATTTTTAGCCATGCATTCTAACTCATAGTTCGCAATAAGACTACCCGACTTAGAGAATTGAGAACCCTGAAAGCCCAATTCTGGAGGTGGCCTTGAATACGTTTAAGGAGATCTTTCCATCCCGAAACCCTAAGGGAATTAAGGCTAAGGGGAATTCCTAAATACCTCATGGGGAGAGTACATAAATTAAAACCCATAGTACGAGATAGGAATCTCTGAGATATAACATTAGTATTAAAAAAGTATACATTGGATTTGTCATTGTTTATGACAGTTCTGGAGCCTTCCATGAAATCTTTGAGAACAGATAAAATGGCCATAGATTATTTTAAAGTATCTTGACAAAAAAAACATAATGTCGTCAAAAAAATCCTTATGAGAAAGTGTTAGATCTGACCCCCAAAGGTTCAACCCCTTCAACTGACCTCCATGAATCTTATATTTAATGTGACGACCAAGGCCTTCAACTACAATAATAAAAAGAAAAGGGAATAGGGGGTCACCTTATCAAAGTCCCCAAGTGACATTGAAAGGATTGGAAGGAATACCATTGAGCAGGATTGAAAAGTTAGGGGAAGAAATGAAAGACAATATCCCGAGAATCCATCTTCTATCAAAGCCAAATGCTTCGAGCACTTCTTTAAGATAAGTCCAACTTAGACGATCATAAGCTTTAGAGATCAATTTTTATCAACATACCTTTAGCTTTAAGGGTACGAAGAGAGTGAATAGCTTCATGCGCCGTGGCTATACCATCCAAGATTTGTCTCCCTTTCACAAAACCAGTCCATTCAGGAGAAATAAGGGCCAGTAGAATAGGTTTCAATCTATTAACCATGATAGTTGATAAGATCTTATAAATGACATTACACAATGAAATCAACCTGAATCCTACTGGAACATCCATTTTTTCCTGCTTAGGGATTAAAGAGATAAGGGTGGAGTTTAGGGCTAGATAGACCTGTCGTGAGCGTCCAGACTCCTCAACCAATTCCCATATGTCTTTTCTCATAAAATCCCAAGCAGCTTGGTAAAGTTATGTTGTAAAACCATTAGGTTAGATATCATTTTTGGGATTCAACTGCGTTAAGTAATTCATTCATCTATGACCATTTGCATGAGACGTAGTCGTAAGTGACTAATTTCTCATGATTTTTGAATAGTCCACGTAGCACTCATTGCATCAGGCGATGCTCATTGAAAATGGGGTTGCAAGGAAAACTCGACAGTTAAGCGCACTTGAGCCAGAGGATTTCTAGGATGGGTGACCTCCCAGGAAGTCTTGGTTACCGAGTGCAAGCCCCGGAAGTGATGATTGATGCTACGTGATTCATTTCACTAGTTTCAATACCACTTCTGCACCCCTCTGAGCATCACCCGATGCAATGAGTGCTAAGTGGACTATTCAAAAATCATGAGAAATTAGTCACTTACGACTACCTCTCATGGAAATGTTCATAGATGAATGACTTACTTAATGCAGTTGAATCCCAAAATTGATATCTAATATAATGCACTGCGGAAACCCCTCATACTTAAATTACAAAGAGTAAAGGGAGCTCTAATTGAATGGTTCATGAGGCACAATTCTTGCTAAGGTTTTGAAAATGGGGTAGCAAGCTAAGTGGGCTTGATTGTGGGGAAAACTTCACAGTTAAGCGCGCTTGAGCCAGAGGAGTTCTGGGATGGGTGACCTCTCGGGAAGTCTTGGTTACCAGGTGCAAGCCCCGGAAGTGATGATTGATGCTACGTTATTCATTTCACTAGTTTCAATCCCACTTCTTCACCCTTGTGAGCATCACCCGATGCAATGAGTGCTAAGTGGACTATTGAAAAATCATGAGAAATTAGTCACTTACGACTACCTCTCATGGAAATGGTCATAGATGAATGAATTACTTAATGCAGTTGAATCCCAAAAATGATATCTAATATAATGCACTACGGAAACCCCTCATACTTAAAACCATTAGGGCTAGGGGCTTTATTTTTAGGCAGATTTCTAGCTACCTCTTCAACCTTTTCATAAGTGATTTCCCTAAGGAGAGCCAAGTTCTGATCCCTATTGACAATTGTGGGTATATTTCTCGTGATGATTTCAATAGCTTCTGATCTATTTTGATCGGGTTCAGTGAGTATATCACTGAAATGATTCACTAACAGATTTTTCATGTCATTATGTTGGAGTACTCGATTTCCTGCTGAGTACTTTAGGGAAAAGATCTGATTGTGTTGTCTTCTCTCGATCATTTCCTTATGAAAAAAAAAGTATTTTTATCCCCGTCTTTTATCCATTGAACACGGGATCGTTGCTTCCATAATATTTCCTCTTGCTTCCTGTTTCTTCTAGTTTACATAGAAGGTTTCCTTCTTCTAGGACCAGATCCTTAGTCCTTCCATTTGAAGTCATTTATTGTTGCACTCGCTTCATTTCTCCCTGTAGCCTTTCCTTATCTCATTGAATGTTTCCAAACTCATTTTTATTCCATTTTTTGATCTCATGCTTTCGATTTTTCAACCGAAGTTGAAAAGAGTGCATCCTGTTTCGGACTTGTATTTAATTTGCTTCCCACCACCCTTTGGCTTTTCCAAAAAGTTAGGATCCCTCAGCCAAAAGGTTTCAAATCGAAATGGATGTTTCTTCTACATTCGTTCATGTCAACTTCCATGCTTATTGGCCAGTGATATGAACCTAAAGTAGGAAGGATAGCTACTTCATAGAACACATCCCTACTCACAAGAGCTTCAAAGGCTATGAATCTGTCTAATCTTGAGGCCACCTAATGATAAGCTCCTCTGTTGTTATTCAAATTATACTTACCCTTCACAGTAGGGATATCCACCAGCCTTAACTCTATGACTAGATCCCTAAATAGTTCCATTTTCGGCCCTTCTCTCCTTGTTCCTCCTTTCTTTTCTGTCAGATTCATAATGATATTAAAATCCCCTCCCAGCAGCCAATATTTCTCGGTATGAATATTAATAAGCGTTCTTATACTGTTCAGAAACGCCTCTCTTTCTCTTGGAAAATGAGACCCATAGAAAGAGGAAATTAGGATCTTTTCCTTCATTCCTATTTGTCTGAAAAGTCCTGTAAGGATACGAGGCAGCCCAATCCAGTCATCTGCCATAATCTCTGTAGGATTCCATAAGATGGCTATTCCCCCAACACTACCGCGTGAATCTATCACCAGTACTTCATAATGAGGTTTAGAAGTTTTAAGGATACCTAATAATTTTTTATTAGAGACCTTCGTTTCTTGTATCAGAATTACTTGAGGCTTTTCTAATCTTAACCTGTCTTTTAGGTATCTTCGTTTTCCTTTGCTATTTAGACCTCTTATTCTCCAAGAGATCACTTTCATTGATGAAATTTGTGGATTTTTTGGAATACCGTTGTTAATGGTATTATATTTCCTGAATTAACTAACATTTCATCTACCATTTGGATAGATTCTTGTAGGTTCTTCCTCCCTTTCTTTTTTCCTCCTTTAGATTTGGTGTTGTGTTCCTTAGAAGGAGTGTTTTTCGAGGAGATTGTTTGTTTCTCAGATTGGGATGTCAAGTATTATTCAAATGTTTCCTTATACAGCTTCTTCTGATCATCCAGGATGAATCGATCATAAAGATTCCTCCATTCTTGCAGAAGTCGTTTTCAAACAACTTCCTCTAAACTTAATTCCTCTTTGTTCTATTCTATTTCCATTTGTGACGGTTCCACTCGTTGGCCATACTCTTCTGCTTCGTTCGATTCCTACGACGCCTTCTGTTTATCGTTCTGATTTTTTGGGGGTACCATTCCTTGTCCTTCTGCAAGACTTTCTTCTCCCTCTTTCAATTTTTCCCCATGTTCTTGCAATATTTCATATCGATTTTGTGTATTCTTCTGTTTTAAATTATTTTTTTGGCTTGCATGTTGTTTATTACTCTTCATTTTACTTGTAATAATTTTGAATCCATCGTCTTTTCAGGTGACCCTTCAGTTTCCTCTGGTAACTCCCCTTACATCTGTTCAGGATATTCAATGGACAAATTTTATAAAGGTGGCCATATTCATGGCCTCTACTGCAACAGAATGGAATATGTTCATAATCTAGAAGTTGATGCCAAATTTTACCTTCATACTCAATTTCTATTGATTTTGGAAATGGTTCAAATATATTCATATACACACATATGCGAGAAAAAGGGGTATACCGACCTTGACGCGTTGTTTTAGCAATTTTAACAAAGCTTTTGAGGGAGTTCCCAATACCTTCTAAAATTTCATGGTCCCAGAAATCCATTGGAAGTGCGAATAGCCAAACCCAAACTGGTGCAACTAAGAAATGTTCCTGATTGGGGTTACGACATTCTTCCCACTGTCGCAAAAATAACCCTACATTGTAATAGAAGTAAGGAACTCCCTCAAAGATCCATTATTTATCAAGAAGATTGGTAAATATGACTTTAAAGAATCCAATGGGGCCAAATTTTAAGTCTATATGATCCTTGGGTTGCCATTTTACCTGTATCCATTTGAGTAGATATTTTTCTGTAGGCCATATGCCTATGAATTTACCTATTAATGCATGGTCTTTCATATAGCTCCTATACTCATCTAATTTATTTATTGGGATAATGAATCTTGGTTTTTTCAATGGTTGTGGTAGAAATTTCCCTCTTATTTTAGCTTTCCATTCTACTCCTAGTATTGGGCCTACATTCTGGGTGGAACCCACTTAGGACCCTGCTTGTCTACTGCTCGGTTCCCCTATTGTAACATTTCGGTAGGAGGGGATTGCTCCCCCCTTAAGCGACAAATATTTAATCCACTAGCGGCTGTGCATATCTGATTCCCCTTCCTCAAAATCCTCCTAACAAGTTACAGTACTATTTGAACCCTACCATTCCCCAAACCCTAACATTCTCCCGTTCTCAGGGGTAGTATGGGTTATGTATTTTATAACACTTTCAATTTTCAAATGAGACGTTTAAAAGACAACATCATTAACATACATAAACTAATCCATTTGGCACTGGAGTTGTAATCTATTAAAAATATTTTCTACATCATTGATTATATATATATATATATATATATGGGAAAATGTATACTTTAACTATATATACTTTAATTTTTATATAAAAATATAAAAGAAAATATGCAAATGTATAACTTAATGATTTTTGTAATGAATTCATGTTTAAAAGTGGAAAGGTTCATTTTCATTCTATCAACTTCTAATAATCCATTTTATTAACTATTTAGAATTATTAAAAAATTCTTTTGCAAATTTTATACTCAATGTCAAGGTTAAGAAAAATTGATCTCCATTTTAGTGACCTCTATGCAATTACAATTAAACTAGTAGCTGCCCCAGAAGGTGCAAGGAGAGGCCGATAGGAGTATTGTTTGTGAATTATTAATTTGAAGTAATTGTAGTTTTTGAGATGAAGGAGATTTTGTAGAATTTTGCTCAAAGATGATGGGCAATAAATCTAAACCATACAAAATAAATATCAAGAGGGCAACCCACCATCTCTCATGGGCCAAGCAGAGTATTGAGTTTATAAACAAAGCAAGAAATTTGTAAGTAACTTAGCTCTACCTCAATCTACTAATTCTATTCAATTCTCAGTTATGCACTAAGAGACTTATTTGATGAGTTGTGTAGGAACCTTCACAATTAAAGTTCATCAATTCCATTGTGATAATGAATTATGGAAGAAGGAAACAGAAAGCCTGAAAGGAGAAGTAGAATTTAATTTATTTTTTTATTTAGTCAATTAAAAGAAATGACCATTTGAAAGCAAATTTGAAAAATGTGGAAAAATAACCAATCTGTGTAGTTTGAGAAATGTGGACTTGAAAAGGCACTTGCTGCTGCAAGTTTATATTCCTCTCAAAGAAAGAAGGTTTTCCATCATACAATTGTTGAAACTGAAAAAGAAACAAAGGGAAAATTATGATGACCAAGGAGAGATTCACAAGGGCTTGAAGCAAGTTTTGAAATTCTTGTTTTTGTCTGTGAGTTGTTCTGCCATCACCAAAGCTATTTCAGAAATGAAAACAATTGTGGGTTCATTTTTTGTAGAGATACCTATGATGACAAAAAATAATTAAAAGAATAGAGCTGAGGAAATATTTCCAAGTGCACAATTGCTTTGCAAATATGAAGGGTAGAGTTGTCTACAAGCCCATTCCATAAGTCCATTGCTGAGCTCATAAAAGCTGCGTTGCAGATTAAGAAAAAAACACAGGTTTGGTTTCTTCTCCAAAACTTATTCAAGAAATATACAAACTTCACATTTCTGGATGGTACACTTCATAATGCTGTGAATTCAGGAACTGGAGGGACTTGAGCATAGAAGTGCAGAGCTCAGGAGCTTGAATGACAATCTTGTAATGGTAGAGTGTGCATTTACAGACGCAGATGGGCTGCCTGGGTTGCCTTGGTATAAGCACTTGGTAATGGACATATGCTCAAAATATATGATTGCTCTGTTTGTGATTTTTATTAAATGCAAGCTTACTAAAACAGAGTTGCACATATGTTTGGCCCGGATGCAAATATTCAACTCAAAGTGCTTAGAATCTAAAAAGAACACAACATATTCAAGCTACATTTCACATATTTATAAAAAGCTAGAACATCAACCTTAGAATATCCCCCATCTCTGTCTCTGCTACTTGTAGTAATATTTGATCCATTGACATCATAACACCACTGCAAATTTGTGCATTTTCCTGAAAAGAAGTATGAGTTCTTTCTTCCAATACAGTGGGCACTGTTTGAGCATTAGGTGCATCTTTTTAACTGTGAAGAAATCGGTCCATGAGTGTCGCCTGTTTTTGTATTGCAAGTTGTTTTTTCATGTCAGCTTCTTCCTTTTCACGCCGTTTCTGTTCTTTTTCTGCCTCTTCTTGTTGTCGTTTCTTTTCTTTCTCCTGGTTGAAGACAAATAACGATGTTATCAACTATATATATGGTGCCATCATGGAATGCAGAGTAGAAATATTTCCTATCAGAGTTGTATAAATCTTAGCTTTCTTTTCTCATGCTGGCTGGGAAAAAGAGGTTTCCTGATTGAATTTGAGTTTCGCTGTTATAGTGTAAGACAATATTCCACATATACTACAGAAGTAGAAGACTGAAAAAAATTGGAGAACATCTTGGTGAAATCAAATAAATAAACAGCATGATAAACTCAATATAGGGGTAACATGTCATAATTTTGATAATCTCACAAAGAAAATCAACATTGTCAATTTCCTGCTTTCATATTTGCATGAGCATTTGGACTAAAAATGATGCAAATCCATTTCAACGAGCAATCAAAGAAAGCAGTGTGGCCTAAAAATCTTACTTGAATAATAGCTTCCTTCTGAGCACGAGCTTGTTCCCTTTCCTAAAATTGCAATAAGAAATGTTAGTAAAAGCTCCAAACACTGTCTTTTAAAGCTTGCATTCTTTTATAACAATTCAAACCTGTTGCATCTTCTCCCTTTTCAGTTCCCTTTCCAACCGTTTCTGTTCCATCTCACTCTTCCGTTCATTTCTTTCTTTCTCCTTAATTGCCTCTTTCTCCTTAAGTTTTGCTTGCTTGACCATTCTACATCAATAAACAGAGACATGTTGGCAACGTTGAATATCTTCAACTAATAGTACATATCCAGATTGCTAAATCTAACAACATCCATTTAAATTGGCTCCCAAATTGATTCAATTCATAAATATTTGAATGAGAATCTTACATCTGAGTATGATTTTTCTGAAGCAAGTCTGCAACCATAGCACGAATGCTCATCTCATCATCAGCTTTAGCAAGCAATTCCTGAGCTTTAGCTACATCTATATTCCTGTTTCCTTGTGATTCCAGCCATGACAACGCTGATACCATTGCTGTTTGCAAGCACCGAAAAGAATATAGTTAGCTTCTCAATACTGTGTGCAAGGCCTAATTTTTTTGCCCTAACATTTGGCCTAAGAAATAATTACCCATTTTCTTCTAGACGTGTACAAAGAAGTTAAAACTTCATCGAATGCTAGCGTTCACCATCAAGAATCACAGAACATGACACTTTCTACTGCTTCAGATTCGAGCAAGCTTGAAGTTAGACTTCTATCTTCTTGTCTTAACTGTGTGAATTTCTCTCGTTCTGTGTCGAGTTTCGAAACATCATTCCTGGATTAGCTCCAATTTCTCCATCATTCGGCGACTTCTGATCTTCATATGTCACATTTTGGTTGTTCTTGTTTGAATTAGCAGACGAAGAAGCCGAACCTGAATCGCTGAAGAGCGTATTCATTTCTGTATGTGAACCTGAATCGCTGAAGATTTTTTACCAAATGGTAAGATAGGAAACAGTAGCAGGAATTTTTGCTAGAGAAAATAACAACTTACTATAAAATAAAATAGCAAGCCTGTCAAGCGCAGAGGAGCTTGGTAGCTTTTATGATTTTATGATTTTTTTGCATACGTCTTACTAGTAACATGTGTCATTATCAAAATGAATTGGTTGAATGATTTTATAATTTTATGATTTTTTTGCACACGTCTTACTAGTGACATGTGTCATTATCAAAATGAATTGGTTGACAAAAAAGCAACTGTATTAATTCAAAACAGAAGGCCTATTGGCCTAAATATAATTAAGAAAAATTGATCTCTATTTTAGTGACCTCTTGAAATAAAAAAAATAAGTCGAAATCGATGCTAAATCAATAAAGCAATCCAATGTACTGGGAAAAGAAAAAGACGATAAATTTAAATTGAAAAAGCTAATAGAAAGTACTTGGAAAAAAAGAAAACATGAATCTAAATAGAAAGTATTGAGAAGAAAATTGAAAAAGCTAATAGAAAGTACTTGGAAAAAAAGAAAACATGAATCTAAATAGAAAGTATTGAGAAGAAAAGCGAGAATCAGAAGTCGGGTGTGCTTTTTTTATTTTCGATACAGTGAACCGTTGGTAATTGCTCTCGACTCTCAGTAGTCAGGTGTAACGGGTGGTTCAAGCATCCGTTAAAAAAAGACTTTATATATACATTCAATCTCACAAAATTTCGAACATATTTTTCTTCCTCCCTCCTTTATCGATGGCCTGGGGGTTGGCTGTCTCGCTGTGGTATGGTGTTTGAGTCTGTCTGTGTTTTTGAGTCATGTGGGTTTATGCGACAGAGGAGGAAGAAGAGGCAGCTCTATTTGAATCATTAATCCTTAGAGAAAACAACATAAAGGGCATGACAATTGGATTTGGTTCATCCTTTGGAATTACTTAAGGTTATTATAATTTATTTATTATCTACTTACTTTCTATTCGTTTGTATTGAAATTTCCTTTCATGGGATGAAGATAGCAATAGCCATTTGAGCTTTGTTTTAGTTGTTGTTGCTATTGTTCAATCCCCTGCTCCAATGTACAATTCCAGGTATGTAGAAATGGCTTCCATCTCTGTTCAAACCCTATTCCAATCCAATGTATAACTTCAGCTATGCTGAGATGGCTCTATCTCTTTTCCTTTCATTGAACTAACTAGATTTAATAAATACAGCTTCTCGTTAAGATTTAATAATACAGCTTAACCCAAATTTGGGATGTTTAACCTGTTTGATTTTCTATTAACCATATTGCATCATCATTAAATCAAGTTTTACGTTTAACCCAACTGTGTTAGTATAAGTCGCCTTCCTTAAGTTGCCTTCCTTAAGAATGACTGGTATTAAATTGACCCTAATTTAATTATCGTATTTCTTAATTAATTTAAGAAACCTTGTTTACCCTGCATTTAGCGGTTGATCCCTCCGGTTCTTTAATTTGCTTCGCTTCTTCTCGATGCATTTTGGAAGCTGGGAACCATCTTCATCAATTTCCTTAAATTGAAACTTCTTCTTGATACATTTTGGAAGCTGGGAGCCATTATTGGGATGCTTCAGAACAGTGTTTACTCCACCTGCACGCATTACAGGCATTACAGAGCACAGTGGATTGCATATCATTTTCCCTCTTCTTGGTCTCTGGGATCTTCATTGTTTCCTCTTCTTGGTCTTTTGGGATTTTTTTCATTTTATCAAATCTGGTTGAATTTCCAATGGGGTGATAATCCCAATCTTAGCCTCATTCTCACTTCTTTCTTCTTCTTCTTGTACTTCATCGTTTGTGCGATTACGTGACCACTATCTTGGGTTTAGAGAGGCCCGGCATGTGACCAATGCCAATGGATTTGGAGTCGAAACTGTGACCAACTGAAACGAGTAGTCTCGCTCTGCACACTGCCACCTGCTCTTAGAATTCGTTAGCGGACAATATATCACATTACTCGCATTGCTAACCAATCCCTCATCCTCTTTTTCATTAGAAGGTCTGGGCCTCCTAACTTTTCCTCTTATCTAGATCGTGAGTTCAGTTTTAGTTTCGAGGATGTGGTGGGTTAGATGGGAAGGTTTCTCCTCCACAAGTATTGAGTTCCAATCTTAGAAAAAATTATGTATACCTAAAAGCTGCTAAGACATAATTTCTTCATTTCTGAAAAAACAAAAAAACATAAGCTATGTTCTATTCTGACTGATGTTACCACTGGTCAAACACTACCCCAAGTTACAACCGATGTGTTTTAATTTTGTTTTTATTAATCCATTTTAACTATGCTTCTATCAAATTTATAGCTAACCATAGATGTGTTTTAATTTAGTTCTCATTTTAACCATGCTTCTATTAAATTTATAGGTAACCATAGATGTGTTTTAATTTAGTTATTATGCAAACAATTTAAATGTGTTTATATTAAATTAAATTTTTAATTAAACCTCCTGAATCCTGCATATTTTTTTTTAACTACCATCATGTTTATAATTGAGTCCAGTTGTGGTTTCCTCCGTAGGTTTAACCTGGTGATCATTAGTTTGATCGGCACCCTGTTTTATGAATTCAGATATTAAAATTTTAAATTAAATCCGGTGATACGAAACTAGTTAGGCAGAGTATATTCTAATTACATACTTTCTGTTGTTTTAATTGTGTGTAAATGTTTCTAAAGATTTAGAAAGTTTGTAATTGAATACGTTTTTATAATGGATTTTTTTGAGGTTTTATAGATCTTATTTAGTAGACAGTAATTATTATCATATTTAGCATAATTAATTTATGAGTAATATTGTATTTGGCAAAATAAATATAAATTGATTCTTACTCTGTAACACCATCTCTTGAAAATTATTTTTTATTTTATTATGTATAAAATTTGACTTTTAATAAGTTTCTTGGTTGCTTGTAATTACGTATAAATATTTTTAAAGTAATTGTGTGAATTACTAGATATTTCTAAATGTTTTTATTAATTTTGTTTTTTTTTCTATAAGAAATTAAATCTATTATTTTTCTGTTAATTAAATAAAATAATTAAATACAAGGTTTTTTTTAATCCTGCAATGACAACTTTGCACTTTGCAGCTACTGTTGAAACACAAATGCAATCTTACTGATTTATCACTGTGAATTCTTTACCAAAAATACAATCTTATTGATTTCTCACTGTGACAGCATGTAAGATTTTTTTATCGGAGTGAGAACGGAGCAGTATAACTATAAAACGTTTTTATTTTTATTTTTTAAATGTGGTGATAATTTATTTTAATCTATTTTCATTAATTTATTTTGGTCTGTTCCGCAATCTTTTCGAATGCAACTTTTGAGTATATGAATGCATTCATAATTCTCAGAATTGGTTTACACTCCAACTCAAACTTGCATTACGAAAAAAAAAAACCCACCCAATTTAAGACAAAATCATTCAAAACGCCTCACAGTTAAACTACGCAAAAGATCCCACCAAATATAGGACAAAATCCACATAATATATTCGAACATACAATTCAATAAGGTGGAATTGCAGGTTGTATGTTGGGGTTCCTCCAAAGCCATGGTTTCTGGATGTGGACAGTGGTAATGACCTCACCTTGGTCCAGTATTATGCTCCACCCAGAAGTTGTGCCAAGGTATGTAACTTAGGCCACTGCAGGCATTGTTTACTTCATTTAATAATTTGAGTAGATTGCAGATGAATTCATACAACACATAGTTAAGGTAGCATATATTTTGGTATATTTCCTGATTGTATGTTCCCTATTTTTTCAAGAAGCCAAGAAAGCCTGCTGCGTCTAGGAGTAGATTCTGCATTTTTGTTGATAGTAGATCTATCCCACTTGCAAACACTGACCAATATTTTGGCAAATTCGTGTTCCCTTATTTTTTGAGTTTATGTTCCCATATTTTTTAATAAGCCAAATTATGAGCTTTTCGAGTCTCAAAGTTGATTTTGCATTTTGGGTTGGTAGCAGGTCCATCACACTTGCTAGCAATCACAAGTACATTGCGAAATTTATGTGAATTTTTTGAAACCTTCATTTTCGAAATAGCCAAGTTATTAGATTGCCTAATCTCACATCACAGTTCACTCTGCATTTTGGGTAAGTAGCCCATATATTTGCTTGCTTGCATCTTATCTCTGCGTGTTTATGCATGCACCCCATTCCAAACTGACAATTAACGTACTGGATTTCTAGATATTCATGGTATTTGAGGTAGAATTCATGGTGCTTGATAGTACCCAATTGAAACATAGGAAATTTTTTTAGCATCGGCATCGTAGACTGCATTTGTTGTATGTTTTATTAGTTGTTTTTGAAAAGAATTGAGAAACTGAAAAGTAAAATGGAGCAGAGTATTGCTCATCTCAATATTACGAAATAGTTAAATAGATTACATTGGAAACATCAACAATAAATGACTACAGTTAAACTGGACTAAACTGGACTAATTAGAAATTGAACTAGACACTTGGATTGATGGTTTCAACACCTAGCAGGTGGTTGGGATTACATTCTTTAACACTCCCCTTTAATTTCAACCACATAATAATTTAATTCAGATACCTCTTGGTCTATGTCTCAGCGAGGCTTACAATTTAAAACACTTGACTTTAACTAGATTTAGTTTTCTTCTTCTTTTTTTCCAGATTTTGTAGCCTCTAAATTGTTTCAGATTTTTCGCTTTGCTATATCCTTCAAACTTCAGTTTCTTGATTTGCTCGTGCAGGTATTTTACTGTTCCGGGCTATCTAAGCATGTCCTGGGCTTTTTCAAGAAATGTGGGCTGCTGCCACATATGGTCTTCTGTAGTGCGCTTATCATAATCAATCTATTGCAACATAAAATTAGAATAATATCTTATCTCTTCATAACTCCAATGCATGAGAACTTCATTGATATATTCGTCATGCATGTCATCTCCATCATTCATATCTACATATTCTGTGTAGATCTCATATAGACATGATGTTGCAAGCTATGTTTCAATAAATTTTAGCTCTTCTTCATAATCAATCTGTGTACCTGCATACTTGAAATCAATGTTAGAATAAAAAATATTTTCAGAACGACTTTGCTTCTGGGGTTTTTGCTCTACAGTGAGAGCTTTCTCCTGTTGTGTTTCCTTCTCTGCTTCAGCATCTTTCTCTGTTTCTACTTTTTCTTTGCAGAGTTCTTTCTTTGTTTCTATCTTTTCTTCTTTCTATGTTTATTCCTTCTGCTCTGCAATGATAGTTTTCTGCTGTTGCGCTTCCTTCGCTGCCTCTTCCTCTGTCTTTGTCTCTGTCTTTGTCTTTTCTTCACTAACTTGTGCTGCTCCAAACATGTTGTATTCCACTGAATGAAGTGGGATTATCTCACCAAATAGCATCATGTCAATATCATGTTTTTGTTGCATCATCTACAACCAGTCATCATTAGCCAAAAATTCATTATCAAAGTGTACATCAACCATCAAATTTTCATCAGCAAGCTGTGTTGCTAGGTTCAACATATCTTCATCAGCAAGCTGTGTTGCTGGATTCATCAAAACATCATCAACAAGCTCTGTTGGTGGAATCGACAAGTTATCATCAGCAAACTTTGTTGCTGGAATCATCAAGTCTTCAGCAAACTCTGTTGTTGGAATCACCATATCATCAACAAGCTGTGTTGCTGGAATCATCACATATTCGTCAGCAAGCTCTGTTGCTGGATTCTCTTCATCCACTTGTGGTTGTGCACAGTGGGGTTCACAAGAATCTCCGTTCTCTCTCTCTGCTACTTCTGCACTTTCTTCACAGACATCATCCACCTGTGGCTGAGCACAGTGGAATTCACAAGAATCTTTGTGCTCTCTCTTTGCTTCTTTTGAATCTTCATCTAGCTGTAGAACTGCTGCTACAGATCCACCTTCATCTTCAACTTCAATGCTCCCCCTTGCACCAAAACATCTCTCAAGGGTATCCCATGCCTCCTTGGCTATCTTGGCATATGAAATCAAGAGAAGTATACTTTCATCGACTGATTCGTTTATACATCTTAATGCATAGGCATCTTTTTGCCTTCTTATTTTCAGATCTAAAAAGATCTCAAACATCTTATGTTTTTGCTTTTCCCATGACCTCGTCGTTTGGCTTCCACAAACAAACGAGTCTACATATGCATCAAATACCTTGTTTCCAAAAAATTTCTCTTCTAAAAAAAGATCTTTCTACAGAATCATTTTTACAAGACTTTCGCAATGCTCTTTTTAAATTTCCATTGAAAAAAAATCTCCTTTTAAACTTTTGCTTTCATTTTCTAACATCACAACTTTAAGTTTTTTTTTTTTTTTTTTAAACTAAAAAAAATTCCTTTTTTCAACAAATCTCCTTTAAAAATTTAAAAGCATTTTCTTTTCCTTACCCTTTGAAAATTTAAAGTTCTTTTTCAAAAAAACCTTTAAAAAAATCTTTCAAAAAAAAACTTTCTCCTCTTTTTAAATCACATGGAGCATAAAAGACTTACATGGCCATATATAAGTCATATCATAAAACATTAAAGTAATTCCAATATTCCCATACCTTAATGCAGGCAATGAAACTTTTTTTAATAAAAAGAAACTTTTCTTTATGCCTTGAAAAGCTTCGCCATTTTCACTCTCAACGACGATTCTGTTTTTTTGAAGGACGACCAAGAGTTTGTAAGCAATGTGAGATACCATGTGGTTCCCAATAAAAGGTTGTTAATGGCAGACCTCAACCATCTTCCTGCTGGCACAATACTCCACACTCTCCTCGATGGCCAATCGTTGATGGTGACAGACACCAAACCCTTCTCCATCAATCACGTGGGCGTTAACATTTAGGATGCATTTACGAACAGATGGATAGCGGTGCACGAGATCGCTCGCCCCTTGCAATCTCATCGCATTCCCATCATGAGATGCAGATGCAACACACATATATTTCATGCATCACGGATTACCTTCCATAACAAAATTCACATTAACACAGGTGATTCAACTCTGCGCCAGCGTGTAACTTTAACGCAGTCGATTCTTGCGGCCTCTGCGTTATTGATAACGCGCGATCCAAGTGCTAAGGGCCGCGTTAATAGTCATTCACTTATTGGCGCGGTCCCATTATTGATTTTTTGATTAGGATTTCCTCCAGAATTGGCTAGTACAACAATTCTGGAGGTCTATCCCGACAGGTCCATTATGTTTAATATTAATAGATTAGTCCAACTTAGAAAAAAAAACATTTATCACTTATAACTTGAAAAGACAATCATAAATAGAGAACCTAGATGGAAATATATACCATGAATTCTTCTGATCAACTCTCCTTATCATGTTCTACTACTAGAAAATATAGTATTGTGAGTGATGCATTACACTGCTTGGGGACCTTCCAAACTGGTTGCTTTGTAAGCGCCACCCCCGCCCCTTCCCTTCTGATTTCACACTTTGACATAAGGATCATACGGGGTGGGTCAGTCATTATGGTCGGGGTGGATGTCGTGGGTTGTGCATGTTGCACAACCATTCATTCCTCGCCTATGACATCCTACACAGTTGACCAGAACTTCATTTATACTCCACACTTCGTTCTTTCTCTATGTTAACTCCCATGCAGTGTCACTTAATGGGAATTATGGTCGATGTCACGACTGAGGAATGCGAATCTCCTTTCCTTGAGCCAAAATCTAGGAAGAATGGTGACAGCATCATTTTTTAGGATTCTGGCTGCGGGAGTTTGTTTGAGATCCTGGTGCACCTTTTAGGACACCAAAGTCTCTCCTCAAAGGCAACACAATTCACCAACAAAAATATTTTTGGTCTTTTTCTAAATTTCGAATTTGGCTGGATGATTTCAACATTAAAACTATGGATATCTTCTGTCAAGGTCTTGCTGTCAAAATTATGAAGTGATTGCAAGCGAGTCGGGTCCTATGCATCATAGGTTTGTGGGAGGTTTCTTAAGGTGGTCATATGTGAAAACTTGAAGGTCTTTGAGTCCGTGTTTTTTTTTTCTCACCGTCCTCAACTCTTTTCGACTCTTTTCTACTGAGACAAAGGTAGCAAGGTTGGTTTTGTATTTGTAAGCATCCAATTTCATGTTAATTGCGTCTTCTTGCCTCACCCAAGGCTTCTCATCCTCTACTTTTAAGTTAGATTCATTCTCGTCCCTTGCTTTAGTCCTATCCCACTCATTTGTTGGTTTGAACACAATATAACTTGGTCCTCCCCCTACTTTGTTTTCCCCTTTTCTTTCTTCTAGTCTCTTCTTTCACTTTGAGAACCCCCATTCCCTTCTCCTACAACATTGCTTTTTTAATTTCGTCGTCAATTATGGAGCATAATGAACATACTTTCGGAGGTCTAAGAAACCCTTATACTAGCTGCAATTTCCTCGCCCTCCAATTGAGCATCAAATGGATATTTCTTCTCTTCAAGGGAAAAATATTTATCTTACCAATACCACTCTATTTATGGTCAAGGAATTTCATAAACTACAAGCCCATATCAGCCGCATAAGCTTCAATTTTAGAGGATAAACATTGAAGAATGCAGCACAAAAAGCATCTCTCATGGAACCCATTTTGGAAGCATGTCAATCAATGCCCCATAATTCATATTATTACTCTATAAACTTGTGTTTTTTGTTGGTCAATTTTGTCAATATATAATTATTGGATAGTAGATAAACTCTATTTGAACAATGGCTTGTTAGAAAAAATATATTGACACTTTTTTTTTTATCCTTTAGAAGAGCCCACAAAACTGCTCCTTTTAAAAATAAAAATAAAAACATCTTTCTCATATTAAAACTTATTATCTTCATATCAAAATATAAAACATTTTTTTTAATAAGGTAATTTGTTTATATCTTTAACATATTTAATTTAATGGAAAATACATTTTACTTTTAACTTAGACATATAAAAAATATATATAAACTGTCTATTATTATTATTATGTTTAAATAACTTATATCAATTTTATAATATATTATATTTTTTATTAATATAATTTATTTGTATTTTTTAAGTTTATTTATATCAAAGAATATTTTTTTATTTGTCAAGTGGTGAGTTGATGACTATACCTAAGTTTAATTTGTGGTTTGAGAAATTATGATCTAGGGACATGTAAGTCATCAAAATTATCTAGAGATGACACTCGCTTTGGGCTACACTAATTGTTAACATAACTGGAATTTTTCCCACAGAGTTTCAAATAAGTAAACTTCACATTACAGAATGACTTGTAATACACCGCATCACCTTTTATTCTAAAACATAATAGCTATATCAAAACACATTTAAATATGTATATTTATAATTTTTAATAAAATTATTTAAAAAAATTAAAACCCTCAATAACAAACATTTTGTTTTAAGAAAATTTATGGGTATACCGATTTTAATAAAATTACTTTTTAAGAACTATAAAGGTATTGTTTTCAATCAATCACTAATATCTTATATTTTATTTTTTCTTAAAATAATATTTATAGTTAAATTCATGTAATTGCATGTTTAAATTATATATATTTTTATATTTTTAAATAATTTTTATATTTATATTTAAAATTAGATAGCTTTATATTTTAATTTATTTTCTTTAAAAATATGAAATAAATTAAGATAAAATGACATTTCATACCTATAAAATAATAATTTTTCACAATTACATAGAAATTATATCATTTTATCTGTCACATATAACACAATTTGTTATTTTTTATATAACAGATTATATATTTAATATTTTTGTAATTTATATAATAAATTATATATTTATTAGTTTTTAACCTTTTTAAGGTTATTATTTAATAACTATAATTATTATAATGTAAAAATAAATTATTATTATTATTAAATAAAATTTATATTAATTTAAATAATTTATAAATAATTTCTTTATTATCATTAAATGCTTTTTTTAATATCATAATTAATTTGTTAAAAAAATTAATAGTTTTTCTCACATACTCCCGCAATAATTAATAACTTTTTCATTTTTATTGCTTACCCAATTGCAGATTCCCAAAAACTTCCATAGGGTTATTTATAAAATTAGAAATATGAGTGTTTGTCCTAATTGAAAATAGAGTTATAGAATACATATAACACAATTTGTAACTTTTTATATAACAGATTACATATTTAATATTTTTGTAATTTATGTAATAAATTATATATTTATTAGTTTTTTATTTTTTTTAAAATTATTATTTAGTAACTATAATTATTATAATGTAAAAATAAATTATTAATATTAAATAAAATTTAAGTTAATTTAAATGATTTATAAATAATTTTTGTATTACCATTTAAAAATGTTTTTTTAATATCATAACTAGTTTGTTATAGAAAATCAATAGTTTTGCTCACATACTTCCACAATAATGAATAACTCTTTAGTTTTTATTTCTTACCCAATTGCCGATTCTCTAAAACTTATATATGGTTGTTTATAAAATTAGAAATATGAGTGTTTGTACTGATTGAAAATATTCATTCTTTGTATTCATGAGAACCAACCAAAAAGAAAGGAGAACAGAAAACGAAATGAATGTTGTTAACACAAGAACCAACATTCTCTGTATTCATGGTTGTCACACAAGAACCAACCATAAGAAAATGTAAGTTGTTACTCATGTCTTTCACATATCCTGGAAACATTCATCATTAAAAGACATCATCATGTAAAGCCAAAGTTCAAGATGCCAAATGTTCTTAAAGAGTTCCATGCATGGTTGCATGAGGACATGCAACAAGTTCAGTTGGGGAGGATGTTGGGACTCAGAAATGTCATATTTTTATCCACCTTTTTCTTCACTATTCCTTACATTTCATCATCCCATTAACCTTTCATTACATCATTTTCATAAATATATTTGGGTTTCACCTTCTTATTTTCCATTTTATTCATTTTTGTATTATAAGTGAATTTATGATTAAATATTAGAAAATATACATATTTTTTTATATAAATCTCAAGAATATGTGAGCTTTGTAATGTGTAGGAAATATGTGAAGGATTAATTCCAGGATACGTCTCAAATATCTCCTCCACCATATTAAGGAGATAATTATTCAAGTCTATTCCTAAGGAGAGGATCATGGAGGATTTGGTTGGCATATCTTATCCAAGATATGTGAGAGATGTGTGGAGGATTCAAAGGGATAATATCTTGTAATAATCGGAAATTAGTTGAGAGTGCTTGAGAGAATATTGGATATGTAATTATGAGATGGTTATCTTCCTCATGTATATAAGAGAGTGCTTTCTCTTCATTTTGGGAATAATGGAAAGAATAGGATGATAATGGAGAAATAGTTTTGTAATTAGGAGAAGAGAATTCTTAGTTTTGAATTCATCTTTTATTGTTATGCTTTCATGATTTGTAATTTGATTCTTGTAATATAATTTGAGATAGTTTTATTGTTGTGAGCTCACATATGTTGTTTGTCATTCAATTCTTCACATGTTGTATTGTTTTTCCTTTATGAAATTTCCTGCTTTCCTAGTTAGTGTTTCAATGCCTTTCTAGATTAATTTGATTTCAGTAATTTAGATTAAATTAGTTCCACTTCAGTCCTGCATATATAGTGCATGTGCCTCGTAAGTCTACGAACCTCAGATTGACAAATTAAATAGTTGGGTAAGTACTACAATAGAATTAAACGAACATATTTTTGCCCAAATAGCGTCACTATTGCGACGGCTGCCTCCAAACGTTGCAAGTGTGACACAATGTCTAAGTGTTGCAATTGCGACGTTTGGAGGCATCCGTCGCAATAGCGACGCTTTTTCCGCCGTCGGTATAACGACACTTATATGCGCGCTACATAAAAATGATTTTATTAAAAATACGAAACTTATATCCATTGCAATAGCTACATTAACGTCTGATATCACGCGCGCATTCGCCCTCCACTCTTGCAGAACAACATTCGCCCTCAGCTCTTGCAGAACAACATTTTCCCTCAACATTCGCCCTCAGCTCTTGCAGAACAACATTCGTCCTCAGCATTTGCCCTCAGCTCTTACAGAACAGCATTTGCCCTCAGCATTTGCCCTGAGCTCTTACAGAATAGCATTCGCCCTCAGCATTCGCCCCGGTTCTGCAGACTCAAAGATAGGGGAAATTTGCCCCGAGCCTCAGAGAACAAGATTCTCGTCTCACATTTTGTCTCTGGCCACTTCCTCACTTCTCTCTTGCACTACAAATACTGAAACCTCGCCTCTGCAAAATGTGAGAAGTTCTACTCATAAGTTCCCTTCCTCCTATAGTAGGGTTGACTTATTTAAATTTTTGGTCAATCTTACTGATTGTGTTAGGCCGTAGGGTTCTCAGATGTCAAGAAACACTTATTAATTTGGCAACCATTATTTCTCCCTGCTTTAAAAACCCTACATTTAAATGAAAACAAGCATTGCATTTCAACTACAAAAATCTATTAGTGTTCAAATGTGCATGTGTGCATCACTTGTGTAGGGTATTCCTTTTCCACTTTCACATTATCCAAGAATGTGTGCAGTATAGTTCATATTTTTTGTGATTTAGATTATCTTGAAAAAGGAAAGGTAAATTATTTCCCATGGAAAAAGAAGGTTTTCCCTTTTTACTACTGGAAATGGTACAACAAAGTTCCATTTCTACCCGAAACTCCTATGAAACAGAAACTAAATAAAGGCCATGTCCTCAATGGACATCATTTGGCTTTGAAAATGGCCATTGCACTGTGTTGTTTCTTATATTACATCACGATAGTTTCTTAGGTCATTTCTTGTTTCTTGAGATGAAAAACAACCAAAGAAATTGTGAAGATCCTTTCAAGAAATAAATGACCATTTCTCAATCATATCTCAACTATTTTTTACTTTATTCAGTGGTTGCTTACTTTGAGAGAAATTTGACACTTTTATAAGGAATATAACATAAAAACACAAAATGGGAAGGAATTGATGAGGTAGATGACCTTTAGTTGTTGTCAATTAAGAATTTATAATACACGATGCATGTTCTGTACTACAAACTAGATTCCTTCCTCGAGTTAGGACACAGAGTATTGAATCAAAGTTGTAGTTTCTAACTTCTTTTATTGGTTCATCAATCTTGAAATTCAGACATTGCATGTCTTCATTGCTTCATGTTTGAATAATTTGCATCATATCGTACAATAGGAAATTAGGAATTATGATTATTATTACTTTATGGATCTATTAAGTTAGTTTTAAGTTTGCATGGTTTAATGTGAAATTATTCTAGTGTGCCCCTAGGCCCAAGTGAAGGAATGCCAAGGACTGAGAACCCTAGTTTTTAAATGGTATTGTTTCTAACTATTTTTAAAACATACAAATTACAATTAAATTTTAAAACTTAAGAGTTAAAACTTAAATGATTCAAATGAATTGGTATGCTACTTGGATGAATTGTTCTAGCATATTTAGAAATATCAAACCTCAGAAATAAACATGTCTATTTTTTAATGGTAAAGAAGTCTTAGACATTAAAGTTACAGCTCTGTTATAGTAGATGTATAAAATTCTTCCTATAAGTTTATTGGCATGGGGTTGATCGAATACAATCTGGACATACACAACCTAATTTCCAAGAGGGATTATTTGTTCACACCAAAGGTGTTGTAGCTACTATTACTATGATGCAAAACTGGACAAAGAGCATATCTATCATACTAGGCATGGCTTAGAGAGAGTAGTTACTGGTGAAGAAATTTCTGTTGGCTTTGACTTTAAATGTGACAGAAATTTAATCTCTTAACCAGAGGTTTCCTGGATCTTAATTCTGTGAATTTTCTGCCTTGGGACTACTATGAAATATTATACAAAACAACAGTGGAAGTGAACATTATTCCAATTGTAATGTTCTCTTATAACTAAATTTCCCAAGGGAGGACAAAGTAGCCTATCCAACCCCATATGCTATAGTCAATTATAAAGGGGGAAGTTAAAAGTTTAAAAAAATAAAAATTAAACCTTAAAACATACCTACCTATCCATGAATCATAAGTTCATAACTTACCCAGTGAAAGCGTAGACTTACCACAAACATCCATCCTCAAATTGCTATGGATGAGCCAGAGCCTCAAGATGAGAGTGATTCCTACTTGGAGAGCATGCTAAGTGAAGATCTAAGTGATGCTGATGACATGGATGTTGATGATATGGCTTGAGGAAGCCATTGCTCACTATTAGGCTTTAGCTATTTTTATTTTAGTATGTCAAAATTTCCTAGTTCATGTTTACAGTTTGCCATTTGGAGATGCCTTGAGGCAAATTTTGAATTTAGTATGACAATGGACATATATTTTGAAATTTTGAATCATGATTCTAATTTCTTATAAGTTATTAATATGTAAAATGAGCTCCAATTTGCACTTGATATCATATATGAATCATGATATTATCAAACTAGAAATTTTGAAATTTCAATGACAAATGTCACATGTGAATGTTGAATGATGTGCATGTTTAAATCTTTAAAGTTTAAAGTTTATAAATTATTAGTAATTTACAAATTACTATATTAGTGTCATTAAATTTATAATTTAGAAAATATAGTATTATATATGATATATAAATTATAATATATATTAATATAAAAATACCCAGACGAACCCACGCACCCTATTTCAAAAAATGTTGTCCCCGTCCCCATCCCCAGCCCCGAACCCACGTTTCCTGGCAACATAGTTTCAAACATTAAATATCAACAAAATCATTTAAAGGATATTGAAAGGAAAAAGGTGATGGAAGATAGAAAGTGCCTTACTTAAATGCTCTAAGGATTTTTCAATAGTTGCTCCAAAAGCTTCACTTCAAGGCCTTTCAAGATCGTCTCCAACAATGCTATACCATCGGCTTCAACAATGTTGCTCCAAAAATGTCCTCAAGGTCTTCACAACAAGTTTACTAGAAGTTTCTCCAACAATATATTCAATAAGGTCTTCATTGTCAACTTGTCTCTTGTTTAGGTGCCTTAATGTGCAATGACATGTTTCCAGGACTGAATTCAATGCAAGGCATATTTGAAACTCTAACTCTGTCTTCCGGTGTCTTATTAGAAATTATTTCAGTTTTCATTTTGTGTTTTCAAGTTAGATATTGTTTTGAAGTTTTTACATTTATAATTTTATTGCAATGTGGCAGACTGATCAGAGCAGTGCAGGAACAACCCCGAGACAGGATGATCGCGGAAAGAGGCCAGCGGAAGAACATGTAAAGTGCAAGCATTGCTCTATCTTTAGGTATTTTAGTTATTTACATAATTGAAATAATATTAATTTTGTTCAAATATGCAGACACCTAGCCATGGTACGCCTGATGATTCCCTCTTTGAGGAAGAGCTTTCTTCATCCCTATCTCCAATGTTCTTGTTGCGAAAAAAGGCACGAGATGCAAGGTCAGAATTTAATACTTTGATAGACGCGCCTCAAACACCTGAAACAGAAGAAAGGATAAAATAACTTATGAGCCAACTAGAAAGATATCAGGTAATAATAAAAAGTCAAAAGGATATTTTTTTTGTTCTGCATGAGATGAATTGTGATAGTTTGATTTTTAATTTTTACATTGACTAAACTAACAAAAATTTCTTTTGTATGTAGCGTTTTCTGGCACTTGCTGAACCCGGTGTTTGTGGTAGTGGGACAGAAGGGAAAGAGATTGCCCATCAACCCTCTTGTACACCTTCTACTCCTTTAGGTGCCAGCTAAGAAACACACCCTGCCCAAGCAGACACCCAACCAACCGCTGAACGTGTTGGCAATGATGAGGCTGATATGGCCAACTACATTATTGCATTTCCTGGAGCTACATGTGTCAGCTCCACAGGGACCATTAATGGCATGTTCTTGGTGAACGATGAAGGTGTCCCTATAAAGCACGTACAACTCCCTGGTAAATTTTAATATTTTAACTATTTCATGTACTTTATCTAAAACATATTTATCATGATTTTTATTTTTAAATTAATGATATTTTTTTTTATTTTTTTATTTTTTATTTTTATTTTTTATTTTTTTTAATTTTTTTTTTCTGTGTAGGGAAAAATGGGCTCTACAGGTTTTTAGAGAGCCATGAGTTGGTAATTTTTGGCCCAACCATACGCACAGGGTGGCATTCCTAGAATTCCAACCTGAAAAAAGAACTTCTAGATTATCTAGAAGCCCATTTTGGGGTCGGCACATTTGACAGAACAACGGTGGCTTGGGTAGCCGACAAATATTTGAAATATACCAGGGACACCTATAGGACGCAATTGCAATTTAACCCTAGATACGAGCGTCCTCTCATAGTTCCAGAGAGTAAGTGGAGAGCACTCATCCATGACGGAAAAGAGAAAAGGGCAAAGAAAGAAGGAAAAATGCCAACTGGACCCGCAAGGTAAATTACAGCTTTAATTTTCTTTATGTCTAAAATTAAAGTGTGCTACGTCATATCTGACTTCAATCTTTTGATGCTAGGTTGCTTGACACCTCAAAGGAAACCAAAGCTAGGATTGAAAAAAAGGGCCATCACAAGCTAGGCCAGGGCGGCTACTTGAAATTAGCCGCAAGAATTGTAATTAAGTAGCTAAACATCTTATAATTAATTGTATCGCCTTCCAACGTTTTTGTAATCCTATCAAATATGATAAAAAATACACAATCATATGTAATGTAGGGTGATGACTTCGAAACAGAAACTACAGAGGAAGATAAAAATATCGCTTTCCATTTCGGCTATCAAGCCGTAGTTGAACATCGCAGAAGCTTGGGGCGGGTCCCAAGATCCAGAATGCCTGATAAGGTAAAACATTAACCTTTCAATATGTTTGTTTTCGTCCATAAATTTAATGTCTAACAAATTTGTTTAAATCAGGGGAGTAGCACTACCGACGAGGCAAATAACCCAGTTTTAGAGCCAAATGTAGATGATCCTCACGTGCAACCTGATCATTGTAGTGGGGACCAGGCCGACAATGCTACTATCAGTGAGAGTCGTGACGGTAATTAATTTCCACTTATAATTTTTTCTAATTATACCTTGATGGCTGTCCTTATAACGTTTTTTGTTTAAATGACAGAGAATGTTTCCCTTGAGGATCTTACCACTAGAGAGGAAGATAGGGAAACAGTCCCAACGACGACAACTGGTGCACCAGGTAAATAATCTCATTGCAATTTTTTTTATTAATATTACCGAACTAGTTCAATGATATTTAAAAACTGACAATTAAATATAATATTTTTTTTTTGTAGGCGATGCCCCGTCACTGGATGAGACCATACATGGTGACTACACAACTAGGTCAGCGGCGACAACTGGTGCACCAGGTAAATAATCTCATTGCAATTTTTTTTATTAATATTACCGAACTAGTTCAATGATATTTAAAAACTGAAAATTAAAATTTAATATTATCTGTTTTTGTAGGCGATGCCCCGTCACTGGATGAGACCAGACATCGTGACTACGCAACTAGGTCAGCGGCGACAACTGGTGCACCAGGTAAATAATCTCATTGCAATTTTTTTTATTAATATTACCGAACTAGTTCAATGATATTCAAAAACTGGCAATTAAAATTTAATATTATCTGTTTTTGAAGGCGATGCCCCGTCACTGGATGAGCCCAGACATCGTGAATACGCAACTAGGTCAGCAGTGCAGGTTGAAAGGCACGAAACAGGAGCAGAGCACGATGATATTGATGATGTAATTAGGAGCTTTAAAAATAGGAAGAAGAAAAAGAAAATTTGACAATGTAAAATATTGTATTATTATCAGACAAACGTTACCATACTTGGAACATTTTTTGTGTTATATAAAAAACTCATTTATCATACTATTTTTATGTCAAGCATTAATTGCAATGTTTCCTTGCGTACTTTTTGTTGAATTGTTTTTTTATTAGTTATTGAATATTTTTTTTTATGCTCATGAAAGTAAAAAATGAAATATAGATTGGGTATTGGGGAATTGAGAGTCATGTGAGGGGGGGGGGAGAGGCCATAAGAGCTTCCACCTTCACGTGGTTGGCCCTGTTTAGTAGAGAATAATTTATTGGAGCGATTTAATCTTGGAGCAAACCTCCCTTGATCCAGCGTAGCAACAAAAAGTCACTGTTGACTTAGTTGCTACTCTTTCAGATCGTGGGAGGCTTGTTTCAAGTTCATGCGACTCCAATAAATTGTTCTTGAAACGAAGAGGAGCTTATTCAGGTATGTTTTGACATTTTCAACATATGTTCTAACATTATCATAAGAATGCATCTTAGAGTAAAAAATACTACATCAATTACTTGTATTTATTGTATAGACAATGATGGATTTTGATTGACTTGGCAGTGCAGGTACAAATCCTCTTGCATCATGAGCAATACAACTTGTCAACCAGGGTCATGTCCAGGATATTTTTGCTTGTGCGCTTGACCAGGTTCGTAATGTCACATTTTGTAAGTTCCTTTACAGTTCATAATTCATTATTAAGCTTGTTCATGATTATTATCTAGGTTTTTTGTATGTGTTTTTTCATCTATTTGATTGTAAGCAACTCTGCATGTTTCCTGTTGTTCATTATGATTTCTCCCATTACCACTCCCAGGATGAATCCGACTTTATTGTTACATAGGTTACTTTATTGTTACTATGATTTCTCCATTTATGATTTCATAGGTTACATCATGTAAAGTTTTCAATCTCAGGTTGGTGATGAGCTTTAGTTCTCCAGATTTGGGGCTTTTCTGATATTTTCTCCCTCATGTCATTCCTGCATCACCTCGTTGTTTGAGCATGCTAATTGTCTACCACTTGTACCAATTGGCACATGTCAATCTCTGAGTGGTGCCACATTTCACCTATTTTCAGTGAGAGTTTAGGGTTTCTCTAACATAGCTTCAGAAATCCGATTCAGTGCCTGCTGGAATATCGTCACATAATACTCATGGTTTGGATTGATGAGCATGTTCTGAATGGTTGGTTGATTCATAAGAACCACCCATATAGTCATCTTGAGATATTTCAGAAGTTTTCTCGGGTTTCCTTTTTCACCGTTTCTAGTGGGTGGAATGTTGTGGGGTGATCCATCAATACTGGTGCTCTTGTAGTAGGGAATTTGTTTTTGGGGATATAAAGGAGTATTTGATGTAGATATCCCATTGGATGCATTCATAGATGGGCACAAGAGGTCAAGAATTTAAATTAAAAATATGAAACCTCTAGCATGGCAACCTGAAGGCCGCGAGAGACACTGGTTAAAGATTGTTTTGTCCTGGCCTTAATATAGTCATGATTTCTTTCTATTATCTTAATGCAAATATATAGTCCGGTCTCATTAAAATGAGGATTGTGGTTGTATTTCTCTTTGCTTGTTTCTCTCTTAATGCTCCAGAAGTTGCCAAAAGTTGCAATAGTTGTTTAGTTTTCCTGTTACAACTTGAAAGTGGTTTTTAGCAATGGGAGTCATGTTTTTTAAGTTTCATACTAATATGAAGATCTTGTAATTCTATATTCAGCATAAGAGAAGATGGCCTCTGCTTTGGGCAGTATGACAAAAATTGCCACATCTACCTCATTGGGTAACAATGGAAAGGGGAAGAAGTTGGGTGCAATGTTTGATAATTATGGAAGACAATTGTCTTCTCTTTCAGTTTTTTCACCCATTTCCTTTAATCTCTCAAGCAGAAGAGGGACTCTGAGATTACGAGACAGAGAGAAGGTAGTTAATACAAGAGCTATGGAAAAGGAGTTGTACTTCGACAAGGATGGTTCAGTGACAAAAAAATTGTAGGCCAGAGAAAAAATTATGTTTAAAGGAAGGTCACCTGCACGTGAAACTTCACTGCGGTGGATCTTTCCTTGTCCACTTATATTCGATTTTAATGTGTTATTTTAATTTTTCATGGAGGGTTGTTTTGGCATATGGTCTGGCATTCAATTGCACACTTAATGAAAGCATTGTCAATTTGTCTTGCAGGCGGTGTGAACAAACTTGCTGATCTTGTTGGAGTCACCCTTGGGGCGAAGGGAAAAATGTTGTCTTGGAGAGCAAGCATGGTTCTCCTAAAATAGTTAATGATGGTGTGACAGTAGCTAAGGAGGTAATTTGTAGATGTGTGCTCTGGTTTTCTTTTTAACGTTGTATTAGTTCCCCCTCTTAAATGTCTTAGATTTGGTAGGCATAATTTGAAAACTCAAAGGTGAAAGGAAACATATTTGTTACCCAGTGGTATACTTGGCCCATGGACTAGCCACATTAGAGTAATGCATAAAGCTTTTCACAACAATAAAAGGAAAGGGTTATGGCCGAGTCAAATTTTATTGTTATTGACAGTGTAATGAAATGTATCTCAATGCTATGGTTTTGGCCTTTTTATTGGTTGAATTAGAGGACCCAGTTGAAAATATTGGGGCCATGTTGGTAAGGCAAGCTGCGGCAAAGACAAATGATTTAGCTGGGGATGGAACCACAACATCTGCTGTTCTTGCACATGTTGGAATATTGAAAAATTCCAGAACAATGAATGGAGAATAAGTCTCCCTTCCTCTAACACAGAGAAAATAAAAATTTCTTTGACTGGAGACAGAGTTTCAATACTTTGAAAACAAACTTCTATTCCCTTCAATAACTCAAAAAAAAACTATTACACTTCTTCCTCACTGAGAGGGATTACAAAATTATGACTGCTACAAAACGCAGTGCATAAAACCAACTCAATGTCTGTTCAAAACAAACATACTCTGTCTCTAAAACACTTTGCTGTGTTTTTCACTTTCGCACTGCTGTGCATACACACTTAAAAATTTACACTCAGTCTTTCACTTTTTACACACTGCTGTGTGATAAAAAATTTACCTACTGTCTATAAAAAAAACTACCAAGCTTTTTTGTCCTTTTTATTTTCATATGCCGTAACATATAAAACATATTATAATAAACCTTCTTTTTAAAATAATAAAATTAAAACTAAATTCTATGGCCCACCTTTCATTTCGCATATGATATATATATAACATATGTTTAAAACATATGTATATATTAAAGCATACATAAAATTAAACTATCAAAACATTAAAGAACCCTTTCCGTCGGACTTCAAAAGTCTGAATAGATTGAATTTCAAACCAAATTCGCATTCCAAAATGGGATGCTGATGTCTGCCTAATTTGTAATGCGAATTCTCAATCCAATGTGTCTTATAAAAAATTCGGGTCCGGTTTTTAGGTTTTCAGATTCCCTTCAATTTCATGCGATCCAATATTAATGCTCCACGTGTCCTCCTTTTGAATTTACAAAACTGGGGGGTAAATTTATGTTTGTTTAATTTCTGGTTGGTGAATTGCGTTAATGTTGGTTGTTGTGTTTAAATACAATCCTATACAGAAATATGGCTGCGGCCGTCTACAAAAAAAACTTGCAGGAATTTTAAATGCTGAATTAAATTTCTGGATGGCGTGCAAGCAACCTCCAAAAAAAATGTTGCTGCTGCATCCGTCCTTCTGCTGCAGCAGTTGAAGTTAAAATTCAACAGCACAGGGTTTAATAAGTGAGGGTGTAAAGGTAACTTATTGTCGATAGTATTGGATTAAGATCATCTATTCATTTTTGTAGGGTCTTCTGGTGTTTGGTTTTTTAGTTTTGGGTTGGGCTTATTGAGTCTAAGATAGTTTTTGAGTGAAAAAATTGCTATCAGGTATTAAAAATTTTGGTTCTTTTGTCAAAATTTATGAGCTTGTTAGGAAATACAAAACTGACAATGGTTGTATCTTAAATTTGTGGAAAATAATTTGAAATGAAACCTTTTTGTTTAGGTTGTTGCAGCAAGTGCAAACCCCGTTCAAATTACTAGGGGCATTGACAAGACAATAAAGGCCCTTGTTTCGGAACTCAAAATTTTGTCAAAGGAGGTAAACACTTGCCTTTTGAGTAGGTTGGTTTTCCTTTTTGCTGATGGTTTGGTGTATCTAATTGAATTAGTTTCCTAAGGTATTTTTGGTTGCAAACTCCTTTTCATTTTTTCATACAGTATTGGCCTTGTGGAATACATTTGATTGTGTGGTCTTGTTAGATCTACAACATTTGTAGTTGTTTAGTCTTATGGCCGAGGTGCACTTTTATTATGGAAATAGTTGATGCAATATTGTCATTTAATCCTTACTATAGGGTAGCATGTTGAGAAGTTTCTTGTGAAACATTTGGTATTCAAAATGACACTTGATCCTATACAGCATCATGCACTTGACTTCAAAATTCATATTTAAAGTGTGCCAGACAATTCTTGCAAAATTTCAAATATTTATGTTGTTTTAAACCATTATCTTTTTCATGTATTGGATGCTGAAAATGAGAAAAATACTTTGGTATGAAACCAACTAGTGAATAATTTCCAGCAAAAAAACCACTTCCAAGACATGATTTAGAAGTAGAACATATGTACCTATGAAGCATAGAAAGATATCCTTGATGCATTGTCAATTTTTGGCTAGGGTTATTTTTGGAGAAAATAACTCCTTATTCCTAGAATAGTGATCTTCAATACAAGTAAATGCCAGAGAAGAGAGATCATTGTGTGACATAAACCTATTAAAAAAAGTGAACAGGGAATGATTATTAATTATGGCATACTAAGTTGTCAATGATTTTGACTATTTGTCTTTAACATGTAAAAATGTTAAATTCCAAACTTACATCATCATGGTTTGGCATCATGAGCTTGACTAATTGTCCACCATGCTCATAATTTCATTGTTGTCTTCATATCTATAAACAACGTTTCAAATAATAATAATAATAAAAGTTCTATAAGAAAAATCTAGGCCTCCATGCTGCTGCTCCTTGTGAGACAAAGTCAAAATTGCATTACACAATTTGACACATAAGAATCTCCTATATCCCGGTGGTATGTATCCAAATTCTTATAATAGTGTCTTCAAGACTTATGTTGCCATTGCCAATGAGATATTTAAGCAATGAAATATGGAGCCTTATTCATTGTTGTATATGTAACAATATTTTATTAATATAAATATTGATGGTTTTGTCTTTTTGAAAATGAAATGTAAAAATAATTTATTGTGGTCAATTGAAAAGTTTTTTTTTAAAGCTTTTCATTATGGAAGGGCGACATAGATATATGCCCTTCTAATTGAAATTCGGACCTGCCCTTCAAATTTGATCACTGTGTGGGACCTTAACAAACAATAAAACTATTCCTCCGCGCGTTATATAAAACATATAACAAAACCATTGTCAAAACTTCAAACAAACCCTTTAGCCGTGGGTATTTCATCACGAATTGATCATTTTACCATGTACCTTCTTCTAGAGGAATATTATTCCACTTGATTAGGTACTTCATAATGGTTATATGTCAAAGAGATACATAATGTTTATCTTTAACTTTTTGTGGTTCAAGAATCAACTTTCATTCTTCATCTAATTTTGGAAGTTCTATTTACATTGGCATATTTTTTCCCAAAACCTTTTTTATGCAAGATACATGAAAAAACTTATGAATGCAAGAAGAAGGAAAATATAACTTCTATACCACTTGTGCAATCCTATGAATAATTATTTAGGGCCATAGCATTTTTGAGCTAATTCTTTATTCTTCTTTTTCTTGAATGAAGATTGCTTATAATGCTATAATCTAAAAAATACCCAATTACCCTCCTCAGATTATCTTTCACTTCAATGTTGTTCCCCTTGTTGTTTTATCATGTTTCATGTCATTTGAAGGTTTTCCATAATAATTTTCAAAGTTTCTTTAGTATTTTCCATATGTGACTCTGTTTCTTTAGTATCTTGCAAAAAGTATGAGATACTAGGAGTTGGATACCCATAAAGGGCCTTAAATGGGGAAATTTTAGTAGTTGTCTGATAGGTAGTATCATATTACCATTCTTCCTTGACGAACCCACTTCATCAATTAAGATTTCTTTTCTAAAGAGCAACATTGTAGATAACCTTAAAAACATTTGTTAACTATTTTTGTTTGACCATTTGATTGTGTTTGATATGTAGAATTCATGACAGCTAGTGTTTCTCCACTCATATTAAATAATTATTTCCAAAAGTTTCTTCTTACTATTACATTAGGAAAACCATGAAGACTATGAATTTCTTTCACAGACACTTTTTCCACTTGGCTTGTTCTTTATGTACTTTGAGCTCTACCAAAAAAATCTACAAAATTTGTCTACATAAATGACCACAAAAATGTAATACTTACCTTTATATTTCAGAAACCCTGTAATAAAGTCTATTGATATATCTTCTAGTCTTTGAATATGTATGTGGAATGGTTGAAGTAACCCTAGAGATTTTACTATCTCTCTTTTATTTATTATGCAAACCTGACCTTCTCTTACAAAATTTTGAATATCTTTCTTCATTCCTTCCAATAATATATTTTTTGATCCTTTGAGATGTTTTAAGGAACCCTGCGTCCTACCATCAGAGAGACATGGGACTCCCTTAATATTTGTTTATTCAAATATGCTTGCATGCATAAAAATATTCTACATTTGCACCAAAGTATATCTCTCTTTCACTCCCAATGCTCCATAGAATTCATCCCATCCTTTATAAATTTTAATTTTTGTTTAGTACTATTGTCATTTTTCCATTATGGCAAGCTTCTTCTAGCCACCTAGGAATAGAAAATGTAATTGGATATAAATTTGAGGCCTCTTCTATTTTAGAAAGAGCATCATGTACTAAATTTTCCTTACCCTTTTTGTAGATTATCTCAAAATTAAAACTTTGCATTTTTCTCCTCATTTTTGTTAATCTTCCAATGAAATCCATAGCTTCAAAAAATACTTTATGCTATCATGGTATATCTTGACTTTAAAGTACCTCCCAATGATATACTATCCCCATTTTTTATTGCATGTAATATTGCTTCCATTTATTTTTCATACGTAGATTTCACGAAATATTTTCTTTGAATTCCTTGCTTTTAAAAGCCAATGATATCCCTTATTGTGTTATGTTACGTAAATTCCTTGTCCTAGTGCCTCACACTCTACTATGAATGTTTTACCAAAAGTAGGTGCAACCGATGTTGGTGTAGAAGACATGGCATCCATTAAAAGAGAGAATGCCAAAGTAGCGTCATCATTCCATATAAATGATATTTTCTTCAAGAGATATGTGAGCGGACTTGAAATGCATGCATAATTCTTAACAAATGATCAATAATATCATGTAAGTCGAAAAAATCTTCTAAGAACCTTGATTTTCTTAGGAATAGGTCATTTTGTAATAGCTTGCATCTTTTGATCAGGCTCCAACTTCACTCCTTCCTTTAAAACAATATGAACCAAATACTCTAATTCTTATTTCCCAAAAGCACATTTGGATATTTTTACATAAAAATGATTGTTCTCAATAATTTATATAACTTTTCCACATGTTTAGTGTGGTATTCCCATGATTTATTATAAATATGTGTATTATCAAAGAAAACCAACACAAATTTTATAAGATGGGATCAAACAAAATTGTTCTTAAGTCGAACCCTCGGGACTTCAAATGGCGATAAACCATAATTCAAACCAAATTTGCGTTCCAAAATAGCCTGCTGACGTTGGCCAATTTTGTGACGCGAAAACCAAATCAATTCTGCCCTAATATTTTTCGGGTTCAAAGTTGGGCTGGTGTACGAAGGGAGAGTTGTGATGCGAATTTCTTATCAAATTCACCCTAATATTTTTCGGGTCCGGATTTCCACTGCGCGAGCGGCCCAAACAAAGATCCGCTCCTATCAATTTCTGCCACATGTCCTCAATCAAAACTTGCCCTGCTCCTGGCTGCGGGTGCATTCGATGGCGTTTAAGGCGATGGGACATGGATGTGGTGATTTCATATCAATCGCATTAAGTTTTAACGCTGTTCAATTAAGTTCCAAGGTTTTCACATCAAATCTGCATTAATTAAATAAGTTTTAACACTGTTCAAGATCGGACCTCCTCTCCTGTTAGCGATTCCGCATGCTCCAATATGATCCGGCCTTCGGCTCTCATTAATGATCAGAGATTAATTATGACGGGCGTCCTTCGATTGCATTGCAGTTGGGTCGATAAAATGACATCTTGCTATGGTTTTTCAGACGAGCCGGTTGCTGGGTTACACTGCCTGCTCACTGTGACGAGAAGGAGAAGTGGCCAGCTGAACTGCTGCTTAGACCTTGCTGCATATCTGCATTTATCTCGGTCTCGTCTATGTCTGTCTTCCTCTGTTTCTTGGAATTCTGCTTCTCCGTCTCCTCTTGTGTCCACTGCCGAGACTACACCCATGCCTTGCCTGCGTCAAAGGATGTGTTTCCGCAGGGGGAGCACTAGAGGTCAATCCCTGCGCGCTCCCTCTAGCCCCTCAACTGAGTCGTCTTCCGGCCAGTCCAGTGATTATTACGCAAGTCGCTATCCAAATACTAGGAGCGGATGGGGTCTGGTTGTAGGATCTGGCCACCGTATGGATTCCCCTGCTCCTCGTTTCACCACTGCTAGTTCACTTTCTCCCACGACGCGCACTGTGCAATTTTCCTTTAATTTCTCTCTCAACCGCCCACAAATCACAGCTTCAGTCACTGTGGTTTTCCGCGAAGAGGCCCAAACGGAGGAAGAATGCACCCGTATGGCAGGTCTGAGCTTGGAAAAAGCTGGCCAGCATTCGGGCCTTCAGGAGGGGAGCCGTGGCATGAATGTGGAGGTAGCACCTAGCGATCCTGGACCTTCCGAAGGATGGTGCCGAATCGTGGAGGAACCACCGGAGGAGTAGTTTGGTTAATTTGTTTTTCTTGCTTTGCGGTCCACTTAATTGGGCTGCTTTTAGATTATATTACTGTGTTGGACCTCTGTAATATTTTTGAATTCTGTAAACGTTTAAGACTAGTTTCCCCGTATGAGGGCGGTCTTCTTAATTTTTTGATTTTTTAATGACAAATTTGCCATGAGTCTGGGCAATGTTTTTGTGTGAGGCGTATATCAACAGTACATGTCTCTGCACATTTCCTGTATCTGATTTATGATACTATTTTCATAGACGGTTTTATTTCATATAATATATTCAAAATAGCGTTTTGTCTCTTGTGAAAAAAAAATGATTAATGTTTATCACTCTGCCTTCAAAACTAGCGATGCTAGTTTATTGATATGGTCTGATGGTCTTTTTATATTTTGGACATATCACACTCCTCACATGATTAGCATTTTTCTCTGTTCAAGGATTTTGGGTACTTTAATTTGTATTTGCAGGAACAATGGACGTCGGTACTCTATCTATTGCTTTACTATTCTACATACTGCTATTTCACTTTCTTATAGATGCCTCGGGCATATTTGGATGCTTTCTCAGATTGTCGATAATCTCCATGTGGACCGTTACTGGGTTTTATATCATGTCCCTGTATGTGACATGGGGTATTTTTCTATCATTGTCTGGGGTGGGACTTCCACTTTTCTGGATGGATATTTGGGTTCCAATCTTCAGATGTGAAAATGTAATGACTTCATGGACTGTTTTACTTCATATAATATATTCAAAAAATCGTTTTTTCTCTTGTGAAAAAAAATGATTAATGTTTATCACTCTGCCTTCAAAACTAGAGATGCTGGTCTATGTTGCTGGTTTATTGATATGATCTGATGGTCTTTTTATATTTTGGACATATCACACTCCTCACATGATTAGAGTTTTTCTCTGTTCAAGTATTTTGGGTACTTTAATTTGTATTTGGAACAATGGACGTCGGTACTCTATCTGTTGTTTTACTATTCTACATACTGCTATTTCATTTTCTTATAGATGCCTTGGGAATATTTGGATGCTTTCTCAGATTTGTCGATAATCTCCATGTGGACCGTTACTGGGTTTTATATCATGTCCCTGTATGTGACATGGGGTATTTTTCTACCATTATCTGGGGTGGGACTTCCACTTTTTTGGATGGATATTTGGGTTCTAATCTTCAGATGCGAAAATGTAATGACTTCATGGACTGTTTTACTTCATATAATATATTCAAAATAACGTTTTTCCTCTTTTAAAGTTTCATTTTTTTTTTTTTAAATTGAACCCGCCGTCGGTATACCGACGCCTTGTAAGCGTCGGAATTGCGACAACTTAAAAACGTTGGAAGAGCGACAGTATAAAAACGTCGGATGAGCGATGTTCAAAACGTCAGACCACATTTCGTCGTAATTGTGATAGTTTACGAACGTCGGAAGAGCAAAGTTCAAAACGTCGGACCACATTTCGTCGAAATTGCGACGGTTTACAAACGTCGGAAGAGCAACGTCCAAAACTTCGGACCACATTGCGTCAGAATTGCGATAGTTTACAAATGTCGGAAGAGTGAAATTCAAAACGTCGGACCACATTTCGTCGGAATTGCGACAGTTTACAAACGTCGGAAGAGTGACGTTCAAAACGTCGGACCACATTTCGTCGGAAGTGTGACATTTTACAAACGTCAGAAGCGCGACGGTTTGGGAAACGTCGGAAGAGCAACGCTTGTTTGGAAGCGACGGAAAAAGTGTCGATAGTGCGACACTTTTTAAGTGCTTCGGAACTGCGACGGTATGGAAAACCATGTTTTTCCTGCCCTCGAACTGTCGCTCTTGCGACAACTATGTGTTGGAATAGCGACGAATTGGCCGTCGAAAATTCCGCCAAATTTTCTTGTGTTACCAAATTCTGGATACGTCTCATCCAGTTCTTAAGGATTGGAGGATTGAAACTTGTGTTGTCTCGCACCCATTATATTATGCCTTTAGCATCTTCGAATATCTGAATACTCTCCATCCTTAACCATTTTGCCGCTACAAGAACACCCCATAACACAATGAGTTATGCCTTACAGTTTGTACCTTGTCTGTCTTCCCAAAAAAAATGAAAGTACTCTCCTAAATCAATAACGATAATTGCTGTCTGACCCCCTCATACATAATACACATATGTCTAGTCCACTAAGTAATCAATAACGATAATTGCTCCACATCCTTACTTCCTCCTATTGCATGCTCCATCAAAGAAACCCACTGGACAATTATTTCATAAATATTTGAGTTTGCTTTTCCTATCACCTTTGTTCTTCTTTCTCGGTCCCATCTCATTATAGAATGTTATAGTCTTGTTTATGTTGTTCCGAACCAATGCACTTCTCTGTTAAAATGGTTGCATTTCTACTACCCCATATAGTCCATATAATGTATAGAGGGAGGGAACTAAATTTTTTATGTACTAAATTCCACCTTTTTCATGTATGTAACGAGTGACCCATTGTGTTGTAGTGCTTTTATCTTTAGCATATCCATGGTTCCTTCCTAGATAGCCCATGCATACAAACATTTATACATCAAATTTTGAGTATTGTCTGACCCCCTCATGCATAATACACATATGTCCAGTCCACTAAAACCACGTCTTTGAAGTTTATTCCATGTTAGAATTATGTCATTAATCACTAGCCAACAGAAAACTTTGATTTTTAATGGAATGTCCCATTTCCAAATAACCTGAATCCAACTTTTATATTTGAAATTTTTCACTTTCCTAGGAACATTTTGGTATATGTCTTTAACCATTGAGATTCCTTTCTTAATATTTCCACTCGAGTTCAATTGGTCCTTGTGTTCATTGAGGGTGATACCTGTTGTTCTGAGTTGTGTTATATAACACTCCTATTAATGAGCATGCTCCTCCAAAGAACCCATATCCTCTACCCCTATCCATGCTTGTTTATCTATGTTATTATTGTGTGAAAAATTAATCTGTTGCAACTTGTGGATATCTTTTTCGTGAATGAAGTTAAGAAGTTGAACTGATAATAAATGCTCTCCACTCATTCCCATGATAGCATCGAAACCAATCTCTATCATAGTGTCATCTCCAATTTCCCAATGAATATATCCCATCATCCAGGGAAGTGTTTTCATCATACTACTCCATATGAAGGATTTACAAGATTTGTTCCTCGCCCCATTACCTATCCAGGTCATGAAACTTTGACAGTATATATATTTATCCTTAATTGTAAGTGGCCATGATCCATTTCATGTCATATCCCTCCACATATTCTTCATGATTAATTCTATATTGAAACAGGACAGGTCAATGATTCCCAACCTCCTTCCTCAATTGGTCGTGATATTACTGACCACTTAATAAAATGGAACTTACCTTTTAACTGCACCCCATCCCATAGAAAACATCTCATGATAACATCCATCCCATCTATAGTCTCTCTTGGCAACAAGAACAGGTGCATCGAGTATATCGAGATATTTTGGAGCACCACTTTCAACATAATCAATATGCCTCCCATATATAGCCACCTATGCTTCCAGTAGTCTAGCTTCCTATGGAATCTTTCTATCAGCCACTCACAATCTTGGTTACAATATCCATTTTGTTTTATTTTAAAACCTAGGTAAGTGAAACCTTCATCAATATGAACGGATGGGACCCCAAATAAATCTCTGATTTCCATATCTACCTCCTCCTCATCGCCTCTATGCATGAGTAGAGATTTCCCACCATTCATGCATAAACTTGTTGCTGATCCGAAGGTGTATATGATCCTTTGTATATAGTTCCACTCTTTCACTGATGACTCTCCTCCAAATAACAGATCATCGACAAACATCATATGGGAGATTTCCTCATGTCTCGACACTTTAATCCATGAAATAATTCCATTGTCTTTTGCTTCCCGCATCTTCCAACTTAATAATTCTATCACCATTACGAAAATAAGGGGAGAGAGAGTGCATCCCCGTCTAAGATCTTTTTGTGCATTGAAAAATCGTGATGGGAATCCATTTATAATAAGAAAAAAAAAATTTAGTCTTAATACAAGCCATAATCCATAATATAATCATTGGTGACATGCTGGATTTGACCAACACCAACTTCAAGAATTCCCTATTGATAAAATCAACCCCTGGCTACCACTATAACCTCTTTGGGAATCCCCAGCCTGCAAGAGCAGTGCCCGGATAAGACAAGACTTGAACTCGTAACCTACTTAACAACACAATAACAATGCATCCACTGGCCACTAGACCATACCCGTGCAGACTACATAATTATAAATATTATTTTGTTAATTATAATTATTTAATTAATAAGAAATCAATATTTTTCCCATTCTCTTTATTATATTTATAACTGTATTTAGAAAATTGAAATATATTTTATATGTGGAAAAGCGAGTGACTGAATATCTGTCTCCTTCCAATAAAATAATTGAGATGTCTCTCTCCTTCCAATAAAATTAGCCAGACTGTCCATTTAGGGATTGCTCCTCTCTCTAGGAAAATGCGTGGCTATTCACGAGTTTATTACTTATCTTTTAGAGGTGGGTTTGAGTTAATAGTTAGCTTGGCTAATTGGGGTAATTTTTTTCTCAAAAGAAAATTATCGAGTCTTTTTCTTTCTCGAAAAACAAAAATAAAACACTATTTACGTTATAAAAAGTGCTACTTCAAATTTTAATGTTTACCAGATTACCGGATTAAAAATAGTTTATGAATCATCAACCTCATTGCTTTTCAGCTTTTTACAATTCATTTTTTTATTGAAATTGATTATCAACATGCCTCAAATCTTTCAGAAGCAAAAAATACATAAGAGCGACCCAAGGTAAGGTATGAAGTCCCTCAATCCATTTGGTCAGAGCTAGAATAATAGTTTAAGTATGGAGTTGTTTACAGATTTAATAGGATAGTTTAGAATGTAGTATTTTTTGGTAGGAATTTGATAAAATTTTAAAAGATTACGTAATTGGAGTGTTTGAATTGTATTTATGATAGTGGAAATAAATTATTATCAAAAACTTTAAGACATCTAGAATACTAAAATTTAATAACTGTAATCTAAATTTTTAATAATTTTTATCTAAATTTTTCATAATTTTATCAAAATTTCTAAGTTATTTTGTGAGTTTTTGTTAGACCACTACTTTAAATATTAACTGATTCTGTTTACTGCGATTACCTCTGTCTAAGAGATATAATAGAAGTATCCATTTGCTGCATAGTGTTTCCACAAAAAATTGAAACTTAAGAGATTTCTAGTTTCTCAAAGATGTTCCATACCACCTTTATACTTTCTCTTGCCTCATGAAATATAAAATTCTTATGTCGCAATTAACATTCACAATTAACTTTGACATTGTGAATGTCATTCTTGACTAAATATTCATGTTTGATAGAAAACCGATACATTAGTATAAGAAAGTTTGAAATTGAAAGTAGAATTGGACCACGTTAAAGATGTAGGTTATTCGTTATAGTTATTAATTTTTGAATCTAATATATTTAAATTTAGTGGTACGTATTTTATTTAAATAAAGGGTCACATTCAAAGTTGTATTTATGAAGTTAAAAAAAAAAAATATTCTCTATGAATATCATTTTTATTTATTTCTACTTTTTTGAATAACATAATTATAGAAATGTATATATTATCTTTTTCACTGACATAGATATAGTGAAGATGTATTTATGGTAGTTTATGTTTTTTTTTATGTATCTGTGAAGCACATGTAGATGAAGAAAATTATACCATCAATAAGAAAGAAAATGAAATGCAAGAGAAAATAGAAAAGCATCTTACTATTATACATTAAATCTTGTTCCAACCACCTCAAATCTTAGTCTAACCTAATGCATTCTTTTTATATTAAAAAGATAAACATTGAAAAGTAAGAATAGATGATGAACCCATTATGTATATATATGATTACTTGTGCATGATACAAAACTTATTTTTAGGTAAAGTTTGTCATTTCTTTCCTCATAAATAGAGAAAAAAATCAAAATATTTCAAGAAGTTTAACTAAGAGCGTAATTTAGTATATATATCATAAGAAAAATCATATGAAATCCCTCAAAATATATTTTATAGCATATATTAGGTTGCATTTTTCCCTAATTTTAATGTATTATGAATCAACAAAAAACATTGATAAGATTTTACAATACACAATCTCTTATAACCCCAAAAGTTTATGTCAATTTAATTCTTTATATATCCTAATTAAAACTGTTAATTGTTAAAAGCATACAAAAACTAAGAAGAGATTAGTAAAATAATAATTGAATGTGATGTTGAAAAGGCCTTGAAATAATTTTCAAAGAAAATTAACAAATAAAGATATAATTATATTTTATAATAAAGATATAATTATATTTTATATTTATAATATATATTGATATATAATTATATTTTATATTTATAAAATATTTATTTAGATATGTGTGATTAGAATTGAAACCAATATAATTAGATTATCGATAAAAATATTTTAATCTAGAATGGTTTTTCTTTATTCAAAAATCAAAACATGTCATGATTTGAAAGGAGGATTAATTCAATATGATAAACAATAGCAGATGAAAAAACAAACCAATGCATATATCATGGTATCATAAATTGTTCCAAAATAAACTTCACAAAAAGGAAACTATCACAAACGAGGCAAATGTAAATATTTCAAGAAAACCATATTCCCAACTGCTAATAAATATAAGATTTTTTCCCAGATCTTCATCTTTGAATAAAAAACATGGCATATAAGAAAGTAATGTATGAGGTATATTCTATAACATGTAACCCTAATTTTAATGTATTTCCGAATAAGCAAAATAGTTAAAATAATCAATAGAATTTTATAATATAAATCGGTCAAAACGATAATGTCAAGTTGTATGAGGTATATAATGTAGCATGAGACCCTAGTTTTAATGCATTTTGGAATAACCAAAATAACAAAATAAATTAATTAATAAAGATTTATAATAAAAAAATCTTTAAATCAAATTTAAAAACAAATTTTTTTATTTCTTTCATTTTTTCACATTTTACAATTAATGTAAAATGATAATGTCATGTATAAAGAGAAGAACTTGGTAAAATAAGTATTAAATGCGATATTGAGCATGCTAACATAAGAATTCTGTTTGACATTGAAGTTTGTTAAAATAAGTGTGATATTGAGTTTTGGTAAAATAAACAAATTGTTATAATTGAGGAAAAATATATAATTTAGAAAATTTAAAAAATAAACATAAATTAATGACTAAAACAAATTAAAAAAATATCATTTAAGATTCAATTAATTGTAATATTAAAAAGTATATAAATATAAAATTTATAGGAATGCCATATTTATTTAGTAATATGTGATTATCATATATAAGGTTTAGTAAGAGAAAAAAAACTTAAAATTAAAATTATATATAGATATTTGAAAAAAATTGCGAGGAGTCAGCTTGTAGAGTTTAGATGGGTAATGGTCACTAAAATCAGCTTAGAGTTACTAGTAAGACTAATTTTCATACAATATGATATGGTTTTAATATTTTCCTACATCATAATGCCAGTGATGTTAGGAGTAAGATTGGCATGTTGTTAACTAGTTAGGTTGATTATTTTGTCATAGAATGAATATTGTACATCCATTTAATATGGTTAAAAATATATAAAGGTAAAATTTATATAGACTTAAACAACAATTATTTCAAGGGTTAAATATCCAAAAACCTCCATCCTACAATTATGGAACATAGAATTACATATTTAAAATGCACCATTATGGAACAAATAATTGCATATCTAAAATGCACCATTATGGAACAAATAATTACATATCTAAAAAGCATAGGAGATTGGTCTAGTAAACTATGGAATTATGTTACAATGTAACATTCTAGAAAATGAAGACATTAAATAAATAAAAAAGATGACATCATTTTTGTTTTGTAAGTTCAGCAGTGCCTTTCTATTTTCTACTAATAAAAATAGCAACACATTACTACATATCAAAACTTTACGGCCTCAATATGCCTAAAGGAAACTAGGTCTGTTGCCCACCTTAAAGAGTTAAAAGCCATCTAGTATTGGAAAATTTTAAACCTTCTACTATCAACTATGTCCAGTTTACTATCTCTAAAATATTCTAACTGCAAATAGTAAATGTTATCCACAAAATACATATAAAAAACTAAAGGAAATACTATGTCAATCATCCGAAGATTTGATTGGTGTGGAATCCTTTACACTTGAGCCGGGCATATCCACTTGATGCATGGTTTGTAGCTGATGATCTATGTAGACAAGATGAACAGTCCCATGCTGTTGAGACACACATATTTCTTGAATCTCTCTTTTTATGTCTTGCAAAAAAAAAGTGACTTTTGGGTCTCCTCCAATTTCCTATATACTCATGAGTGCCTTGGCCAGAACGCATTTAAGCATCCAATATGTGTGAATAGACTGGTGAAATAGAGACAGTCTACCTCTTGTGTTACTAGGGTCTTTAAGGAAATCCATTGCTTCCTCCTGGATTCCTCCTTCCTCTTTGGTGTTGCAGTCTCTCTCCCATCCAACGATAAGATTCCGAACCTGCGGAGGAGTACCAGCAGAATAAGCATCGAAGAGGTTTTCCATGAACTCTTTGCTTGATTTTCTTCCTATCTTACTAGGCCCCACAGTAGACTTGGTTTGTTTCTATTTCCCCTTATCCTTGGCCTCTTTCTTGGTCGTTTTTCCTTTAACCATATTTGTATGCAAAAGTACCAACCTTTGTGACCACTAACATTGCTGTGGTAAATCCCTAGCCAGTGCCTGAGCAACACCTGTAGATAATTTATAGAGGCCTGTGTATCACAATAGAAAGTCAATAATTGTTTTATGCAAGCAACATTGAAAAGGATCCACACTAGCGGACGTTACATCTTGGAAATCAATAAAGTAATAGTCATCCACTTTCTCCCTTATGAGGGTGGTAAAATTGTAAGCATTATTCTGATAAGGATGGAAGTGCATGGCGGGACATCGACACTTAAACTCCAATAGACGAAGTGGAAATTTAAAATACCTCAGCACCCAAAGGTTATAGACCCACAAGCAATGAGGACAATATTGCGACCCAGTTAGCCAGATGCCCCTATAATCCCCCCTACAATTTCTATAATCAAAGTTTGAACTATTAAGAATAAAATGAAGCCTTGGGACCATTAGTAGGGTAGTTGTTTTTAGCCATGCATTCTAACTCATAGTTCGCAATAAGACTACCCGACTTGGAGCATTGAGAACCTTAAAAGCCCAATTCTGGAGGTGGCCCTGAATACGTTTAAGGAGATCTTTCCATCCTGAAACCCTAAGGGAATTAAGGCTAAGGGGAATTCCTAAATAGCTCATGGGGAGAGTACCTAAATTAAAACCCATAGTACGAGATAGGAATCTCTGAGATACAACATTAGTATTAAAAAAGTATACATTGGATTTGTCATTGTTTATGATAGTTCTGGAGCCTTCCATGAAATCTTTGAGAATAGATAAAATGGCCATAGATTCTTTTAAAGTATCTTGACAAAAAAAACATAATGTCGTCAACAAAATTCGTATGAGAAAGTGTTAGATCTGACCCCCAAAGGTTCAACCCCTTCAACTGACCTCCATGAATCTTATATTTAATGTGACGACCAAGGCCTTCGACTACAATAATAAAAAGAAAAGGGAATAGGGGGTCACCTTATCGAAGTCCCCAAGTGACATTGAAAGGATTGGAAGGAATACCATTGAGCAGGATTGAAAAGTCAGGGGAAGAAATGAAAGACAATATCCCGAGAATCCATCTTCTATCAAAGCCAAATGCTTTGAGCACTTCTTTAAGATAAGTCCAACTTAGATGATCATAGGCTTGAGAGATCAATTTTTATCAACATAAATTTAGCTTTAAGGGTACGAAGAGAGTGAATAGCTTCACGCGCCTTGGCTATACCATCCAAGATTTGTCTCCCTTTCACAAAACCAGTCCGTTCAGGAGAAATAAGGGCCGGTAGAATAGGTTTCAATCTATTAACCATGATAGTTGATAAGATCTTATAAATGACATTACATAAGGAAATAGGCCTAAATCCTACTGGAACATCCATTTTTTCCTGCCTAGGGATTAAAGAGATAAGGGTGGAGTTTAGGGCTAGATAGACCTGTCGTGAGCGTCTAGACTTCTCAACCAATTCCCATATGTCTTTTCTCATAAAAGCCCAAGCAGCTTGGTAAAATTATGTTGTAAAACCATTAGGTTAGATATCATTTTTGGGATTCAACTGCGTTAAGTAATTCATTCATCTATGACCATTTGCATGAGACGTAGTCGTAAGTGACTAATTTCTCATGATTTTTGAATAGTCCATGTAGCACTCATTGCATCGGGCGATGCTCATTGCAAATGGGGTAGCAAGCTAAGTGGGCTTGATTGTGGGGAAAACTCGACAGTTAAGCGCGCTTGAGCCAGGGGAGTTCTAGGATGGGTGACCTCCCAGGAAGTCTTGGTTACGGAGTGCAAGCCCCGGAAGTGATGATTGATGCTACGTGATTCATTTCACTAGTTTCAATACCACTTCTGCACCCCTGTGAGCATCACTCAATGCAATGAGTGCTAAGTGGACTATTCAAAAATCATGAGAAATTAGTCACTTACGACTACCTCTCATGGAAATGGTCATAGATGAATGACTTACTTAATGCAGTTGAATCCCAAAATTGATATCTAATATAATGCACTGCATAAACCCCTCATACTTAAATTACAAAGAGTAAAGGGAGCTCTAATTGAATGGTTCATGAGGCACAATTCTTGCTAAGGTTTTGAAAATGGGGTAGCAAGCTAAGTGGGCTTGATTGTGGGGAAAAATTCACAGTTAAGCGCGCTTGAGCCAGAGGAGTTCTGGGATGGGTGACCTCTCGGGAAGTCTTGGTTATCGGGTGCAAGCCCCGGAAGTGATGATTGATGCTATGTGATTCATTTCACTAGTTTCAATCCCACTTCTTCACCCTTGTGAGCATCACCCGATGCAATGAGTGCTAAGTGGACTATTGAAAAATCATGAGAAATTAGTCACTTACGACTACCTCTCATGGAAATGGTCATAGATGAATGACTTACTTAATGCAGTTGAATCCCAAAAAATGATATCTAATATAATGCACTACGGAAACCCCTCATACTTAAAATACAAAGAGTAAAGAGCACTATAATTGAATGGTTCATGAGGCATAATACTTGCTAAGGTTTTGCAAATGGGGTAGCAAGCTAAGTGGGCTTGATTGTGGGGAAAACTCCACAGTTAAACATGCTTGAGCCAGAGGAGTTTTGGGATGGGTGACCTCCCAAGAAGTCTTGGTTATTGGGTGCAAGCCTCGGAAGTGATGATTGATGCTACGTGATTCATTTCACTAGTTTCAATCCCACTTCTTCACCCCTGTGAGCATCACCCGATGCAATGAGTGTTAAGTGGACTATTCAAAAATCATGAGAAATTAGTCACTTATGACTACCTCTCATGGAAATGGTCATAGATGAATGACTTACTTAACACAGTTGAATCCCAAAAATGATATCTAATATAATGCACTACGGAAACCCCTCATACTTAAAACCATTAGGGCTAGGGGCTTTATTTTTAGGCAGATTTCTAGCTACCTCTTCAACCTCTTCATAAGTGATTTCCCTAAGGAGAGCCAAGTTCTGATCCCTACTGACAATTGTGGGTATATTTCTCGTGATGCGTTCAATAGCTCTTGATCTATTTTGATCGGGTTCACTAACAGAATTTTCATGTCATTATGTTGGAGTACTCGATTTCCTGCTAAGACCTTTAGGGAAAAGATTCGATTGTGTTGTCTTCTCTCGATCATTTCCTTATGAAAAAAAAGTATTTTTATCCCCATCTTTTATCCATTGAAAACGGGATCGTTGCTTCCATAATATTTCCTCTTGCTTCCTACGTTCTTCTAGTTTACATAGAAGGTTTCCTTCTTCTAGGACCAGATCCTTAGTCCTTCCATTTGAAATCATTTATTGTTGCACTCGCTTCATTTCTCCCTGTAGCCTTTCCTTATCTCGTTGAATGTTTCCAAACTCATTTTTATTCCATTTTTTGATCTCATGCTTTAGATTTTTCAACCGAAGTTGAAAAGAGTGCATCCTGTTTCGGCCTTGTATTTAATTTGCTTCCCACCACCCTTTGGATTTTCCAAAAAGTTAGGATCCCTCAGCCAAAAGGTTTCAAATCGAAATGGACGTTTCTTCTGCATTCGTTCATGTCAACTTCCATGCTTATTGGCCAGTGATCTGAACCTAAAGTAGGAAGGATAACTACTTCATAGAACACATCCCTACTCACAAGAGCTTCAGAGGCTATGAATCTGTCCAATCTTGAGGCCACCTAATGAGAAGCTCCTCTGTTGTTATTCAAAGTATACTTACCCTTCACAGTAGGGATATCCACCAGCCTTAACTCCGTGACTAGATCCCTAAATAGTTCCATTTCCAGCTCCTCTCTCCTTGTTCCTCCTTTCTTTTCTGTCAGATTCATAATGATATTAAAATCCCCTCCTAGCAGCCAATATTTCTCGGCATGAATATTAATAAGCGTTCTTATACTGTTCAGAATCACCTCTCTTTCTCTTGGAAAATGAGACCCATAGAAGAGGAAATTAGGATCTTTTCCTTTGTTCCTATTTGTCTAAAAAGTCCTGTAAGGATACGAGACAGCCCAATCCAGTCATCTGCCATAATCTCTGTAGGATTCCATAAGATGGCTATTCCCCCAACACTACCACGTGAATCTATCACCATTACTTCATAATGAGGTTTAGAAGTTTTAACGATACCTAATAATTTTTTATTAGAGACCTTCGTTTCTTGTATCAGAATTACTTGAGGCTTTTCTAATATTAACCTGTCTTTTAGGTATCTCCGCTTTCCTTTGCTATTTAGACCTCTTATATTCCAGGAGATCACTTTCATTGATGAAATTTGTGGATTTTTTGGAATACCGTTGTTAATGGTATTATATTTCCTGAATTAAATAACATTTCATCTACCATTTGGATAGATTCTTGTAGGTTCTTCCTCCCTTTCTTTTTTCCTCCTTTAGATTGGGCGTTGTGTTCCTTCGAAGGAGTGTTTTTCGAGGAAATTATTTGTTTCTCAGATTGGGATGTCAAGTATTACTCAAATGTTTCCTTATACAGCTTCTTTTGATCATCCAAGATGAATCAATCATAAAGATTCCTCCATTCTTGGAGAAGTCGTTTTCAAACAACTTCCTCTGAACTTAATTCCTCTTTGTTCTATTCTATTTCCATTTGTGACGGTTCCACTCGTTGGCCATACTGTTCTGCTTTGTTCGATTCCTACGGCGCCTTCCATTTATCGTTCTGTTTTTTGGGGGTACCATTCCTTGTCCTTCTGCAGGTCTTTCTTCTCCCTCTTTCAATTTTTCCCCATGTTCTTGCAATATTTCATATCGATTTTGCGTATTCTTCTGTTTTAAATTATTTTTTTGGCTTGCATGTTGTTTATTACTCTTCTTTTTACTTGTAACAATTTTGAATCCATCGTCTTTTCAAGTGACCCTTCAGTTTCCTCTGGTAACTCCCCTTACATCTGTTCAGGGTATTTAATGGAATTTTTTTATAAAGGTGGCCATATTCATGGCCTCTACTGCAACAAAATGCAATATGTTCGTAATCTAGAAGTTGATGCCAAATTTTACGTTCATATTCAATTTCTATTGATTCTGGAAACGGTTCAAATATATTCATATACACACATATGCGAGCAAAAGGGGTATATTGACCTTGACGCGTTGTTTTAGCAATTTTAACAAAGCTTTTGAGAGAGTTCCCAATACCTTCTAAAATTTCATGGTCCCAGAAATCCATTGGAAGTGCGAATAGCCAAACCCAAACTAGTGCAGCTAAGAAATGTTCCTGATTGGGGTTACGACATTCTTCCCACTATCACAAAAATAACCCTACATTGTAATAGAAGTAAGGAACTCCCTCACAGATCCATTATTTATCAAGAAGATTGGTAAATATGACTTTAAAGAATCTAATGGGGCCAAATTTTAAGTTTATATGATCCTTGGGTTGCCATTTTACCTATATACATTTGAGTAGATATTTTTCTGTAGGCCATATGCCTATGAATTTACCTATTAATGCATCATGGTCTTTCATATAGCTCCTATACTCATCTAATTTATTTACTGGGATAATGAATCTTGGTCTTTTCAATGGTTGTGGTAGATATTTCCCTCTTATTTTAGCTTTCCATTCTGCTCCTAGTATCGAGCCTGTATTCTGGGTGGAACCCACTTAGGACCCTGCTTGTCTACTGCTCGGTTCCCCTATTGTAACATTTCGGTAGGAGGGGATTGCTCCCCCCTGAAGCGACAACTATTTAATCCACCAGCGGCTGTGCATATCTGATTCCCCTTCCTCAAAATCCTCCTAACAAGTTACAGTACTATTTGAACCCTACCATTCCCCAAACCCTAGCATTCTCCCGTTCTTAGGGGTAGTATGGGTTATGTATTTTATAACATTTTCAATTTTCAAATGAGACGTTTAAAAGACAACATCATTAACATACATAAACTAATCCATTTGGCACTGGAGTTGTAATCTATTAAAAATATTTTCTACATCATTGATTATATATATATATGGGAAAATGTATACTTTAACTATATATACTTTAATTTTTATATAAAAATATAAAAGAAAATATGCAAATGTATAGCTTAATTATTTTTGTAATGAATTCATGTTTAAAAGTGGAAAGGTTCATTTTCATTCTATCAACTTCTAATAATCCATTTTATTAACTATTTAGAATTATTAAAAAATTCTTTTGCAAATTTTATACTCAATGTCAAGGTTAAGAAAAATTGATCTCAAGGTTAAGAAAAATTGATCTCCATTTTAGTGACCTCTATGCAATTACAATTAAAATATAATTAAGAAAAATTGATCTCCATTTTAGTAACCTCTTAAAATAAAAAAATAAGTCAAAATCGATGCTAAATCAATAAAGCAATCCAATGTACTGGGAAAAGAAAAAGACGATAAATTTAAATTGAAAAAACTAATAGAAAGTACTTGGAAAAAAAGAAAACATGAATCTAAATAGAAAGTATTGAGAAGAAAAGCGAGAATCAGAAGTCGGTTGCGCTTTTTCGGTTTTAGATATAGTGAACCGTTGGTAATTGCTCTCGACTCTACGGGTGGTTCAAGCATCCGTTAAAAGAAAGTCTTTATATATACATTCAATCTCACAAAATTTCGAACATATTTTTCTTCCTCCCTCCTTTATCGATGGCCTGGTATGTCTGAGCAGGGATGGAATTTGACGGGCTATTTTCCCGGTCATAGGGCATTTTGGCCGTATTTGACGGTTGAAATTTGTTGATGGCTGTTTTCTGTGACGTGCCTAGACGGATCAAAAACGTATTTTTGACGTTTAAATTTTTTTCAAAAACGTTCTTACTTTTATTTATTTTCCATTTTATTTTTCATTCACTAAAGTTGACTCCGCATTGAACATGCAACTGCAAGTCTGGATTCAAAGTGTAATGTAAAGTTACCTTTTTTGAATGGCCATGACCTAACTGCAAGTCTAGACTCAAACTGTAATGTAAAGTTTTTTTTAGCATTTAAGAATATAAAGTTACTTCTTTAGCATTTAAGAATATTAATCTATTTAGTATGTGCTCACTCGAAATTGGTATATGTTTAATAATAGTTTATTATTGTTTTTTTGGAATTAGAATTTATCTTGTTTTCCTTTATATTTTATAGAAGGTACACAATTATACACAGCATTACTTCTGTTTGGTGGCGGCACTATGAAACCATATTAAATTTTAATATGGCCATGGCTTCATGATCAAACTGCACAGCAATAGAAGAGGAGCTTTGGGCGGTCTACTTCAATCACAGTGGACACTGGCACTCTCAAGGCATATGCCCATCTGCCCATTCACACTTACCCCAACTCAAGATTGGCTGTGCGGAAACCAGGTTAGGCATTGAATTTTTTTTCTTTTGAGCTTGAGTGGCTGCAAGCTTTTAATTTTTATTTATTTCATAAGGTAGGTTGAAACTGTTGGGGTTATTTATTTACGTAAAATTAGCTCCAGCATCCAAGTTTCTTAGTTCCAAATTAATTCCTATCGATTATATCCTAATATCTCATGCGTCCTTTGTCTGGCGGGTGCGTAAGTAAGCCAAACTAGGTTCTCATTTCTTCAACGACTCCTCTTGGTTGACATCATGAAAATTGGTATTATCATATACACTTCAGCGTTTCCAGGGTCATCAATCTAGTCTCCCCTCTGAAAGCTTTCCCTCTGAAAGTATTGTTGAGTGTTTTAATGATTGAAATGTAAATAGGTTCATGGATGTGTTTCACTGGCACCATCACAAAATTGTTTTTTGTTTCATGATATTATAATAATGCTAATATAAATTATTGTTGAGTGTTTTAATGATTGAATTGTAAATGGGTTCATGGATGTGTTCCACTGGCACCATTACAGAATTGCGTTTTGTTTCATGGCATTATAATAATCTAATAAAAAATTTATACTGAAAGTTGCGGCTCGACCCTTGGCACAATTGTAACGCTGATCCAGCGCACCCAGACTTGTTTCAAAAATGCTTATGTCTGCCGTAGGAAGTATTTCAAGTAATAGAACAATAATCCGGTAGTCTATTAGCTTCTCTCTCTTGATTTCCTTCGCTGCTATGTAAGAAATGGTTGGTAATTATAGCCGCCCCGTAGGTGTAGAAGTTGGGTGCTTATCATTTCTAAGAAATTTTTCTAGCAATTTTTCCAGGTACAGAGGGTTTGCAGCTGCCAATTCTTAAAAAAATAAAAAATGCATTTGTTTTTCTCTGTGAATTTCCCTCTGCAAGAACTTGCATCATGCAAAGATAAGCCTCATAAGAAACAGTAATCAACCTACTAATTTTTTCTTCATCGCTGGCACTCATTGCCTCGAACTAAAGACCTGCAAAGCAGTAGTAGAATACGATTTAACCGTCTTCCATTACTCTCCAAGCGTGTAGGTTATAAGTTCTCTATGTTTCTAAAATTTGATACACCATACCGTTTTAGTATGTATATAAAACATTTATATATTTCATTAAAATTCTTTTGTAATTTATGGTGTGATAGCCTGTACAATTATCTATTATCTAAAGCTCTTAATAAATAAATTATGTATAACTATTTTTTTTTAATAAATTGTGTTAAATAAATAAACAAAAAAATATTAAACGTGTAATCAACCACTTTCTTTAACATATTTACATAAAACTTTAACCATTTTAATTATTTTTAAAAATTAAAAAATATATATGAAATACTTTTAGAATTTTTAAAAAGTTTTTCTACCAATTTGGATGAAGAATAGAATTTAAAACTCTTTTCAAACAGTAAAACAGAGTAACTAACCTGAAATAAATTGGATAATAATGTAATCACGCATTTTCCTATGAAGTACTTTTTAAAGATTATTCGAAAGTTTCCTACAAGATTGGAGGAAAATTATAAATAGCTCTTTTCAAGTGGATCTCTGAAGGAAATATAAATATTTAACTTATAATAAGGGTATTTACTTTATCGAATTTGTATGAGATTAGTATTTAATTTTAAATATATTTTATATATTTGTGGTTAAAGTGAAATTTAAGTATTATTAAAAATTTTAATAATATTTTTTTTATTTACTTTTAATAATTTATATATATTGAATTTATATATATTGAATAAAGAAATCACAATTCTAATTTATAAATAATTGTAAGTGCTATTAACACTTGCAAGAATTTATAAATAATTGTAAGTGCTATTAACACTTATAAGAATGTAGATGTAAAATCATATTTATAAAAATATAAAAGTAATCATATGTATCATTTCTTCTTCTTGAAAAAATCATTAATTTTGTCTTTTTCTTTTACTTTGAGAGAGGGAATTAATTATTTATTTAAATATAAAAAATAGATGTCATAAAGTCTATTTGTTCCTCCTAAAAAATATTTAGGAATGATTATTCTTTCCAAAAATGATTGATATCCATGACTTTGACACTGCCCTGTCACTGCCCCTTGAAGGAGGAATGGATTCCCCTATAAGAACTAGGGAATAGCCTCTGTAATTTTCATATATTTATGAATTGGGTTTTGATTAGTTTTTTTTTAATTTTTTTTAATGTTCGACATAACTTTTTACACTGTAAATTTTAACATAATTATGTTATTGAAGGGTAATTTTTTAATCAAATATATATTGGTGAATGGTTAATTTATTATGAGAACATCGTTCTTGAAGGGCAAAATTTTAAACATAACGTTTTTTAACGGGAAGCATAAAGAACCAAAACGTCAAAAAAAAATATGTGATGGGTAAAAAGAAATCCAAATTCCAACCGTGCCTGTCACTGCCCCTTGAAGGAGGAATGGATTCCCCTATAAAAACTAGGGAATAGCCTCTGTAATTTTCATATATTTATGAATTGGGTTTTGATTAGTTTTTTTTTAATTTTTTTTAATGTTCGACATAACTTTTTACACTGTAAATTTTAACATAATTATGTTATTGAAGGGTAATTTTTTAATCAAATATATATTGGTGAATGGTTAATTTATTATGAGAACATCGTTCTTGAAGGGCAAAATTTTAAACATAACGTTTTTTAATGGGAAGCATAAAGAACCAAAACGTCAAAAAAAAATATGTGATGGGTAAAAAGAAATCCAAATTCCAACCGTGTGTCTGAGGGGTTGGCTGTCTCGCTGTGGTATGGTGTTTGAGTCTGTCTGTGTTTTTGAGTCATGTGGGTTTATGCGACAGAGGAGGAAGAAGAGGCAGCTCTATTTGAATCATTAATCCTTGGAGAAAACAACATAAAGGGCATGACAATTGGATTTGGTTCATCCTTTGGAATTACTTAAGGTTATTATAATTTATTTATTATCTACTTACTTTCTATTCGTTTGTATTGAAATTTCCTTTCATGGGATGAAGATAGCAATAGCCATTTGAGCTTTGTTTTAGTTGTTGTTGCTATTGTTCAATCCCCTGCTCTAATGTACAATTCCAGGTATGTAGAAATGGCTTCCATCTCTGTTCAAACCCTATTCCAATCCAATGTATAACTTCAGCTATGCTGAGATGGCTTTATCTCTTTTCCTTTCATTGAACTAACTAGATTTAATAAATACAGCTTCTTGTTAAGATTTAATAATACAGATTAACCCAAATTTGGGATGTTTAACCTATTTGATTTTCTATTAACCATATTGCATCATCATTAAATCAAGTTTTACGTTTAACCCAACTGTGTTAGTATAAGTCGCCTTCCTTAGGTTGCCTTCCTTAAGAATGACTGGTATTAGATTGACCCTAATTTAATTATCGTATTTCTTAATTAATTTAAGAAACCTGTTAACAAAAATTTAGCGGTTGATCCCTCCGGTTCTTTAATTTGCTTCGCTTCTTCTCGATGCATTTTGGAAGCTGGGAACCATCTTCATCAATTTCCTTAAATTGAAGCTTCTTCTTGATACATTTTGGAAGCTGGGAGCCATTATTGGGATGCTTCAGAGCAGTGTTTACTCCACCTGCAAGCATTACAGGCATTACAGAGCACAGTGGATTGCATATCATTTTCCCTCTTCTTGGTCTCTGGGATCTTCATTGTTTCCTCTTCTTGGTCTTTTGGGATCTTTTTCATTTTATCAAATCTGGTTGAATTTCCAATGGGGTGATCAATCCCAATCTTAGCCTCATTCTCACTTCTTTCTTCTTCTTCTTGTGCTTCATCGTTTGTGCGATTACGTGACCACTGTCTTGGGTTTAGAGAGGCCCGGCATGTGACCAATAACAATGGATTTGGAGTCGAAACTGTGACCAACTGAAACGAGTAGTCTCGCTCTGCACACTGCCACCTGCTCTTAGAATTCCTTGGCGGACAATATATCACATTACTCGCATTGCTAACCAATCCCTCATCCTCTTTTTCATTAGAAGGTCTGGGCCTCCTAACTTTTTCTCTTACCTAGATCGTGAGTTCAGTTTTAGTTTCGAGTATGTGGTGGGTTAGATGGGAAGGTTTCTCCTCCACAAGTATTGAGTTCCAATCTTAGAAAAAATTATGTATACCTAAAGCTGCTAAGACATAATTTCTTCATTTCTGAAAAAAAGAAAAAACATAAGCTATGTTCTATTCTGACTGATGTTACCACTGGTCAAACACTACCCCAAGTTACAACCGATGTGTTTTAATTTTGTTTTTTTTAATCCATTTTAACTATGCTTCTATTAAATTTATAGCTAACCACAGATGTGTTTTAATTTAGTTCTCATTTTAACCATGCTTCTATTAAATTTATAGGTAACCATAGATGTGTTTTAATTTAGTTATTATGAAAAGAATTTAAATGTGTTTATATTAAATTAATTTTTTAATTAAACCTCCTGAATCCTGCATATTATTTTTATTTTATTTTTTATTTTATACTACCATCGGTAATCTTCCTAAGACGAATCTAACCAGCATGTTTATAATTGAGTCCAGTTGTGGTTTCCTCCGTAGGTTTAACCTGGTGAGCATTAGTTTGATCGGCACCCTGTTTTATGAATTCAGATATTAAAATTTTAAATTAAATCCGGTGATACGAAACTAGTTAGGCAGAGTATATTCTAATTACATACTTCCTGTTGCTTTAATTGTGTGTAAATGTTTCTAAAGATTTAGAAAGTTTGTAATTGAATACGTTTTTATAATGGATATTTTTGAGGTTTTATAGATCCTATTGAGTAGACATTAATTATTATCATATTTAGCATAATTAATTTATGAGTAATATTATATTTGGCAAAATAAATATAAATTGGTTCTTACTATGTAACACCGTCTCCAGAAAATTATTTTTTATTTTATTATGTATAAAATTTGACTTTTAATAAGTTTCTTGGTTGCTTGTAATTACGTATAAATATTTTTAAAGTAATTGTGTGAATTACTAAACATTTCTAAATGTTTTTATTAATTTTGTTTTTTTTTCTACAATATAAGAAATTAAGCCTATTATTTTTCTGTTACTTCAATAAAATAATTAAGTACAAGTTTTTTTTTTAATTCTGCAATGACAACTTTGCACTTTTTTTTCTTTTTCAGAAGAAAAAGAAACGCTGTATATATTAGAAGCAATATATGACAGCACATGATCAACCATACATTCTCAAACTGTTAATTAAAACAGCGAGAAAACCCCATATACCAAATACATCCAGAAAACACTTCTGTAGAGAAGTGATTCGATGTTCATGGCCAACAATAACGGGTAGTATAAAACATACCCACGAAATCATCCCTGCATACATAGAAAAGAGACGTCCAGAGAATATACAGCAGCATCATAATCACGACAATAAGGACTAAAAGATAACTGAAAATGAAAGAGGACAAACAAAAAGGGGAAATCCATATCGTCATCCATGGCTGAAAAGAGGCAGTGCTCGCTTCAGCAAACACCAACCAGGCACACTTGAAAACTTGAACGAGATCGAAATCCTACTGTGGTGCCAAAACCCAACTGGCTCGCTTGAAATAGATCATGCATGCAAAACAACAGAAAATCCGACTCGCTTGTTGAAATGCCAAGTTCGATTGAAGAAGAAAAACAGCCCTGGATAAAACCAAAAGCCCTGCATACCAAAACAGGCTGGCTTGATGAAGGATAATCTGATCTGAAGACAGAAAAACACCCAAACAACAAAGAGATCGATCCCCATGATTGGGGGAGATCCGGCTCCCCAACTCGATCCGGAGATCCGATACCATACTACATCCAACCAAGACCGGTCAGCCGTTCAGATTCGGGATCGAATGGAAAGGAGCTGTCCAGACGAATAATGAGCACGTCGGCAATCAGAGATCTAATATGCAGCATGCCCGAAGAAAGACACGAGCCCAAAGCAAGAAAAGATATTAGCAGTGGAGAAAAGACAGAACTAGGATGTGGGAGATCGCCAAAATAAGAATAATAGCAGGACCGTGCCGCAGCGATTATGGATTAACTCTCAGACAACTTTGCACTTTGCAGCTACTGTTGAAACACAAATGCAATCTTACTGATTTCTCACTGTGGATTCTTTACCACAAATACAATCTTATTGATTTCTCACTGTGGCAACATGTAAGATTTGAGTGAGAGTGAGAATGGAGCAGTATAACTATAAGACGTTTTATTTTTATTTTTTAAATGTGGTGATAATTTATTTTAGTCTATTTTCATTAATTTATTTTGTTCTATTCCGCAATCTTTTCGAATGCAACTTTTGAGTAAACGAATGCATTCATAATTCTCAGAATTGGTTTACACTCCAACTCAAACATGTATTAGAAAAAAAAAAAAACCCACCCAATTTAAGACAATCATTCAAAACGCCTCACAATTAAACTACGCAAAAGATCCCACCAAATATAGGACAAAATCCACATAAAATATTCGAACATGCAATTCAATAACATGGAATTGCAGGTTGTATGTTGGGGTTACTCCAAAGCCATGGTTTCTGGATGTGGACAGTGGTAATGACCTCACCTTGGTCCAGTATTATGCTCCACCCAGAAGTTGTGCCAAGGTATTTAACTTAGGCCACTGTAGGCATTGGTTACTTCATTTAATAATTTGGGTAGATTGCAGATGAATTCATACAACACATACTTAAGGTAGCATATATTTGGTATATTTCCTGATTGTGTGTTCCCTAATTTTTTAAGAATCCAAGAAAGCCTGCTGCGTCTAGGAGTAGATTCTGCATTTTGGTTGATAGTAGATCTATCCCACTTGCAAACACTGACCAATATTTTGGCAAATTTGTGTTCTCTTATTTTTTGAGTTTATGTTCCCATATTTTTTAATAAGCCAAATTATGAGCTTTTCAAGTCTCAAAGTTGATTTTGCATTTTGGGTTGGTAGCAGGTCCATCACACTTCCTAGCAATCACAAGTACTTTGCCAAATTTATGTGAATTTTTTGAAAACTTGATTTTCGAATAAGCCAAGTTATTAGATTGCCTAATCTCACATCACAGTTGACCCTGCATTTTGGGTTAGTAGCCCATATATTTGCTTGCTTGCATCTTATCTCTGCGTGTTTATGCATGCATTCCATTCCAAACTGACAATTAACGTACTGGATTTCTAGATATTCATGGTATTTGAGGTAGAATTCATGGTGCTTGATAGTACCCAATTGATACACATGAATTTTTTTTAGCATCTGCATCGTAGGCTGCATTTGTTGTATGTTCTATTAGTTGTTATTCTGCATTTATCTCTTGCATATGTCTTAGGAACTTCCTTGAGTTACAGTAATGGATGTATTTGACTAGTTGAAAATAATTAATATTATTTTATATTAATGGAGAAATGTTTACACAAGTAGTAATGTATCTCCTTAGTTTAGGATTAGTTCCTACAATTTAGGAGTTTGTTTGCAACTTCCTAATTCCTAGTGATGTACTTAATGATGTAATGTCTCATTCATGAACGTAAAGTAACTCAGAGTGTTCTCTCTGTTTGAGTGCAGTCTCTAGGTGCAGTACTCACCTGTGAGCTGCAACTCCTTCTTTTTCAATTCAGTGTGATTTTTATCTTGGTATCAGAGCTCAGAGTAGAGACAGCCTTAATTTTTTTTTTTTTTTTTTTTTAGGATGCATCATTGATTACAGAACCGTAGTGGCGGAAGAACTTATAGAAGTTTTCATAGATTCAGGTGGACTGCAGTAACACCTGAAACACAGGTCTCAGATGACTGATCATCTCTGAGCGGGAGAAAGGATTGGCGCGGTTTTCTCGCGAACAGTCGCGCCATTGGCGCGGGTTTGAGGGAGATAAGCGCGCCAGCGCGCCAAAATACGCTATTGGCGCGGAAGTACACGCAAAAGGCGCGACAAGGCTGGGACTCGCGTGCATTTTGATTTTGGCGCGGTTTTTTCGCATCAAAGAAGCGCCAGCCTATTTCTCTTTGGGAAGGTCTGCAATTTTTTGCAGATCAGCCCTGCCTGGTGGTGGCACATTGAAGTTCCGAATTCGTCCGGTGGTGGTAGATCGGACTTGCCCGGTGGTGGCGCATTGAAGTTCCTGATTTGCTCGGTGGCAGCAGATCGGACTTGCCTGGTGGTGGCACATTGAAGCTTCTGATTTGCTCAGTGGCAGCAGATCGGATTTGCCCGGTGGTGGCACATTGAAGCTCCTGATTTGCTCGGTGGCAGCAGATCGGATTTGCCCGGTGGTGGCACATTGAAGCTCCTGATTTGCTCGGTGGCAGCAGATCGGATTTGCCCGGTGGTGGCACATTGAAGGTACAATTTTTTTTTTTGGAAAACAGTGGTCAGGATCTGGTATGTGGTAATTTTTTTTTTTAGTGTGTCCTGCAATTATTCAGTTGAATTATTCATCAGAGGATTAGAAAGTTTATCAGTCCAATATGAATAACAGTATAGAATCGTATCTCCACGAGTCTGGCAAACTCGATGGATCGAATTTCTCCAACTGGAAATTCAAGATACAAACTTTACTTGAAAGCGCAAATGCGTGGTCGATCGTTACAGGAAGTGAGCTGAGACCAGGATCAGCTGCACAAGAACAAGACTGGGATAAAAGGGATACAAAAGCAAAGGTCATATTGAAGATGTCCGTCAAGGACAATATTATCCCGCATATTGGAGACTGTAAATCGGCCACTGACATTTGGACGATGATTAAAAACCTATACCAGACACAGAATACAAACCGTGTCTTGTCACTCAAAGGCAAGCTGTTTGCGATGAAGATGGAGGAGAATGAGTCCGTTGCTGGATTCATTGCGAGAGTCAAAGACCTGAAGGACAGATTGGGAGATATCGGAGAGAAAGTTTCCGATTCGGATCTGGTCACGATCACGTTGAACGGAATGACAGATGAATACCAGATGTTTATCACAGGGCTGGCAGCAAGGGAGAAAGCCCCTGCGTTTGAAGAGCTGACAGGGATTCTGCTACAGGAAGAAGAGCGACGACAAAATTTGAAATCACAGAGTAATGACCTTGCTTTGATGGCGAAAAGGAGACAGTATAGAGGGAAGCAGCCACAGCAGCAGCAGAGAGGAGCCAACACATTTCAAAAGAGACCGTTTAAAGGTATGTCTGCTAATAATTTTCCCAGCAAGAAATGTTTTTACTGTGGAAAACCTGGTCATCAGATTAAAGAGTGTAATAAGAGGCAGGCAGACGAAGCAAAAAATAAACAGAGAAAGCACAGAGGATACTTCGTTGAGGAAGATGAGGATCATAGCCACGAACTTCGACTATTTATAGCTGATTGTGCTCTTTCAGCTTCAAAGGGAGATGAGGACGACATATGGTATGTCGACTCTGGTGCATCCTCACATATGACAGGTAAGAAGGACTGGTTTGAATGTCTTGAAGAAACTTCATGTGGGTCGAAAATTTATTTAGGGGATGATAGTGGATATGAGATCAAAGGATATGGTGATATTCCGGTAAAATTACCTAGCGGTAACATTAGACACCTTAAAAATGTATTGTATGTGCCCGGAATTAAGAAAAATTTGATCTCTGTCTCAATGATTACTGATCAGGACATGCAAGTTCAATTCTTTAAGACTAACTGTGTCATAAAGGATAGCCAGATGGAAACAGTTGCAACAGGAGTGCGCGTGGGGAGCTTGTACGGATTAGACGTGAAAAGTATGACAAAGCAATCAATGGTTGCAACTGGATCAACAGCTGAAGATCTCTGGCATCAGAGATTTGGCCATCTTAATCTGCAAGACCTCATCTTACTTCAGAGAAAAGGTATGGTTGATGGACTCCCTGTTTTCCATAATGTTAAGTTGGATTGTGATGGATGTGCATTGGGGAAAATGCATAGAGAAGAGTTCCCTTTGCATGTTAATGGAAAAGAAAGAGATATCTTAGAACTGGTGCATACAGATATATGCGGACCTATGCAGACTAGGTCATTAGGAGGTGCATATTATTTTCTCTTATTTACAGATGATTGCACTAGGTTCTCATGGATATAATTTCTAAGTAAAAAGAGTCAAGCCTTTCAGTATTTTAAAGAGTTTAAATCTATGGTAGAAAACCAGACAGGAAAAAGGATAAAAATTCTCCGCTCAGATCAAGGGGGAGAATACAGGTTGGGAGAATTCATGAATTTCTGCAAGCAGCATGGGATTTTTCAACAGTTCACAGTGCCCCACACTCCTCAGCAGAATGGAGTAGCAGAGCGAAAAAACAAAACTCTTGTGGAGTGCGCAAGGAGCATGCTTCAAGGTAAGGGTCTTTCAAATGGTTTTTGGGCAGAAGCTATTAACACTGCTGTCTATTTAAAAAATATGAGTCCTACTAGATGTCTAGGCTTCAAAACCCCTTTTGAAGCATTATTTGGATTCAAACCAGCAGTGAGTCATTTAAGAATATTTGGGTCAAAAGCTTATGCTCATATACCTAAGGCAGATAGGAAGAAGTTAGATCCAAAAGCCTTGAAATGTATCTTTGTTGGATATGGCACTGAGTTCAAGGCATATAAGTTATTTAATCCCGTGACTCATAAGGTTTTTGCAAGCAGAGATGTCATATTTCATGAACAGGTTGAAGAAGGAAAGGATGACTCTAACAGTGATTGGCACATTCCATTGCTAATGGAAGAAAACAGTGAGGATGATGAAGTGCAGGAGCAGAAACAAGAAGAAGAAGTAACAGGTATTGTAATCAATGATGCAAGCCCGGAGAAGGCTGAAATAGATAGATTTGAGGTAAGTCCTCTACCAAGGAGATCAAGTAGGAAGACTCAATTACCATCTAAATTGAAAGACTATGCATTAATGTCAAAGATTTTAAACATTGTAGAACCTGCAAATTATGAGGAAGCAAGTAAATCTGATGAATGGAGGGCTGCAATGCATGAGGAAATAGAATCAATAAACATAAACCATACTTGGGATTTGGTTGAATTGCCTGAAGGTAAAACCCCCATAGGATGCAAATGGCTATACAAACCTAAAATAAATGCAGATGGGAGTATAGAAAAACTTAAAGCTAGACTGGTAGCAAAGGGTTACTCACAGAAAGAGGGAATAGATTTCGATGACACCTTTGCTCCTGTAGCCAAATTAAACACCATTAGAATGCTAATTTCCTTAGCAACAAAACATAAATGGCAGCTACACCAGCTAGATGTTAAGTCTGCATTTCTGAATGGTGACTTGAAAGAAGGAATTTTATTTAGTTTAGCCTGAAGGTTTTGTGAAAAAGGGGCAGGAACATCTTGTTTGTAAATTGAAAAAGACACTTTATGGTTTAAAACAAGCACCCAGGTAGTGGTATGAGAAGATTGACTCATTCTTTGTACACCATGGGTTTCATAGGAGCTTGAATGATCCAAATCTGTATACCAAGTTCAATAAAGAAAGGAAAATTATTTTGATTTCTTTGTATGTAGATGATATGATCATAACAGGGGATGCTAACAATCTGATCAAAGAAATCAAATAGCAAATGTCACAAGTGTTTGAAATGAAAGATCTCGGAAATCTACATCACTGCTTGGGATTGGAGGTATGGAAAGATTCTGGACAGACTTTTCTTACACAAGGGAAGTATGCCAGAAGCTTGCTGGAAAGGTTCAGAATGGAGCAGTGCAGATCAGCAGCAACACCATTGCAGCAGAACTTAAAGTTGAGCAGTGACGATGGCACTAAAGAGGTGGATGCCACTGTGTATAGACATCTAGTTGGCAGTTTGATATATCTCACTACAACTAGACCAGATTTGGCATACTCTGTTAGTACGTTGAGCCAATTCATGTCAAAACCACTCGAAATTCATTGGGTCGCAGCAAAAAGTGTGTTGAGGTATCTTAGTGGTACTAGTAATTATGGTATTTTGTACACTGACACTTATGATGTTACTCTAGCAGGTTTTTCAGATTCAGATTGGGCAGGTAACTTGGATGATCGAAGGTCTATCACAGGTTACGCTTTCAGCATTGGATCCGGGGTCATAGCATGGAGCAGCAAAAAGCAAAGCACTATAGCCTTATCTTCATGTGAAGCTGAGTACCAAGCATTGTGTGCAGCCACATGTGAAGCTATCTGGTTGAGAAGACTTCTCAACGATACAGGAGAAGAACAGAAAGAATCAACGATCATCAAAACTGACAACCAGAGTACCATCAAGCTTGCATACAATCCAGTCTTTCATAAAAATACCAAGCACATTGACACTCAGTTCCATTTTGTTCGAGAGAAACTACAGTCAAAAAAGATATTTGTTGAATATTGTAAAACTTGTGATAATATGGCTGATATATTTACTAAGCCTCTTGGGCGTGTAAAGTTTGAATTGTTTAGAAGGATGCTAGGAGTTCAGGATAATCCTTTCTCCATTAAGGGGGGGAGTTGAAAATAATTAATATTATTTTATATTAATGGAGAAATGGTTACACAAGTAGTAACGTATCTCCTTAGTTTAGGATTAATTCCTACAATTTAGGAGTTTGTTTGCAACTTCCTAATTCCTAGTGATATACTTAATGATGTAATGTCTCATTCATGAATGTAGAGTAAACTCAGAGTGTTCTCTCTGTTTGAGTGCAGTCTCCTACTCACCTGAGCTGCAACTCCTTCTTTTTCAATTCAGTGTGATTTTTATCTTGACTCTCTACATTCTCAGCTCTTTCGGTTATTAGTGGACACTTATTGTTTCTTGACATCATTCTATCTTGGGTTTTGCAATTTGAGACAACAAGGGATGTAACGTCTTCTGTGCAGGGACCAAATCACTTGTACAAGCCAAAGAAAGATTGGTGCCAGATAGTATCGTCTGCGTGCTGCTGTGCAAGCAGGGAATGTCCATAATCACAAACATAAGGAGCTTCTCAGGAGTGTGATTATTATGTTGAGTATGACGATTATAGTTCTTTTATGGAGGTTCTTGTTAGAGATGTTGTTTGGGTCTGGCTAACCGCTAAAGCTTGGTTGACAAATATTAGTTTTGAGTATGTGTTAATTCTTTTTAAATAGTTCTGTTTTGGTTATTTGATGCTTCTTTTTAATTAATTTTTTTTTTTTTTTTTGGTATGTCAAGTGGAATTCATTTTTTTCAAACAACTTATAAACTGTGAAAATTACTGAATTATGAAATCTAATAATATGTATTCTTGATTATCCAGAAAATGTAACTACTTTTTTTAATAAAGTCTGTTAGACCTTCCTGGTATAGGGATGGTATGGGGATACAGTAAAAGGAAAGTGGAAAAAGTGTTTATAAATGGTCGTGATGGACATAAAAATAAACTGAGGTGATCTGTCATGTTTATAAATGCTTTATGTGACAAGAGTGGATATTACCTGCGGGGATCTTCATAAAAGACTCCTGTACCCACAAATGGTGTTTTTGGTCTTCCTGGTGGTATGACAAGTCTTCCATCTCAATGGGAAAAGCAATGCCTTATATCTGGTCACTGTATTTTTGGAAGAGGACGAGATGGGAGATGCATGTTCTTTGGTGATGATCCATTTCAACGATGACTTGGTTCCCATGCTCGGCAGACCACTTCTGTAAAATCGAAATAACTCCACTTTCTCTCGTCATTATGTAGAATCTTTCTCAACATATTTTCAAAATATAAATCCGTTTCATCTACCAAATCCTATAGAGACATCATTGCAATTGTATTTCTTCAGAAACTTCACCACGAAAACATACAACTCTATTCTAATTTCTGTCTAAGCTTTGGAAAGGTACATCACTAACTTTAATATGTTCTAATCTGTTATTGAAGCCAGTTTGCTATCTAGTTACACTATCATCCTGAGTTTTAGGCTCCCCAATAATCACAGGAACACTAAGTTACATTATAGGCCTCTAGTTAGAAATAACTCCGATGTCTTTTTCTTCAAAAATTGACTTGAAATTCCTTTCAAACGAGTTTTCTTGATTTAATTTATTATTCTAAATAATCTATGAATGTCTACTAACACTTTGATTTCTTATTTTAACACTATAATGTGGAGACCGTACAGATGATATAATGTGAGGAGTGCACCAATGATTTACTATCCTATTTCTCCTTTTCAGTACAAGTTCTGGGCCTCTTGCCATTTCTCTATAGTCGTGAGATCTGTTCTATTCTGTCTAATGTTACCAAACCCTACTCCCAAGTTACAATTCTAAGTACGCACATTGGTGTTTTAATTTAGGTTTTATTAACCCATTTTAGCCATGCTTATATTATAATTATAGTACACACTGATGTGTTTTAATTTAGTTTTTATTAGCCCAGTTTAAGTAGGTTTAAATTAAATTAATTTTCATTAAATTTAGCTTATATTTTTATTGGTATTAAATAAATGGTGATGAGTTGATTTGTTAAAGCAGTCTTGATGTGTGAAATTACTAATTCAATTCATTGTCCAAATCAAAATAGTGTATTTAAATATGATAATGAAAATATAATTCTACTTCACTTAGAAAAATAAAAAATATACTTATATTAAATTTATATTTTCACTAAACCTCTTCATATTGAATTAATTTTTTTCGATCAATATTTTTTGCGTTGCAAGGAAAAGTGTTACAAGGAAGAGTGTTGCACGGAAGATCTAACATAATTTTGACATAATTTTGCTCCTCCCTCCACTATCCATGGCCTCGTGTGTCTAGGATGTTTGAGTTTATGTGTGGTCTAGTGTTTGAGTTCCTGTCTGTTTTTGTGTCTGTAGTTTGCTGAAGAGACAAGTGGATTTGTATCATCATTTGAAGAAAAAATTCTTGAAGGAAAAGGCAGCTGGATTTTGTTCATCCCCTGGTTTCTGACTTGAAGGTACATGATATTATATTTGACTTTATCTTTAATAGCCATTTCTTTATTATATAATTTATTTTTTTCTTGTCATATTGGAATTTTCTTAATGTGATGAAGATAACAACTACCATTTAATTTTGGTTCTTTTTGTCATTGATAATGTTCAAGCCCTGCTCTAATTTATGACTACATGTATGCACTTGCAGTGCTAGCTCTAGCTCTTTGAGTGTCATAATTAAACTAGCTTTGTTAAACATAATTTTCCATTAATCCAGTTTTTACATGTTTAACATTTTTAATTTTACATTGGCCGTGGTGCATCATAATATTCAGTTTTTCGTTTTTAACCCAACTGTGTGAGTATAAAAACCTTAGTACATCTCGCTAATTAAATTAAATTACTTTCCACCTGTGTTCGTTTAAGTCAGTGTAGGTTCTCTTCCATGAAATTAATCTAATGAACATGTATATGATTTAATCCATCTGTGGTTTTCTCTACAAGTTTAACCCCGGTTGTTTATTAATTTGAATCGGTTGTGTTTTATGAATTCAGTTATTAAAATTTTACATTGAATTTATTAATTTCACACTATAGATAGGTATAAAAACTTTCTGATTAATCACATCATTAGGATATGGTCGACCTTTCTAACCATCTAATGTGGTTCATCCTCGGGACAAGGCGAAAAAAGAAAACGATCTCAATGAATAAATAGTAAAGATGCATCATTACCCTAAGTTAGTTGTTATAACTAGCCGTTATTTAGTTAATTAGTTAGAAAATTACAAGTTTTTTAATTATTTAATTAGTTAGAAAATTAAAAGCTTTTTAATTAATTTAATTAATTAGTTAAAAAATTAAAAGTTTTTAATTATTTAAAGATATAACAATTTAGGAAAAAGAGTTAAATTATAAAAACCCATAAAGGAGAAGGGGTAACTTATAGTACAGGGGAAAACATAAAAATATTAAATTATGAATGATCTAATAATTTGGAAAAATAAATAAATAAATAAAATATATATAAATTAATTAATTAAGATGAAAAAGTTATAAAACTAGTAAGAGAGAAAGGGTAAATAATAGAATAAAAATATATAAGATCAAGTATATATACATATAAAAGAAAGGAGATAAAATAATATATATAAAAGAAAGGAGATAATATAATAAAATATCTTCAATAAAAAGAATAAAACCAAAAGGGGAGGAGAAAAAAACCAAAGGAAACATTGCATGGGGGCTGAGTCACATCAGCTCTTACTTAGTTTCCATCCATCATCTTTGTTGAGATTTCTAGGATGTCTTTCAATTTCAATAGCCTCCTTCAGCTTTCTATGATGGAAGTGATCCACCCTAGCAATGACTTTAGAGTCTTCAATGCATACATGGTGACACGATTTCCCAGCATGCTCTGCAAGAGTAGAAGTGCGGGATTGACTATGCCTAATGTCTACAACATGCTCCTGGATTCTCTGTCTAATGGATCGATTAGTTTCTCCAATATAGGGAGTACTGCATAAGCATGGAACTAGATAAACACCTTTCATGTCCTTTTGGTCTATAGGGTCCTTAACCGATCTGAGAGAATTCTTGATGATACTGATAGGGCCTAAATGAAGAGGTGACACTATTTCTCCTGAGGATATGGGCAATTCTGTCCGAGGTCCCTTGGTTAAAAGGAAGATTCACGTTAGAGATAGGATCCAACCCAGAAGACTTGTCTCTTGAGCCTTTAAGGGATTTTTGGAAGGCCTTAAGACCTTGAGATCTGCTATACCCATTAGTCTCAAATACATCTAGAAGATGATTAAAGATTATGTGTTTTGAAGATATTTTTATTATAGTTTTTCTTTTTAAAATATTTTAAATTATAATTAAAAAATGTATTTTTATTGTTATAATTTATTTGTTTTAATTAGTAAAAAAGTATTTTATTTTTTATTATACTGGGTTGTTTGGGTCAAAATATTAGAAAACTATTTTATTTTTGAAAAAATAAATATTAAATTTATTTATTTTTTGGAAATTTTAAGTTAATTTTTGAATTTATAAAATTTGAATATCAAATTTATTTTTTCTTAAATTTAAAATCAATTTTTCAATTTATAAAATTTGAATTTTTAATTTTTGATGGGTGGTATAGTTGAATTTATTTATAAATAAATAAATATCAATTTTTTTTATTTTTTTTTAAATTTAAAATTAATTTTTAAACTTATAGAATTTAAATTTCTAAATTTTGATTAATAATCTTATAAATTTAAAACCAATTTGTTAAAATAAATAATTAAAAATAATTAAAAAAAACTGTCAAAATCAAATGTCCTCAACCATTAATTATGCAATAAAAATTTATATCTCACCAATTAAATATACAATAAAAAATTTAAATATATAAATATCCATTTAAAAAAAAAACTTTAATCACCAAATCTCCTCATACTTCAAGCACCAAATCTCCCCATAAATTAACTAGCAATTGCACTTGTGGTGCAAAGGAACGCCAAAAGGAGACGAACGATGTATTTTGGGTCCCACCGTCACACCATTTTGACAAGCGCATCCATGGTGGTCGATGAGGTCTCTTAGTCAACATCCTTTGAGCCTGGAGCTGGTTGGTGATTTGGAGAAAGAGTTGGGATTGGAATGGAGCGAAAGCTCAGAAGGGAATGAGAACTGTGTTGTGTGTAATAGTGAGTGGAGTTATTTTTCTTGTGTAATTAGCAAATGCGGAGACTCTGTCCTTTTATGCTATGAATAAATTGAATGCTGTATACATCGATGTGCGATGAGCATAAGTTGATGTGTTTGTTTCTTGGTAATTGTTGAAGCGATTTGCAGAGTTGAATTAAATTACATCTCAGTTTTGAAATGCATCAGGTTCAGAATATCGCATCGGCGTTGTAGGAATTGTTGACAGTTGTAGCATAAAATAGTATTGCGACTTGAGACTTCCGATGACTTCCATATCACACATTATAGCCATAATATCCGGACGTGAAGTATTATAAACAGGGTTAAGGGTGAATCGGGTCCGGAGAGTTCGCATCGGCGTTGTGGAATCGAGCGATAGTGAAGTGACATTCAATCCTGGCGAACTGCGATCGCTGATTAATATGATATCGGTGCAGTTTGGAAGGTGTAAAACACTGTATAGATCTGCCACAGTGGAGTTGAATTAAAATACATCCTAGTTTTGGAATGCATCGGGTCCAGAATATTGCATCGGCGCTGTAGTAATTGTCGACAATTGCAGCATAAAAAAATATTGTGACGTGAGACTTCCAATAGTTATTGCATTGGAGCGGTAAGAGACTTCCATATCACACAGTACAGCCATAATTTCCGGACGCGAAGTATTATAAACAGGGTTAAGGGTGAATCGGGTCCGGAGATGGTACACGGTCAAGATAGTATGCTCGGAGTTCTCTGTGTGCATCCCTTTCATGAATATGGATGAGAATATTCATCCAATTTCTTATCCGTTGCAGTAGTTGTATTGTGGGGCGCAATCGGTAAAGAGGCAGAGTAGGTGGACGCAGGAATCGCTCCTATACATTGAGAAGTGCAGCTTCTTGTTCATTGATTTCTTTGCAAAATTGTTGGAGCTGTGAGATATATCTACGATCCATTATGTTCCTGCAAGGAAATTGAAAGAATGTTAGTGAACAATGTATAGAAGATATAGTCAAATGGGAAAGCACAATAGTGAATAGCTAGTGGGATGGTAAGGTACCAATAGTAGAGGGGCTTGAAGGAGCTTGAGAAATAGATTTTAAGGCGAGCAGAGCCTCTTGTTTTTTCCTGCGTATGACGAAAGGGCTCTCCTTCATCCGGGGATAGCGAGAGAAGGAGAAAGCAGGGGAGATGCACAGGTCATTTAATGAACGGACTCTTGATACTGCTGTGAAAGTGAGACCCTGTCGATCGATGTTTCCGATGTCGATTGTTGCCTTATCTAGTGTCATGCCTTGTGATTTATGGATTGTTAAGGCCCATGCCATGCGAAGCGGTATTTGTGTTTGTGAGCCCCTTGTTATGGGGGGGATCGGCACAAATTTAGGATTTGAAGGATCCCATGGTGGACCCTTGTAGTGAAGAAAGTCGACAACAACAAATAATCGCAATTCGGGTGGCTTAGATGTTGGTGCATATACAAGCGAGCGGACGGTGCCGAGTGCACCATTGACAGGGCCAGCCTCAATCCACAAGTTGCTTGTTAGAATAACTCGTTGTCCAATGCAAAGGAGAATTTTTGCAGCTAGTTGTTCATCTTCCTGTTTGTTGCCTCTAAATTCCTTCCTTTGGGTAGCGTAGGAACGTGCGATTGGTTGGTTGAGTGTTTTCAACATGGTTTTATTGTGCATGTCAACAGCCTCATTTGTTGCGTATAGATGCATTGAACTTGAGAATGACTGGACCTCAGCTTCAGGAAGGTTTGTTTTTTGAGCGTGTCATAAGAAGCTTCCAATCATCAGTAGTGGGTGTTGCATTGCGAAGGTTGGAGAGGAGTTCGCGGAAGGAAATCTGGGTAGATTAAAGGCTTTCCCTATGGAACATATATTTTGGAATAGGGCATGTTGAATTATTTCCATGGTAAACAAGGCATAGGCACAAAATAGGTTAGGAGAGGATGTTGGTTTGTAGGTATAAAAGGAAAGGAAATAGTAATGTCAAATAACCATATTTGTAAATTAGTTTTTGAAGTATGCTACTTGCAATTTTATATCTTGAATATTCCAAGTTTTTTTTTCAACTCATTGCTAATCATGTTTGACATGACACATGCACATGACAGTTTGAAATGTAAGCGTATAAGCAAATGGAATACATTGATTGGAATTGTTAATGGTACTAAGTAAACACTAAATAGTAGATACTGAAGCCTGAAACAACAAATTAAAATTGCCTAAGATTAGTAAAGAGTGACTTGCTAGTGCATATTTGTAATATTCGAAGCGTTTTTTTTTTTTGAAATTATTGTTAATCATATTTGAAATGATATATGCACATCACAATTTGAAATGTAAGCGTATACAGAAATAGAAAAACATTGATTGAAGTTGTAAATAGTACTAAGTAAATACTAAATAGTAGAGAGAGTAAGATTGAAATGGCTAGTTTGACTCAAACAATTAGAAAGTAATTTATTTTATTTTAGAAAGAGTGAAGCAAATGTACTAAATGTCTTTGCGAAAATCACATTAAAATAGATTAGGTTGACGCGTGTTGAACTAGCCAGTGTGAGGCATCATTAGAATAAGATGGAAAACCTGATCAAATAACCTCTTTAAATAGAAACTATAATTCCTACTAGGCGTTTGTAAAATAATGGCTAGTTTGACTCAAATAATAAAAATCATTCTATTTTATTTAAAAAAGAGTAAACCAAATGATCAAAGCTGATAAGCTTAATTTTAAATTTCAATATTTATTTTAATAAAAAGAATAATTATTAATTTAATATTAGTAAAATGTAATTAATTTTATTTTACGTTATTTGTTTGTTTATTTATTTATTGATGTATTTATTGATTTTTTTTTCTATTTATTTATGTATTTTGTTTTTTTTCTTTTTTAAATAGTTTTTATTTTTGTTTTATATATCATATTTTTATTTGTAATTCTATCTTTATTCTATTTTGTTTGTTTTTTTTATTTTATTTATCTATTCATATTTTGCTTTATTCATTTATTTGTATTTTTTTTAAATTAATTTATTTATGTGTTTTTATATTTTTTTCTAATATTTTTTGTATGATAGCATTTAATTGTTGAAAATAAAATAAAATAAAGAGTAGGATGGACTCACAAAAAATAATTCAAACTGAAGCCAGCAACATCTGTCCAAAGAAAATAAAATCCCATGCTAATTATGGACGATGGCACTAAAACCCCCATGTTAACGTATAGCCAAGGCAAGCAGCGATTTCAGAAATGCAGAAATGCATTTGCAAAAGCGAGTTGCAGAAATGCATCGTCAACAGCTTTAATTCCTGGGTAAACGTGTGAACTCCCCCTCGCTTTCCCTGTGCATCGTTAAACATTTATCAACTGCATATATTGGTCCTAGTCTGGCCAACAGCTACTATATGGGAAATAGTGAGCCGCTTTTTAAACAATATGCAACTGTTACTTTATTAGTTGTCATAATTAATATGCTACTTAATTGATGGTATTACAACTGTTTTCAAGCAGTTATAACTAAAGCACTAGCCGTTTCAACTAATCAAGTTTGAAGTATCACAAACAATGTTGCAAATATCATGTTGGGGAATATGGAGCAGAGGGTCCGAAAATAGACTTATCAGAAATATTGGGGAAAATATCGACCAGCATAATCTTGCGGGAAATATCGTCAAGCATAAACTTGGATCTGAAAAACCTGGAACAACTTAGAAATATTGACGACTGAAAAACTTGGAAAAATTTTCAACACTAATCATAAGTAGTTGGGTTTTGAGTACTGAGATATTTTGCTAGACGGACCTTGTTTGGTACATGCTTCCATATATGTTTTGCAAGAAGCTTTGGTAGGATGACTCATTCCGAAGAAACATATGACTTGTATATGATTCAAAGGGAAGGACTTTAACCCCCTCTCATGAAAATTTTATCACAAAAGGCAACATTTTATTGTCACTTTTCAGTATTAGAACTACCTCCAGCAGTGCTGAGGACTTGCATTTCAGCTCAACTCTCGCTATTCCCATCTTCAAGCCAGGCAGAGTTGAAGTTGCATTGGATATAATCCATTGCAGTAGTGAGCAGTGAGCACATCTTCTACGAGTCTTAGAGTATGTGGTATTTACAGTCATAGGTTGAACATTATTTTATTCAGATTTCCATGCTTGAATTTCTAGAATTATTAGAATCAATATTTAATATGTCCTTAAAGCACCCAAATCCCCTTTCAAGAGACTAATCATCTTTGAACAGCCTGTTTTTGGGTACATGTTAGCTAGAACATCTTTTCCTAGTATTGTCTTCTTGTGCAAGCTTTGCTAGACACTGCAAACTTTTCTTGGGATTTCGGTTTGGGATTTTCAAAGATTCTTCTGCATCATGTCTACAGTGACCTCTTACCTAGGCTGCTACATGACCCAGCAGCGATGGGAGAATAGTTGGAAAGGTTTTCATTCAGAAATAAAGCAAAGCAAAGGCCAATGGATGCGATAGATAATAGCCATGCTAATTTTAGATCTAGCTATGATAGTGGACACATCCCAGTAAATCTAAATCTAGATAGAGATGTGTTTCAAATTAAGATAAATTAGTGAACCATTGGTGTCGTCTCTGGAGACATGCTATGTACAGCATGGAGACATGTTATGTTATAGCTGCACAAACATAGCATAATAGCCTGTTTGTGAGATTTATGATGAAATATTTGTACTGGTGCAGCTGGTATTCCGAAATTACCAGAAAATAATAATAGTAATAATTGAGTCATAATCCAATAAAAATGTCAAGAAATGGGAACAGATGGAGCATACATAGATGAAAATAAAGAAAACAAAGTCTCTGAATAGAAAGCATACCAAAATAAAAAAAACATAATACTGCTTGCGGGAGTGATCCAATCAATACAACTAGATGAAAATTGCTTATGGTTGTAAATTTCAGTTATAAAAAAAAATTGCTAGTCTATAAAAATTTCAAATTAATAGAAAATATACCAATGTAATGACACTTAAAAAGTGAAATGACAGGAAATAATAGATTTTGAGAGATGAAATAGGTACCCAGAATTAAAGTTCAGGAGAGATAACAATGTCACATGCAAAAAGTTTGTAAAAAACACTAGTTAAAGAGTAAAACGAATGATATAGAAAACATAAGACAAAAAAATTGAAAAGTTATATAGTATAATTAAAACATTGGTGAAAATTATAATAATAATAAGAGAAGTCCATTTACGACATTTCAATATGGTATCGAAATAACATTAATCTTTATATGAAATACCTGAACAATGAAATAACAGATCAATGATTTTTAAATCATTGTAAAGAATTTTATTTTTGTATCATCATAAACAATTATTTTTACATCATTGTAAAGGATTTTATTTTTATATGATCATAAACAAGCGAGAAAGACTTGGTTTCATCTCATTATTCTCCCAAGTGAGTCTTTCCCACCACTCATACTCTCCATTAATTTGCTTCAACTGAGGCATTTTCTCCATTCCTTTCGGTAATTTATTCAACAAAGGGCAATCAACGAATTCCACGATGTGGAGTTCAGATAGTGTACTTTCATTCCACCCACTAGGAGATCCTGCTATGCTCTCTAACTTGTTTAGTTCATCCAATGTTAAAGACTCTAACAATGGATAACTTCCACTACCAATGTCCAGCTCCATCAACTGATTGCACATAGTAATTTGTAGTTCTTTTAATTTAGGTAGCTTCATTCCCCTTGGAAATATTTCCAATAATGGACAATTGACAATCACCAATAATTGGATTCTGGACATTGTTCCTTCATTCCACTCACTAGATGACCCTGCAATTAGGGAATTTAACCTGAGCAAGTTTCTTAAAACTAATTTTTCTAACACGGGAAATGAGTCATCTGCACTTTCACTTCTGGTCTCCTCCAAAGCAGAGGCACCTGCACTTTCACTTTTGGTCTCGTCCAAGGCAGACTCACCTGAAGTCTCACTTTTGGTCTCCTCCAAGGTAGGAAGAGCCTCCAATTGGTAACATGAGCGCAAAAGTAACACTCTGATATTTTGTAACTTACAAATACTGTTGGGTAGAGTTGCCTGCTGATAATTAATGAGATGAAAATCCTGCAATTTCTTCATATTCCCTATGTTTTGGAGAAAACCACGCTCAGGGGCTGCACCATCTTTATCTGCACCAGCATCAACATCATTGTCACATTCTAATGTTAAGCTTCTCATCTCATCCATTTTGGCCAATGCAGTTTCTGATTTCACCACCGTTGTCAGCTCCGTGACATTGGAGAGCCTTGAGAGATCTTCCACACTCATTGCACAAGTAGACTCCATTAATGGCAAAATGAGAGTGTTCAATGAAGTGAGATGAGAAAGATTTTATGGAATCTTCTCGAGACCTAAACATGCATCCAGTTTGAGATGCTTTAGATTCTAAAGATCTTCTATATTATTCAGTAGTTCATGCAGCTCTAAACAAGAATTAAGATTCAAAACCTGAAGACTAGATAGATTACAAAAGTTCTAAGGCAATGATTTTATTGGAGTGTATGAAAAATCCAAACCTTTAAGTGACAGGACACTACAGAGGCTGTCAGGTAGATAAACCAGCTTGGAGCAGCTAGACAAGTTGAGAAACTGAAGCTATTGAAGTTGGTTCAAGTTTGGCAATCCTTTCATTGAAGTGGATGACAAATCCAAAACCTGAAGAGACAGGGCATTGCTGAAAATTTCTTCTGGAACCTTTTGCAAACGAACATTGGAATCTAATACCAAGCTCCCCAGTTCTGAACATCTCAAATCATTTGGCAGATCATGAATAGCATTATAGCCCACCGATATTCGTCTGCAATTCCTGGAAACTTTTTCAGTCGGAAAGTTCTGCAACTGTTGCCCAGCTGCAAATAAGCAGTTTTCCTCCTTTTGGCCTATGTCAATGGCCATGTCACACATCCTACAGAATACTGTAAATACCACTGCAAAGAATGATATATATTTTACAACCAATCAGGATAAAGAGAGGAGAAAACTTTTGGGATGCCTCTAACAGGCTACAGCCATGTAACTGAACTACCAGAGTTGCAAAAGGACGAGTGTAACAAGGTGAAATGATTTTATTGTACTTGTGCTCCAGAAGTATGCAAAAGAAGGTAAACGAATTTCACATGAAAAAACAATAGAAATTAAGTATTTTATAGATCTCGTGTTCCTCTATAAGATGGTTGTAATCACATGTAATCCAGAATATAAAAAAAACAACGTGCAAATTTCTGGCAATATCTCCTTAACTAATGGCTGGGACGAGTTGTTTGAAGAGCTGATATGTTTATTTGGGTGTATCTCAGAGCTTCTAACAATTACCAGGTTCCACCTTTCCAGACTGCTCTCTGTATGCTCCATTTTTAACAAGAAAAAGGTGCTTTCCCATGGGTATTACTATGCTATATCAGCAGTGTGTTGAGTCTTGTGTTTGTTATTAAATTCTGTGTTGATTTGAAGTTTGTTGATGCACAAAATACTTTGAGAAAAATTGTTCTGGGCATGAAGTTTTTGATCAGTCATCTACAGCACTATTCAATCAAACAGTTCGAAAGAAAGGCCACACTAAGATTTTAAATTTATAAACCCATAATTACACTGTAAACTGAGAAATTTTCTGAGTTGGGTTATTTCACGGAACCACCAGTTCCACCTAAAATATCCTTCAGAACTGGTCCAGCTGGCAAGTTCCAATAACACTGTCTGGGTTATCAGCCACTATTGTGGCTGGCAGTTGAGCTGTCCTCCATCTGGTATTCAGGGAAGAGGGAGTTCCATGTGGTTTTCCTTGGAAAAAAACATTTACTACAAATACAAGTACATCGAAATTAGAGCAGATTTCCCGTTTTGTGATAGGCAAAGAGTTATCATTGAGTTGGAAAACCAAGGTCACCAAAAAGGCATGCCAATCTATGCTTTCAAGTTTCAACATTGCAACAAATTCAACTAGGTTCTTAAACGACTGAAAACTCTGTGTTGAGCACTCATTTGCATGGAAAGATGTTACTAATTCAACTTGATGTCAAAAATTAGCATGGAGGACATTTTGCAAGAAAGAGGGCATGAAGTGGACTTGAATATTCAAAATAACCAAGGAGGACTATCTTCATAAAATAAAAGATTAGGAAAAATGGAAAAATAAATGTCAGAGAATGTCATGGACAAACTAAAGCCAAAGAGCTTGCTAAATAGATGTTGAACCTGCATAAAGAAATAAAAAACATGTACAATACAAATATGACAGCACAATGAAGCAGAGACTTTCCAATTAAAAATTTGAAGAATGGCAGTAACAGACTGTTTCAGTAAATGGTATCAAAGTTTTAAACAAAGCGGAATGCAGATAAACAAGAGATCAGTTTTTGCACAAATTATTAAAGGAAATAACCCTTTTTTTCCATCCCAAAAATACACTCACTAAATATGTATGTAAAACAGAGGTATCTTAAACAAAGTTTCTAGCACAGAAACAAAATTGTGGATAGAAATACATTCAAGAATAGATACCCATCTAGACTTTTGTATGAAATGGCTTGACAGAGGCTCATATTGACAAAATCATTGAACTTGATAAAAATAAAAGTATCAGGTGACATGAAACCTGAAATATACAATATGCAATTAATTGTCGAAATGATATTCCAAAACGAGACAGATATACCCACCATAACCATAGTTTAGAGACTACTAAGTGAGGAAAGAGAACTAAGAAGCAACACCACCGAGCCACCTCCTTCAACCATCTCTATAGTGCGTGCTAGCAGGTTTGGAGATTGTGGATAGAAATACATTCAAGAATAGATACCCATCTAGACTTTTGTATGAAATGGCTTGACAGAGGCTCATATTGACAAAATCATTGAACTTGATAAAAATAAAAGTATCAGGTGACATGAAACCTGAAATATACAATATGCAATTAATTGTCGAAATGATATTCCAAAACGAGACAGATATACCCACCATAACCATAGTTTAGAGACTACTAAGTGATGAAAGAGAACTAAGAAGCAACACCACCGAGCCACCTCCTTCAACCATCTCTATAGTGCGTGCTAGCAGGTTTGGAGTCATTGCCTCAAAATCCTAAACAAAAGGGCTCAAAAAATATTCAGCATATAACATTTCAATAAAATAACACTTATAAAGAGTCACAGTTTATGTTATTTAGCCTCCAACATGCAATCTAAATATGACAAGAATCTAACCTGAAGCACACACATGCCATAAGTATTTCCCAAAATATTTTCGGTTTCTGCATAATAGCAGTAACGAATATCCGTGATACGACCATGTTATTTGTCTCAATGTTCCAGTATTGAAATCTCAAATGTCTCAGCGAAACCCCAAATAATTTTGTGAAATTCCCAAGAAACACAATCCTATAACAACAGGAGGTTATTCCCTGAATCATGAATCGAATTTTTTTTTGGGAATTCCCAAGAAACATAATCCATGTGAAGAACATGAGGGTTTTCTATGATCATGAACCAAATACAAACAGATGTGGGGATAATCGTAAAGAGCCAATGGTCAACTATAAATTTCTGTCGATAATTAATGGATTATAAAAGACCCAAATGATGCAAACAAACAAACAGAGACCTTAGAGGGTGAGAGAAGTACCAAATTTTTAATTTTTCTACTTGGTGCATAATCTAACTCTAATCTATCTCTGTGCATAGAAAATCAAATAAATTCACAATATCATCTGGTGCACCAGTCTTGAGTTTTGAGGAACAGGGTAGCGTTTTTGAGCTGGCGAAGCATGGTGATAGTCCTCATCAACAATATACTCCACACGCTCCACCAGGCACCTTCTTACCAGTTCATCTATGCATTTTCGCGCAGCATCCATCAAAGAAGGTGTCCCTGCCTTCTTCAGCAACCCTTCGGCGTCCCACATCTGCACCAGGGTCTCCACAACAATTTCTTTATCTTCCAGAAATGCTGCACAATTTAGGAAAAAAACTTTAGATGGGATTTTGACAATTCATTGTAAGTGCATCTTAACAGTTGATAAAGCTCTGCGTCGATGGTCCTATGATTTGTTGGGACGGAAGCATATTTCCTTCTCATCGAATTTAAAGCACTGTCGCAATAGCACTTTTGAAATCCTGCCTTGGCATAGTACCTTTTAAGGTCAAATCATAAAATATAGGAAAATAAATTGAATTCTGCAACATCTTAAAGAACCACCCATTGTCAGTTTTTGCAGAAAATTATTGGAACTTACAATAACAGACATTATTTTGATCTTTTCACCAAAACAGAATGGCCAGACAGTGGCCCTTAGAATACTTGTGAGATGTTTAGATACCAAAGGGATTATGGTGACTTGTAGGGAATTGTGTTTAAAGGGCTTCAAGGAAACTATAATGTTAGACTTAGTAGCTATGAACATTTAGATGGTCGATTAAGATTTATGCACTTTCAGGAGTTTACAAAGTCAATGAGCTTAACAAGGCTTAAAGAAAAGAGAAAGTTCTTGTTTGTAGGTTTTTGTGGGTAGAATTTGAAGAAGAGAAGTTCGAAATATGCTCCACAGTTTGATTTTCAAGTCCACATTTCAAGTCCACGCCAGAACCCATCATCAAAAAAAGTTATTTAAAGGAAGTATCAATATATATATTTCGGCATGTTTTCCAACTGCAAAACTTGAAAACCAAAGAACCATCGACTCCACATTGTAGTTGCCACTACGTATAATTGGTGACGTCAACCGAGTGTTAAACCACCGACCAGGGTTCCATTTTCAGTGTTGGCTACTCCACAGTTATAGTATAAGTTTCGAAAGGACAAAGAGGTCTTCCCTTTGCAGTGCAGACCATGTTTCTTTTAAGTGGTTCCAGAACTAAACAGAAAACATAATTGCTCCTTAAATAATTCACCTGAGCAAGACCACAGAGTTGCACACGACCCTATGAGTCTTCCAAAAGTGGAATTTATTTATTCTTAGGCTCCAGAAGATCATAACAACGGTCTATGTAAACCTCATAATAAGAAATCTCTACTATGCTCTCTGTGTTCTCTGCCATTGTAATAATGCTGCTCATTGCCAAGGGCATAAGACCAGGCCTCTCGTTGTGCCCTGGGAAAAGCAAAAAGCACCCAGCATTAATTTCCCAAACATTTTCACTGTATAAACGACGAAAGGTTAGAGTCACCAACACCATATTCTTTCAACGGGGATTTTCTGCCGAAGCAGAGCCAACGTCAGAAAAGCCCCAAAGGCCATGAAGCACATGAAGGCTATATAGGTCCCGTCGGCAACAGACGCGGCTGTGCTGTGATAATTCAATATAAAGGGAATGAAACCTCCTATGAATCCTCCCAAATTGAATATACTCCAGAACAGAGAAATATACCTTCCCTTTTTATTCTCGGTGGGATAGGAGGTCATAATCGATCCCTGGCCAGCCCAAAGCAATCCCGCTCCCACTCCCAAAACCGCTCCTGCAATAACAACAAATGTGTCGTTGTGGTGGTGATTGTAATAGAGAAAGGAACTGGCGTAGAGGATATAAGTGGAGCACCCAGCGAAGAGGGTTACATTGGGGGAGTTTGATTTCCGAGATGCCCAATAATGAGAGAGTTACGTTTGAACCATTCAAATCAAAATTTCTGAGATCTCGGCAACGGGGAGTCTGATTTCCGAGCGCGCGGCCTCACGATCGATTAAAACGCCTTGCAAGCCAAGGGCAGATGTTTTAAAAGAAAACTGTTGAATCCTCTTGTTGCTGCTGCTCTGGGTCTGTGGAAGGGGCCGGGTTGAGGGCGGGAGTTGGGACGCGGGCACAGAGAGGAGGCGTGTTGCAGTGGTGCGGCTAGGAGTCAAGTAGAGGCAGGACGACGCGACAGCAGCACGGTCGTGAAGGAGCCGACGCGCGCGGGAAGGAGGTGAGCGCAGGAGGGTGGAGCAACCGCCTCGAATTTTGGAACTGTGAGATGGTGTGAGCTGGTAAGAGGAGGAGGTGCCAAATGGCAGGTTTTCACTGGCTGGAAGGACGATGAGAAAGCCCTCCCATTGGCTGCAAGAACAATCTCATTCAGCTAAAGCCAACAAAGGGAACGCCTTTCGGCGTAATTATCTAATAAATAATTTAGATATGACCCATGCACGGATCTGACAAGGCTTGTCGTCTTCCTCTATTCAAATCAATCAAGACCGTACCAATTACCCCATTTTCTTGGTATTTTATAATGTTCCATTCAGAGGCTACTGACTTTAGGGACACAGATTTTAAGGCATTTGTATTGTTTCAAGGCAGGCTTATGTGAGGTTTTATGGATAAAAGACAATATGAAATTGTTTTGAAGTTGTATGTTTAAAGAGTGGAATAGTTTGGATGGCAGTTTTTTTACTGGAATTTGGTCAATTAAAATTTAAAAATTAAGTAGTTGGAGTGTTTAGAATTCATTTTTGATAATGGAAATAGATTCAGCACTATCAAAAATGCTTGAAGCATTCAAAATATTAAAATTTAACAATTATAAACAAAATCTGATAAAATCTTTGTCAAAATTTTTCAAAATCTTTACTATATTCTAAGCCAAAACAATACTTTTTTACACTACGCAAATTGTTTTTCTACAGTTTTGGTGATTTAGGGTCATGACCGTAATTTTGATAGAATACAGAATACATATCATGTCATTTGGATTTTATGATATTATAGCAGCCATTTATTGTGAATAGCTTTTAATATCAGAATGTGAGTAAATTTAGCTACAAAGATTTTATGGTCTTTTAATATTTTATTTTATGTGTGGGGATGTTGTTTATTTTTATTTTTAGTTTGGATGATATTTTTATTTTTTATTACTTTGTATTATATATATATTTTTTGTTAGGTTTTGGAATAGAGCACACAAACAATATAATAATTGTTATAAATTTTATAATTAATTTAGTTTTTAATTCTAAAATTTATAAATTACAAAAATAATAATAATTTTATTTTAAAAATAATAATCAAATTTATTATTAATCTTATTATTCAAATTACACATAATTTCAATATTTAATTAATGATTAGTTATCAAATTTTTAATGTTATTTTAAAATATGTTTATATTCACTAGTTAAATATCTAATTAATTATTTTTTTAATAATTTTTATATTAATTATTGTAGTAGCAATGTATGCAATAATATTTTTATGCGTTTGTTTTCTCATATACACTCATATTAAATCATAATTAAAAAGTATTTGTTACCATATCAATTTCTTAACTTTTAAACTCATAAAAATTATAATGATTTATGAATGCATTTATTAAAAAAAATTAAATATATAAATAAAATTTGAAAGCAAATCAAATAATTTTTTACTTCTCTAAAAAATTCATCAACCAAATTGAATTTCTACTTGTTGAGTTAGCAATTAAGACGATCCTTAAACTACAATTAATCAACAAACTGCAAACAATTTCAATCTTTCCTCAAAGCATCCGATAACTTAAATATTTTTTGAAATATTGTAGTTTTTTTTTATTGCATAAGAGATAGGTACTACCAACAACCTTGCATATATAAAGAGTAGTAAACTTTTCTAGAATCTCATAGGTTTACTCTGGGTTACAACTAGCATAGATCTATCTTTAAATATAGATCTAACATGAGCAGAGAGAGATCCTGTAACCACTGTCTTCGTTGTTGACAAATTGTTAGGTTGTTGTTAAGAGTTGTTAAACATTATTGTTATTTGTTACAAACAGAATCTTTGAATAGAAATTAATTTTGGTATTCGAATAAAAGATTACTTGTGAAATTAGTTTCATAAGTAAAGACTGATGGTAAAAGTAAATTCAAGATCTGGAGTTAGTCGAACAGAAAAACAGTTCAACAGTTATCCAAAGAAACCCTGGAATAAATAAGAGATTTCAGGGAGTTTTGGGGGTTCTGTTGGAGAGCTGAGAAAGGAATTGTCATCCTGAGAAGTAAATCCCTGAAGGAAAAAACTTACAGAGGAGATTGTTCCACTGGAATTGGAGAATTGGACTGGACTGTCCCGAGATTCTCTTCCAGATTTCTGTATTCAACGTAGACTCAGACTTGGAGCACGGGGGAGAGTTGGAGGACGTAATTGCCTCACTTGCGGAAGGGAGGCAATTAAATTATTAGTCAGAATTAAGTATAGATGAGTGTAATTCTGTTTTTCTGATAGTAGTAAATATGTTTCTTTTTTCTAAATTATAGATAAGAGAACTGAGAATATGCAATGATTGAATGATTTTATATGTTTGAAATTTTTACAGACAGGAAAGAAAATCTCATAAAAGTTATGCAAAGTAGGAAAGATTTATTTTATGTACTCTACATATGTAACTAACATTAAAGAAAAATATATATAGAGTACAGTAAGGAGTAAGTTACATTCTATCAAGATTAACTGAAGGAATATTAGCCAAGCTTCTGTGACCAGATTCTGGGCCGATCGTCCTTCAAATCCTATGATATTACACGGACAAACCGTGGTCCGGTCACGAATCAGAGTTAATAAATCTAGCATACCTGAGTTAAAATGAAGAGACTAAGATGCTAGCAGACTTATGTTTGTTAGGGTTCTTCATGTAAGTAACTAGAAATACCAACAGAATAATGTAAAGTTCACAACCCTCGTTAGCTAAAATTGAACAGAAAAGAACAAACCCTCTGTGAGGGAATGAATAGAGAAACTATAACGCATGCATCAACAGTGAGGTGTAAGAGACAGTATAAGTAAAAGAAGAGAGTTAAACATAGATTGCAAGTGTAAAAGCTTTCAAGCTATCCAAATATTTCATACACCGTAGCAGTAGAACCAAAAATATAACTTCATGCATGTTCAGTAGAGACTATATATATATATATGAAGAGAAACAGGTATCGGAAAACTGTTTATATATATTTACTATTGTCAAATCAAAACTCCTGACATATGTCTTCATATGCATTTATCAAGACTGTATTGTAAACCATTGGCACGGATATGAAATATAGAGTCATATTATACAAATAATAGTGGAAAATAAATTCATAGTTGATGTTCACCCGAGACAGAGAATCAAAAACAAGTTTATACAGAAGAAAGGCCTATGGCCGTAACATAAATCCTTCCAACTAAAACCCTGAGGAAATTATTATAGCTCGAAGGCCAAAGTTATCACCAGCCGCCTACGGCCAAGGGTCTAAGCCCTAAAGCTTGGACAGGGGTACCTGTTAGAGTGTTGGAGTGCCGATTAGCTACTTTGAAACTGAATGGCTCCATGCAATCCTCAAAACTTGACAATCTATTTCGCTTGGGTAATGAAAATCTATTACCTGCCAAAGTAAAGAAACTAAGTTAGTTAAAGAGATTGAATTAATGAAATAAACTCTGCTACTCTATTTAACCGAGTTATTAAACCAAAAACAGTGAAATAGGGAAGAAAACCAGAATGCTTCTGAGCGATACCTGTCGGCTATGCCGGATAGAGAACACATGCCGAAAACTAGAAACTTCAATGTGCCAATGTATAAACAGGATAAAGAAAATAGAATATAAGTATTTAACATAGGTAATAAACTCGAAACTAAACATGTAGCAAGGAAGTAAGGGTTGCAGGTAATCAAAAGATACAAACGAACCATTTCATTCTTTTACAGGCATCTTACAGGGTTTACTAGTCAACAAGGGACGCAGAGCTTTCACCGAGGCGTCGGGCCACCACAGAACAAGTGCCACGAAGCTTAGAAACCAGATGGAGAAACCCTGATATAGCAGAGTGGACTCCCAGAACTTTCATTCGAAGGAATGCGAATGAAAAACAGTTACAACACTGAAGTCATTAGCTCAACCCTAATGAGTTTACACCGTCGGAACTAATCCAAGATCAACGGTGGATAGGAAGCCAGATGTCAATCCAAATCAAGTCAAGTGCGTGCCAGCTGCCCAAAGAATCGAAATAGATATATGTAGCAGTACCATAGTACCTCTATAAGTTAAGCGAATTGAATACAAATTATGCTGTCGAGTTATTGGATATGGCACGAAATATGATGTCAAATTAAATAAGATTTATATGATTGATACCATGGCATATGGTCTATGGATGCAATGCCTGTATATCATGTATAAACATAAGTTTTAGCCAAAGAGCCAATGCGTGCATAGATATATCTTAGTTCTGCATTATGTAAACAATGTTTTTTTTATAAACAATAATTAGAAGGGTTGCAATTATGAATTGAATTATTTTAAAAAAAGGACTAATGCTTAGTAGATTATGGTAATACTATGACACGTATAAATTAGATGTATGGTAGATAGTAAATTTTTTTTTTACTGTTGTTATTTGTGTAATATGGGTGAATGTTACAGATCCACATGCAATTTTTTTATGAGCATACATAAAATGCTTTGTATAGTTATTTTTGTTAGATATTTTTGTTATTATTTTATTTTGGCCAACAAGACCAAAATTTCAACTTCGATGACTAGCAGACACCTTTACATATCATACTGGGTTGTAGAATAAGCCTCTCCTCTAGACTCAATAACTTCTTACTTTTTGCATATCACACTTATTCAATATTATTTTTTATATCATTGAGATTGTAGTACATTCTAATAATTAGAATTTTTTTTAGATACTATATTAGTATTAAGATTTTAACTTATATTCTAATATATATATATATATATATATATATATATATATAATTCTTTAAGTGCTCTTTTTTGGAAAGTTTTTCGGTTTATTTTCTCATCTAATTTGAGAGGTGAACTCTATTCATAATGGAAGTACCTTATAGGTTTGTTTAGGGAGATGAATCTGTAATGGAAGCACTATGGGTTCTTTAGGGAGATGAATTCATATATGCAATCAGATCAAATTTTTAGTTGGATTCTGCTAGAATTATGTTGGAAACTCCAAAATATAGCACTTAAAAACTACTCCTATAATTAATAATGCATTATAATATATAAAAAGGTGTAGTCTAACTAATAGATGAAATTACATTTCTAGCTAGATTGTCATTTCTTGTTATGTAAAATGAACTTTTAAATGCATAAATTGATTCAACACCAGTAAAAAAACCACTATAACACTGGAATTTTTCAAATTAAACAACTTATAATTCTTAAAAAACTTTACATAATTTTGAGAAAAATTAACCAACGAAATTAAACAAAAAAATGTTAAAAAAAAATCAATTTATTTATTAGAAAATTTAAGAAATATATACAGTTGAATGTTTAATAAATTTTAAGGTAGATGAAGCTTAAAATGATTATGATAATACACTATCTATGAGTTTGAATTCTATTCGTACTAACTATTTTAAAATAAACCCAATTTACATAGTCAATATGTTAATATATTCCTTTTTTTTCATATATATTTAATTATTATAAAATCATGTTAAATATTTTACAATAATTAAATTTCTTATAATTAAATGTTTTTTTTAAAGTTAGTTTTTATCATACAATTTGAGTGGGCTTGATGGTTAAGAGCATGTGTTTCCTCCTAAGAGGTTATAAGCTCAAAACCATAGGGGGTATAATATGCATGCCTTGGTAGACTTAGCACTCAAATAGATGAGCAGAGGTGGGTCCCATTGTCCCACAAACAAGGGGGTCTCATCCATCAATTTAGTGTCTGGCTTGGTGACCATAAAATTGAATAATAATGATAATAATAATATTAAATATTTTTGTTACATAGTAATTTGTCACCGTCCCTGCAATCCCCGTCCCGCACATTGGAGGGCTCATTTCGTGACCTGTGAACAGTAACATGGCTTTTAACCACTTTCATGACATCCCTCTGAACAAGAGCTTTCATTGCCTTGAAGACATCTCCTTGTGAAAAACCCTAAAAATGGCCCTTTTTGCATTGGCCCAGGCAGACAGTTTAGTACCTGCGCCAATGGGGAAAATCCTTCAAAGAGGTCGCGCCAATTGGTGCTCTTTCCTAGAGTCACACTCGCGCCAGCCAATTTAAGGAGTGTTTTTTAAAAATAAATGGCAGAAGTTTCATCCTAACCAATTCATAAACTGGTATCTATCTTGAGTTGGGAGGTTTGGCTCCGGATTTCCATGTAGAGGAAGTGGTTTGCCACCTCTCATGGAAGCTTCCTTGAGGATAGGGCCAATCCCATGATTATAGGGATCCCAACTCCCCTTCCTCCATCTATAAAAGCTTGCCCATCTCCATTGCAAGCTAGTCTTCAAGTTCCCAAATTCCCAAGAGCCTTACGCTGCAAGAGCCTCCATAATTCCCTTAAGGCTGAATCTAAGCAAGGAGACTATTGCCAAGATCCGAAGAGAGAGGTTTGTCCCATCCTTGACAGGCTTTTCGAGACGTGTTCTACTGGCGACCCGCCGAAGGAGAATTCAGCGTCAGAACTATGGTTGTATTCTTCCTTTGATTGATTAATAATAAGCGACTATTGGTTATGGTTCCACTCTTGTTATTGTTTATGATGATGAGTTATGTCCTTTCTGACTGACATATAGTTGCATCTACTGGATTTTACGCTTGCGTTTGTTTTGTTTCTTGCGCGTGCAGGTGTCCTATAACGGAGATCGTGGGGATCATGATCTGCCAGAGCTAAGGAACAGGAGCGCTACCTCTTCTACAAGCAACATCGTTGGATTCCAGGTAAGCCTTCATATCTAGTTGGTTTATTTGCAATTAGGAACCTACACTATAGCGTGAACGATTGTTGTTAGACCCGGTCTGGGCTAGTAGGGATCGCCTCTATCCACAGAGGGGATTTACCTTGTGATTCCTGTCTGTCGTAATCCAGGCTGCGATTTTGTGGATTATTATGATTGATTACATGACTCACTTACTGGATGGCTGTGACCATACCTGAGTCTATTTATCGATCCTCACTGGATGGCTGCGCCCATGCCTTGGATCTGGATTATTGTATACTCTTTTATGGATGGTTGCGCCCATATCGCATATATATCATGTATATGAGATATCAGTTGTATTTCTCTACGCAGGTTTTCTGACGGCAGTGTTTTTAGTTGGACACGTTCTCGCAAAGAATTTCACCCCTCTCTCTTTCTCGGGCCTCATGCTTTAGGGGGCATCTGTTACACAGTAATTTGTCACTGTCCCTGCAATCCCCGTCCCGCACATTGGAGGGCTCATTTAGTGACCTGTGAATAGTAACATGGCTTGGAACCACTTTCATGACATCCCTTTGAACAAGAGCTTTCATTGCCCTGAAGACATCTCCTTGTGAAAAACCCTAAAAATGGCCCTTTTTGCATTGGCGCGGGCAGAAAGTTAAGTACCCGCGCCAATGGGGAAAATCATTTAAAGAGGCCACGCCAATTGGCACTCTGTCCCAGAGTCGCACTCGCGCTAGCCAATTTAAGGAGTGTTTTTTAAAAATAAATGGTGGAAGTTTCATCCTAACCAATTCATGAATTGGTATCTATCTTGAGTTGGGAGGTTTGGCTCCGGATTTCCATGTAGAGGAAGTGGTTTGCCACCTCTCATGGAAGCTTCCTTGAGGATAGGGCCAATCCCATGATTATAGGGATCCCAACTCTCCTTCCTCCATCTATAAAAGCTTGCCCATCTCCATTGCAAGCTAGTCTTCAAGTTCCCAAATTCCCAAGAGCCTTATGCTGCAAGAGCCTCCATAATTCCCTTAAGGCCAAATCCAAGCAAGGAGACTATTGTCAAGATCCAAAGAGAGAGGTTTGTCCCATCCTTGACAGGCTTTTTCAAGACGTGTTCTGCTGGCGACCCGCCGAAGGAGAATTCAACGTCAGAACTATGGTTGTATTCTTCCTTTGATTGATTAATAATAAGCGACTATTGGTTATGGTTCCACTCTTGTTGTTGTTTATGATGATGAGTTATGTCCTTTCTAATTGACATATAGTTGCATCTACTGGATTTTACGCTTGCGTTTGTTTTGTTTCTCGCGCGTGCAGGTGTCCTATCACGGAGATCGTGGGGATCGTGATCTGCCAAAGCTAAGGAACGGGAGCGCTACCTCTTCTACAAGCAACAACGTTGGATTCCAGGTAAGCCTACATCGCTAGTTGGTTTATTTGCAATTAGGAACCTGCACTATAGCGTGAACGATTGTTGCTAGACCCGGTCTGGGCTAGTAGGGATCGCCTCTGTCCGCAGAGGGGATTTACCTCCACAACAAATTAGCAACTCCGCTGGGGATCATTAGCTTGTTGTTGTTCATTTTATGAGCTATAGACGGAGCCTGAAGTTGGCCATATAGCCTTCGAAATGTTTTTTCTCTGCAATTGCGAAGTAGATCAAAGCTACTTCAGTCAATCTTCTGTTTAGTTTGTAAACTGAATGCTTGGAGCATCGTCTTGTCTTTTCGGTTGATTCTTGATCCTCCTTTCTTGATCAGCTCTTTTGGGCTAGTTCTTTCTGTGAATTTGGGTTTTTGATAGCTTGCGTTTGTTTTGTTTCTTGCGCGTGCAGGTGTCCTATCACGGAGATCGTGGGGATCGTGATCTGCCAGAGCTAAGGAACGGGAGCGCTACCTCTTCTACAAGCAACAACGTTGGATTCCAGGTAATCCTTCATCGCTAGTTGGTTTATTTGCAATTAGGAACTTGCACTATAGCGTGAACGATTGTTGCTAGACCCGGTCTGGGCTAGTAGGGATCGCCTCTGTCCACAGAGGGGATTTACCTCCACAAAAAATTGGCGACTCCGCTGGGGATCGTTAGCTTGTTGTTGTTTGTTTTATGAGCTATAGATGAAGCCTGAAGTTGGCCAGATAGCCTTCGAAACTATTTTGCTCTGCAATTGCGAAGTAGATCAAAGCTGCTTCAGTCAATCTTCGGTTTAGTTTGTAAACTGAACGCTTGGAGCATCGTCCTGTCTTTTCGGTCGATTCTTGATCCTCCTTGCTTGATCAGCTCTTTTGGGCTGGTTCTTTCTGTGAATTTGGGTTTTTGATAGCTTGGTCATCACTGGTCTGCTTATTGGTTTGCTCTTTTTTATTTTTGACTGGGAAACTCGACTGGCACGCTTTTTAGCTTGACAGTCGCGCCCATTGGCGCAGGTTGCTTGTGTATTACCCGCGCCAATTCGTCTCTGGCGCTAGTTTCAGCCTCACAGTCACGCAAATCCTGTGAGGTACTAGGGTTTGCTCAGTTCTGAGCTTCCTGAGCCTGATCTGTGTGTTTGGTCTTGATTTTTCCACTGCTTGAGTGTTTTGGAGCCTTGATTGACTGACTGGCACCTTTGTCCTTTGGTTGTTTGCCCATTTCCATCGATTTTGCATTCTAGCCCTAGGTGATCTAGGTGCTATTGTGTGTCGAGCCTCCCTTGGGAGTTTTCGGTTTTTATCGGTTCAGTCAACCTTATGATTGCTTCTTTGCATTTGTTTGGTGGTTTTCTATTGTCTCATTGCGTTGTTTGAGTGATTATTTCCTTCTTCATTCGAATTCCGCCTTGTCTTGTTTTGGGCCTAGATTACAAGGCTCATTTGGATTCTTTGGGATTCTTTTCGTTTTGAGGGACTTTTCGCTGATTTGAGGTCTGATTGTACGTTTGCATTGAGTGAAATTTTCTTTTTTTTGCTCTCTTGTCATCATTTCTCAAATTGCTCTTGCATTAGTTTTCATTTTTTTAGCGCATTTTGCTTTGAAATATTGAAAATATAAAAAAAAAAATCTCTTTTGCTCTTCATTAGTTAATGTGAATTAGATCTTTTCAGTGTTATTAATGATTGGTAAATCTGAACGAAAAGATTTTTAGTTTTCATTATTTGCATTAGAGATATCATTGGTTGTTTTCTGTTCATTTCATTATTGTGTGAAAAGCTTTCAATTCTCTCATAAATAGCTTTCATCGAATGAAATGATATACTGTGGCATATAGAGTGCATTTAGGATATTTTGAGACATTACATTCGCTAGGGCCTGAAAACTGAAACGTAATTGAAGATAAACTTTAAAATTTACTCAATTTACACTAAGGCAGCATTGAAATCTAACGAAACACATTTAGAGGTCTAGGCTAGAGACGTGTTCCGGCGTCTTAAAACCTAGTAGCTGTCGTTCGCCTCTTGGCTTTAGACAGCGCTAGTACGGACTTGTGCTCCCCATACCATCGTGTATATAAAGGGAGACCCTACTAGGTTTCTATCCTTTATCCATAGGAAGCCGTGTCGCCCTATACTTGTGATACATCGGACACAACATTCGTGGAGATTTCTTGCACGTACATCACGTCCTTGGTTGATTTCTCTTTCATTTTGAAACCAAGGTGTATATTGCAGTCCACGGTTATTTGGTACACCCTTTGCCTAGTATTCCTGAGTAGTCATTTGATCTTTTCTGACTCTTTAAATTTGAAAGGATCACCAAGCGCTTGTCCTTTCACGCTTGCTTCAAAACTGAAAGAGATAGAGTCACCTTTCAGCCGTTTCTCAACTCTTAAAACATGAAACGGTAAAGTTTCTAAAGTTTCAACGTGGTAAAACGAAACACCCGCGATCACACGCCCTGTTAGATTTTGCTTGTTGGCCGTTTGATTGTGTGTCTTGACTCTTTTTCAGCCCGTGTGTGTGTTTGATCTTTTTCTCTTGTCATTACTACCACAGTGGCGGAACCTTCTATTTCATCTACTGGTAGTCCATATACGGACGATTCATCAGAGGCTTCCCAACCCTCTGTTGAACCTCAGCAGCCCATTGTTTCTGAGTTTCCTGACGGGGGACTGGTTGCTGAGCAACCATTTGGGGGACCAGTTGAGTTCAGTTGGCCCTTTTCCGACCCTTGGTCTGAATTAAGAGTAGGGGCAGATTTCCTTTCTCTTACATCGGGTTTGCCTTTTATAGCTTCTATTTTTCCTCCTAGTCCTCGCCGTCTATTACGAGATCTAGCGGCAGGCTCAAACATGAGTGAATCCAGCAAGGAAATCCCCACGTCCGGTGAAGATTACCAGTTATTTCCTCAGAGATTATTTCCAGGAGACAACCCTGAACCAGCTGTTATGTCATCACCCGGTCCTTCATTACCTGCCGGGTATAGATCCTTGGGTCAGATTATTGCTGCCGCAGCCTCTATGGGAGTATCAGCTCCTTCTACGAGGCCAGTTGTTCCTTCGTTGGGGATGTCTCCATAGACGCCTGTTACATCATCCCCTCAGGTTACTTATGTACCCTCGATGCCCACTGTTTGTGTGGCCGCATCTGCACCCGCTGTCGCGACACACTCTGCGAGGGCTATGTCGCCTCCTGAAGATGTCTACATAGCAACTGCTATGTCGGAGAACATTTCTCCGGAGGAGTATCGGTTGTCCCTGTAATAGCCGAACCCCGAGGTTGGAAAAACCTCTCAAGACCCTAACCACCCTTATTTCTCGCATTATGCACAGGATGGTACGCCCGTGTATGCTTTTCCATATCAGTATGATGAGCACGGGGAAATTTTACGTTTACCCGCTCCTGAGGCTCATCTTCATGCTCAAGGTTTACCCTATAACCAGGCTGGACATCCTTGTAACCTGCAAGGGCAACCTTTTCAAGGCCAACCTTCGAGCCAGCCTGGCTATCCCCATGACCTGCAGGGGCAACCTTTACAAGGCTATCCTGCAGGCCAGCAAGGGCCATCGTACAGTCCGCAAGAACATTATTACAACCCTTCCGGTCAACCTATGGAGCCTCAGCCGGGGTACCAACCAGGGCCAGTATATGGTCCTAGGGGGCAAGTCCAACCTTCCCAACCCATGCAACCTCAATATCCTATTAATCCAAACGTTGCACACTAGCTAGGACCATCTTATGGTCCTGCTGTAGGTCAAACCGATTGCCAGCCACCACCTGGCTCCATTCCTCCACCAGGCCAACCGGTCTATCCGGCACAACCTGGTGTTCCAGCCCCAGGCCAACCGGTTCATCCGGTACAACCTGGTGCTTCTCAACATCTAGGTCAACCTGCGCAACCGGCACAACCTGTTAACCTAGGGCAGCCCGCTCAGCCAGGTCAGCCTGCTCAACCAGGCCAGCCTGCACATCCTATCAACCCTGCACAACAACCAACTTATTCGATGCCACAGCCAAATCAACCGCTGCACCCTAATTATCAGGCTCAGCAGGGTCCCACCTATCAGCAGCCCATTCGACCTCAAGGCAGCTACTATTCTCATGGTCAATACCGACCGAATTATAGCCAGCCCCAAGGTTCTAAATATCACCCTCAAAAACCCGGCTACACCTATACTCAGCAGCCAAATCCGAATGCTGCTTACATAGGGCCGACTCATAATCAGGGTCCATACTTTGGTTGCCAACCCCCGTATGTTGGTTACCAGCAACCAAATCAGGCTGGTTATACAACCTATACCCCCTATAGTTAGAATCCTACCGGACAGAACCCATGGGGGCAAGGATATTCCCAACCAGCGTGGAGTATAGGTACTAGTCCTTATCTAGGGCCAGGTATGCCATCCAATCCGCCATTGCCGATTCTGGCTACCTTCGAGTTACCGGATGTTTCGAAATTAACGAATGATCCAATTCTGCATAATCCTTATTGGCCTCCGGTTCCTACCAAGGTGCCCGGTGATTGCCCCAAGTTTGAGGGTAAATCTGGGGAGGACCCCCAAGCTCATGTGATGACTTACCATCTTTGGTGTTCGTCCAACTCCTGGGTGGATGATTCAGTTCATCTATGCCTCTTCCAGTGCACTTCGCTGCAGCTAAGTGATATATTGAATTACCCCGTGGCATCTTTCAAGATTTCAATACGTTAGCCATGGCTTTTCTGACTCACTTTCAGTTGCCGGTTCGCTACGAAGTGGGGACGCACCTCTTGACTTCTTTAAAGCAGGACAAAGCCACCCACAATTCTGATCACATTCATGAGTGGCGACGTCGTCGTCGACTGATCAAGTTCCATATACCTGATCAGATACTAACTCATTGGTTCACCACCTCCTTTGTTAACAAAATCGCCCAAGATATTGCTATGGGAGCGTGTGTGACTGAAGAACAAGCCATAGTGCGTGCTCAATATTTTGATATGGTATACTCACAGTCTGGCACGCTGTATGATATTTTTCCTGATGCTCCACGGTCTGGAACCTCTAAAGCTCCACCTACCCCTGCGGTGGATGGTGTTATTGGTTCCGTGTCTCAGAATTCGAAGAAATCTTCGAATGGGAAGCAGAAGTCCAACTCATCCAATAATTCTGCTTCTCCCGCCCCTACCGATTCTAGCAAAACTGCGGAGGTTAATGCCGTTCAGGCCAATCCTACGGAGAAAGCCTCCAAAGGGAAAAACAAGGGCAGAGGAAAATCTAAATCCAACGCCCCAAAGCCAGAGTCCAAACCTCGTACCGAGGACGGTTCCCAACGCAAACCGAAGTACCCCTGCCTCATTTGTGAAGGAGATCACTATATAAAAGATTGTCCATGACGATTTGAAGTTAGTCAACTTCTAAAAGGCTCCAAAGGGACTTCGACAGTTCTTAAAGAACCGTTCCTGTCTCAGCAGACCCAGATGGTTGAACAGCCTTCACCATCTGCACCATTTGGGTCCCAGGTCTTTATGATGAATGGTGCTGCACCCATCTCTATTGCTACGCGTTCGAAGGATTACAATGAATCGCGTCAGGCACCGGGGAAGGCAGTTGCAGATGGTCCACCTCCCCCACCTGTCTCCGGTTCGTTGGAAATTGAGAAGCCTACTACTGAACCTGTTGTGAGGCCACCTTCTAAAGGTGTTTTATGAAAGTATTCCTACAATCTGAATGCCTGTGCTGCTCAGCACTACAGTATTGTTGAGGATCTGGCACAGGCACCTTCTTCCATGTCTACACTGGGAGTTCTTCAAAGTTGTCCTTCGCAATGGAAAGCTTTATTATCTGCAATTGGTGGAATCGATCCCGCCGTTACAAGCATTCTCACCTTCGACTTAGAAAATTTCACTCCCCGACTTCCACATCAGATCGCTCTTGTTATTCAAGTCGGGATCAACGGTCTTAACATCCATAGAGCCGTTGTGGATGAAGGTGCTTCTACCTGTGTCATGTCATCCGCTTGCTGGAAGGCCATTGGCTCTCCGGCCCTTTCATCATCTCCCAATGCCCTAGAGGCATTCGATGGTCGGGAATCCAAACCCCTACGTGTTCTCGAGAGTCTAGCGATTACTTTACAGGGGAATACAGTCAACGTAGAAGTAGAAGTGGTTGATGCCAAGCTTAACTACAATATACTTCTCGGTCGCAGCTGGACTCATGCCATGTTATGCGTGCCATCCACCCTCTTTCGACTTATTAAGTTCCCTCACGAGGGAAAAATCGTTACGGTGGATCAGTTGTCTTTCTTCACCTCCACCTCTGAGAAAAACGTTCCGTACGTGGATCAGATCCCAAATCCCCTTGACAGTGTAGGGCTCGGTCTCTTCAAAGACCCCATCCTCATGGGTATTTTTCCTGCACCACCACCCCACACCTCTCAAGTTAACATGATCTCTAGGTCTGATGACCCATGGCTCATCCCTACGCCTGAGCAGGTGACTGAGTTTGGAGAATCAATGCCCTTAACTCCAGTAGAGATTAGCTACTGTGAAATCGTCGCCACATCCGATCCTCCCCCTCCTCAGCATGCTCCTTTGAGCATGGCTTTAGACATCTATTCTCAATCCCCCTGGCTCGGTCAGGCCGATTCGCCTGATCCTCTCAAAGAGATTTTTCCTTCTGATGAAGCCATTGTAGAAACAATGTCTCTTGAGGAGCTGCCTTGGAACGATGGACATCATCGTTCCTCGTTCATGCCTAGCTTGGGGGCAATGTCAGATTGTCTAGAGCATTTTGCATCTCAGGTTCCCACTCCACCTCTCCAGACGCCCATATTGACACATGAGGTGCTTTCAGAGGGAAACCTGAGCAACATCACTCAAACCATTCCAATCAACATCTCCGTTAAACCGGGGATAGTTGAGAATATACACATGCGAGTGAATTTTTCTCCTGATGAGATACGAGTCTATACCGATATTTTTCGAGAATTCAGAGACATGTTCGCTTGGTCCTATGAGGAAATGCCCGGGATTGATCCCAACATAGTAGTGCACGAGATTCCTACCTATCCTGGTGCGAAACCCGTGCGCCAACGCCTACGCCCGGTGCACCCTCGCAAAGCCGCTGCCATCAAAGCAGAAGTTGAAAAACTTCTGAACGCGGGCTTTATTTACCCGATTCCCCTCACAGAATGGGTCTCCAACATTGTCCCTGTAGATAAGATGCAGGGAACTATCAGATTCTGTGTTGATTATCGCGATATTAATCGCGCTTGTCCTAACGACAACTATCCCACTCCTTTCATAGACCAAATCATTGACGAATGTGTTGGGAGTGAGATTTATTCCTTGATGGACGGCTTCTCTGGGTATAATCAGATAAACATTCTACCTGCAGATCAACACAAGACTGCATTCATCTGTCCGTGGGGTACTTTCGCTTATAAAAAGCTCCCGTTCGGCTTGAAGAACGTTGGAGCCACTTTCCAGCGTGCGATGTCTTACGCTTTCCACGACATACGCCATATCGTTCAGCCTTATCTGGACGACTTTCCAGCTCACTCAGCTAGGCGAGAGGACCACCCTGAACACCTCCGCCAGATTTTCCTTCGCTGTAGGCGCTACAATATTAGGCTTAATCCTCATAAATGCGTCTTTTGCGTAGATTCTGGCCGTCTTTTGGGATTCATAGTCTCCAAAGACGGAATTCGCCTTGACCCTTTAAAGGTCGAGGCTATCATCAATCTCCCATCACCCTCCTCGTTATATCAATTACAGAGTCTGCAGGGAAAAGCTAACTTCCTTCGACGCTTTATCCCGAACTACGCGGAGGTGGCCAAAGGATTCACGCGTCTCTTAAAGCAGAATGTTCCCTTCCACTGGGACGAAATTGCTCAATAATCCTTTGAGAAGCTTAAGACGTTACTCGTTAATGCTCCTTTGCTTCGTCCTCCTAACTATCACCGCGATTTCACTTTGTATCTCGCCGCCGCATTTAGCACCATAGCTATGGTTCTGGTGCAGGATGACGATGATGGAAATGAACATGTCGTTTATTATCTGTCACGGAACCTTCTCGACACAGAAACACATTATGCTCACATCGAGAAGCTAGCGTTAGCTCCAGTACACGCTGTGCAGCGCTTTCGCCATTACATCCTGTTGCGCACAACAACCGTGGTTTCGGATTGCAACCCCACGACATATATTCTTTTTCGACAATTACTGGGGGGGAAATACTCCAAATGGATCGTCATCCTTCAGGAGTTTGACTTAGAGTTCACCACTGCTAAGTCGACCAAATCACTGGTTTTTGTGAATCTTATTTGCTCGCTCCCGACGGACTCCACCCCAACTCCTTCCGAGGATCATATCCCGGATGAAACTCTATTCCTTATCAGCACTCGCGACCCATGGTACAGCGATATTATTGTGTATCTTCAGACCTCGAAGTTTCGGTCTGAGTTGACTAAAGATGCCCGACGTCGGATTCAGCATCAGTCTAAACCCTACCGTATAGTAGGAGATACTTTATACCGTGTTGGAGTAGATTCGGTGCTCCGCCGGTGCCTCACCCTGGAAGAGGCTGAAAAGGTCCTAAATGACTGCCACAGTGGCGCCTGTGGCAGTCACATGTCCAAATATGCCACTGCCCAGAAAATTCTGCGAGCAGGTTACTTCTGGCCGTCAATATTCAAAGACTGTATCGTAGTAGTCCGTAAATGTCACGCGTGCCAGGTATTTCAGCGCAAGATGCGCGACCCGCCTCTCCCTTTGCATCTTGTTATTACCATCGACCCTTTTGCAAAATGGGGCGTAGATTTTATGACGTGTAACCCTCATTCAGCCAGGGGGCATGCATATATAATTGTCGTCGTAGACTACTTTACGAAGTGGGCCGAAGCGATGCCTACACTAGCTGCCGACGATAAGACAGCTGCCCAATTATCTTCAACCATATTATTGCACGTTTCGGGGTCCCTCAAGCCATTTTTACCGACCATGGTACTCACTTTCGAGATTATATGATGGCCGAGCTGACATCAAGATTGGGCTTACGCCATGATAGCTCAACGCCATATTACCCCCAGGCAAATGGCCAGGTTGAGGCTGTGAACAAGGTTTTGGTCACAATGCTTCAACGGACAGTTGGTATCCATAAATCCAATTGGCATCTCCAACTATTCTCAGCTCTTTGGGCCTACCAGACGTCAGCAAAGAATGCAACTGGATTCACACCCTTCCAATTGGTGTACGGTCTGGAAGCAGCCCTTCCGGTTGAATGCGAAATTCCTTCTTTGAAGTTAGCTGCAGAAATTTTTCCCGACACTTTTCCTGAGGAAGAGCGTCTTTTGTATCTGGAACGGTTAGATGAAACCCGCCATTTGGCTGCTTTAGTCATTGAAGCACAAAAGAAGCGGGTCAAAGCTCACTTTGATCAATCAGTTTCTCCACGTTCCTTTGTCGAAGGGGACCTCGTCCTCTTATACGATCAAGCGCATGACAAGCTTGGGGCCGGTAAGTTCCAACCTATGTGGCATGGGCCCTACATAGTAAAACGCATTTTGAAAAATGGGGCTTATGAGCTCATTGATTATGAAGGAGTTCCGTTGGCGCAGCCCAGAAATGGGCTGTACCTCAAAAAATACTACGCTTGAAGTGATTTTTGGTGTGGTGTGTGTACATAGGTGTGTATTTTCATTTGTGTGCATGTGTGGTGTGGTGTGCGATGTAAACATCTTTTTGCTGATCGGGTCTTCCTGATTTTACAGATGTCCATCAATCCGTTTGTTGGTTTTGCGAATGGTGCCTCTCGTAGTACCAGGAATCTGTCTTCGGCAGCCTAGGTAATCTACGATCCTGCTGGTGAGTTGGTCGACCTGCAAGGTGTGTGTCTGGGACGTGCTACAAATAACATCGCGGAATATAGTGTTGTGTTAGAATTATTAACTGAGGCTGTAAACCTTGGTATCCGTGAATTACTTGTGTATCTAGACTCACAACTTGTAGTATCACAACTTAACGGTCATTATTCGGTCAGAAACCCATCCATTTTACGTCTGTATATGCATATTCGTCTGCTAGAAAGAAATTTTGACTATATTACATATCAACACATACCCAGACATATGAATACATTGACGGATGCAGTGGCTAATTTGGTGCTAGATAGGCATTTGCGCAATTTGTAAAACAACATCACATGTAAAAGGAAAGATCCATCCAGAAATAGATATGTATATATATAGATATCGAAATGTTTACATAATGTGCGTCACATAAAATAAAAAAATATACATGTTCGTCTTAATACATCCAGAGACGAAATGTCTCTCAAAAAATATGCATGAAATAAACCCTAGGTGTCTAATCTGCGTGGTGCTCATGATAACAAGCCACCGCACGCACTAAGCGTCTCAGAAGACGGTGGAGACAACTAGGCACCCCCACCGTATGTCTCTGGTATGCTAGTGGAACATCTGCCAGCCGGGCGTAGTCTGGAATCCCCCGGGCGATCCCCTCGAGGTTCTGGACCAACTCTCCTCCCTCGGCACCCTCCGCCTGAGGGTCAGCTGCGGGATGAGTTCTCCGTGAAATAGGAGACATACCGGCAGGTCTTTCTGGGCCGACATCTGCATACACATAAAACTGTTGTTAGGACGGGCATGTATTACCAAAAAAAATCATAAAACATAAAAATAAAAAAGAGAGATCATACCCAACTCCTCGTCCCAGTCATCTCCCTCCGGGAGTGGAAGGTCTGGGTCTCCAGTGAAATCGGTCCCTGCATATGGCCAATTTTTGACCACAATCAACTGACGTCGTAACCATCCAAAAAACTTCGGCCTCCAGGACATCTGTTGGCCTCCTCCTGATCTGGGCATCAGTGCTGCCCAGCGAGCCATCCTCGGCTCTCGTGGTACCAGCTCAGCTACTATGGCCCCTTGGCCCTGAAAGATAGGTAGTCGTTCTAGAATGAACGATACCAAGATGGAACCGTAGCCAAATTGTTTTAGTTTGGCCTGCTTACACTTTGTGAGATGTCTTTTCATATTTGTTGTCACTGTAGTAGCACAATCAAATAGTGTTGGATTCATACACTCAGCAGCTAGGAGGAGTTGGGCCTTGGTCGCCTCGTGCGGTGCCTGCGACCCCGCAACCCGCGTGATGGTATGTAGCACCACTCTGAGTGCTAGATCAGGGATGGTATGGATATCTACCTTGCCGCTTCCCGATCCCAGTCGTGCCCCTCAGCACACTCTTGCCATCACCTGCTCCATCTTCTCTCCAGACGGTCTGCTGCCTGTCAGGACGGGCACTGGACCTCTGCGCGACAGTCCGGTTATGAAATATACGTCAGAAACCTCAAGTTCTAATACTTGGTCCTGCAGCTTGAACACTTGTTCGTTTTCGTCCCATATGTTGATCAGGTATTGCAGGAGCTCCGGTTGAGCTCGTAAGCAAGGTGTCAGGAAGAAATTTTTAAGCCCACAGTTCTTGAGGGCATTCATACAAGTTTCATTCTCCATAGCCTGTTCATCCTCTTCCCCATGCTCCCTCTCTTTCCATTTGATAGCCATTTTTCTTGGTTGCCTGCATCAACATGGTCAAAAAACCCTTGATTAGATCTCTGTTATGCTTGAATTTCATGTAAATCACTAGCTGTTTGGAAATTTGAAACGGGAAACTGCGCTGTGCCATTGGCATGGGCCCTTTGTATGTAAAAGGCCATTGGCACGGGTCCGTGCCCGATACCCGCGCCAATGGGCGAAGCCCTAAAATTTTAAAAAATTCTCCACAGAAGTCTAATAAGCAATGGAAAACTATAAAAAATGGATTAAAATGGAGTACAGGGAAGCACCTCTTACCTGGAATGAACGGGAATCTGAATGGTAGCCCGAATCGGTCGCAATCGCCGTCAGAAGTTTGCACACAAATAGACCACTGTTGCTCTCCTATGAGGTAAATAGTAAAAGTAATTTTGTTTTTACCATTTGAGACTTATTTATAACTTTTTGAAATCTCATTAGGTTTTAAAAGTCATTTTTTATTAATATTTTGATATATTTTGTCGAAAATGGATTTTACACTTGCCTCTGTGTGCAGCAACAGGTTTTTTACGCAACTTAAACGGTGAAACAAGTTGTATTTTATACTTTTTCGGACTCGGTAAAAACACGAAAAAGTCATTTTGGAGTCATCTTTCAGCTCTTTTCTGACTCTCTAAACATGAAAAGATTGTCGAGGCCCTTGTTGTTTCGATCTCGTTAAAGTGGCTTCGAAACGACATCTACCCAGTATACGTTTACCCCTTTTTCGGGCTGGGATAGATTATTTACGAAAAAGGAATACCCTAGCCTATCGCAACTAGGAGGTTTTCTCAGACATAGTTTTCTACCTTTTCGGATCTGAGGAACTATTTACGAAAAGGGACCATTGGATTTTACTTTTCAGCTGTCTTTTCAAACTCTCTAAACATGAAAAGACGTCAAGTTCTTCCTTTGTCAGACTCGTTAAACCCTGATGACATCAGATTCAGTCATAATGACGCTACTCGAGTCTCTCCTTCCTAGGGCTCGTTAAACGTACTAGGATGGACTTATATCACAAGCATATGCTATCCCCTTCAAGCTTGTTATCAAAAATAATTGGGGTACTCGCCAGAAATGGCAGGGAAAAAATGGAACCAACATCATTGTCGTGTCGGCAGTATGTCGCTCTTGAACATGGCACTTGTCTGCATTCGTGTCGAGTTGGGGACATCTCATCTCGTTTTTCACTTGCCTCTATGGGTTTGGGTAATCCCTTTTGACCTCTCATCTGCTCTTTGCCTCGTCACTATGACCTCTAATCTTTTGATGTCAAATACTACCAAGTCCACTGTCGTGTCGTTCATATGTTCAAGAGAAGTTGACCTCTGCAAGTACCAACCTTCCTCTGATTCTCATCTGATCGTGATTCACAAAAACATTATGTTCCTCTGTCTCGCGTCGATGATGTGGGAAACACTATGGCCCACCTTCGATCAAGGTCACTTCCTGTCAACTTCAGCTCATTATCCAGGAAGCTGATCTAGAGAATCCCTTCTGGTACCTTGGAGCCTGCATGCCTCAATGGCGGGTTCTTCGCATTTGACATGAGGTTTTCATCCTTGGCCTCTGATCGAGTGATTCTACGGGTGTTCGACGTCAGCTCATTGTTCACATGCCATAGATTGTACCTGTAGTACCTTGAGGACCATTGGCATTAATGGTGGTACCTCTCGCGTCTGTTAACAGCTTTCATCATTGGCTGGTAATCAGACGATGTTCTTGCATGTTCGACTTCAGCCCATTTATTCACATGCTTGGACTTCTACTATGTTCTAGTCGAGATGGAGCGCAAGACTCTGGATTGTGTCTGTTGTAATCCAAGCTGCGATTTTGTGGATTATTATGATTGATTACATGACTCACTTACTGGATGGCTACGACCATACCTGATTCTATTTATCGATCCTCACTGGATGGCTGCGCCCATGCCTTGGATCTGGATTATTGTATACTCTACTATGGATGGCTGCACCCATACCGCATATATATCATGTATTTGAGATATCATTTGTACTTCTCTATGCAGGTTTTCCGACGGTGGAGTTTTTAGTTGGACACGTTCTCGTAAAGCATTTCACCCCTCTCTCTCTCTCGGGCCTCATGCTTTAGGGGGCATCTGTTACATAGTAATTTGTCACCATCCATAAAATCCCCATCTCACACATTGGAGGGCTCATTTCGTGACCTGTGAGCAGTAACATGGCTTGAAATCACTTTCATGACATCCCTCTGAACAAGAGCTTTCATTGCCCTGAAGACATCTCCTTGTGAAAAACCCTAAAAATGGCCCTTTTTGCATTGGCGCGGGCAGAAAGTTCAATACCCGCGCCAATGGGGAAAATCATTTAAAGAGGCCGCGCCAATTGGCGCTCTGTCCCAGAGTCGCACTCGCGCCAGCCAATTTAAAGAGTGTTTTAAAAAAATAAATGGCAGAAGTTTCATCCTAACCAATTCATGAACTGGTATCTATCTTGAGTTGGGAGGTTTGGCTCCGGATTTCCATGTAGAGGAAGTGGTTTGCCACCTCTCATGGAAGCTTCCTTGAGGATAGGGCCAATCCCCTGATTATAGGGATCCCAACTCCCCTTCCTCCATCTATAAAAGCTTGCCCATATCCATTGCAAGCTAGTCTTCAAGTTCCCAAATTCCCAAGAGCCTTACGTTGAAAGAGCCTCCATAATTCCCTTAAGGCCGAATCTAAGCAAGGAGACTATTGTCAAGATCCGAAGAGAGAGGTTTGTCCCATCCTTGACAGGCTTTTCGAGACGTGTTCTACTGGCAACCCGCTGAAGGAGAGTTCAGCGTGAGAACTATGGTTGTATTCTTCCTTTGATTGATTAATAATAAGCGACTATTGGTTATGGTTCCACTCTTGATATTGTTTATGATGATGAGTTATGTCCTTTCTAACTAACATATAGTTGCATCTACTGGATTTTACGCTTGCGTTTGTTTTGTTTCTTGCGCGTGCAGGTGTCCTATCACGGAGATCGTGGGGATCGTGATCTGCCAGAGCTAAGGAACGAGAGCGCTACCTCTTCTACAAGCAACAGCGTTGGATTCCAGGTAAGCCTTCATCTCTAGTTGGTTTATTTGCAATTAGGAACCTACACTATAGCGTGAACGATTGTTGCTAGACCCGGTCTGGGCTAGTAGGGATCGCCTCTATCCGCAGAGGGGATTTACCTCCACAACACTTTTATATCAAATAAATTAAAATTATATTTTAATATTTTTAAAATATAAAATTTATTTAAATTTATATACATAGTTATTTATTAACGTAGTATAAAATTATATGAAAATGTTCCTCTTAATTATTTTAAATAACATTTGGGGTGGCATGAGGGGAGGGATTATCTCAAAGCATGATGAACATCGGGAAGTAAAGTACTATTGGGGCCTTAGTCATAGGTCGAACAATCTCACTAAGATATACATGCTTATATTTGGTCTACATTTGGCCAAAGACTCGGAAATTTCGAGCATTACAATTCTTGGTGACTCTTTTATAACCATTCAATATTTGAAATAGGTTTCTCTCCCTAAAAACAAGCACCAAGAATATAATTCTTAGCGTATTGTGCTTCTTTCCTAGCAAGACCTTTTATCGCATTTTCCGGGCTCAAAATAAAATAATAGATAAGCAAGCGAACAACATTTATCAGTTATTCCCAGATGTGGGTGAATAAATTGAGTAGGAAGGTGGCAGGCCCAAGGCGTGACACTTGGATAATCCACTTAGCCACGCACAGGGCATGTCTGGCTGCATTTAATGCCCACATATACTCGCAATAAACATGATTAACTCCTGCCTTTGGTCATAAATCCTGCCCTGGAATCCGTTTTGCAATTCCTTTAATGGTGTCGTGCCCTTCGTCTTTGTCATTCTCTATTCGTAGTAATTCTCTTTCACCTTTGTTTCCAGCTCCACAGAGACACTGTTTGACCTCCACCTCTTGCTCTCCTCGAAGCACATCGATTTTGGCTACCATATGCTCGACCACTACGCTCGCTCGCCTCCCTCACCTCAACCTGCCAACCTCTCTCGCTCACCCTCCAGCTCCATCATGCCAAGAAGACATTGTATGTGCTGCAGACATGGGAGAGGAAGAGGTGAAGGTTCTCGCCTGCCTGTATCCATTCATGATGAGTATCGTCCCCCACCTCCAGCTGAAAATGTTGCTCCTTTCCACTTTGATAGTCTCCTGGATAGACCAAGAGTCACCGCCACCATCACAATCACATTTTAGGAGGAGTAGCCCAACTCCATGGGCTCAGGCCCCAGAAAAAGTTTGCGGAAATCTACAATCTCCTTGGCACCTCCGCAATATTGTCGGAAGTCCGTCGCCCTGCCAATCAAGTCTGGTTCTCTGTCCTCAAGCAGTGAGGGCAGTGGTAGCGGGAGCCCTGAGCACTCAACGAGGGAACAAAGAAAAGGAAACAATCTAGTGCGCACTGCAACAACTCCTTAGGCTACAACCCTGCAATCAAAGAATGAAGATGAATCTTCCGAGGATTACAGATGTCTCATAGTGGAGGAGCCACCTCCAAAGTAGTAAGACACCTATCATGACACACAGACAGTGCAAGGACAAGTCTCCTCATCCACTTTTGGTCAATTTCTATGTTTTGCTGCATTTTCAGGGAAAGTTGTTTGTTATGATTTTTTTTGTCAAACTCTTGTAAGTCATTGAACAAAGCTAGTTTCCCCTCTATGGGAAACATTTTTTGGATCGGTTTCCCCAATAGGGGCGGTCAGTTTTTTGATTTTTGATTAGGATTCCCTCCAAAATTGGCTACAACAATTCCAGAGGTCTATCCTGAGAGGCACATTATGTTTAATATTAATATATTAGTCCAACTTAGAAAAAAGAAAACATTTATCACTTATAACTTGGAAAGACAATCATAAATAGAGAACCTAGATGGAAATATATACCATGAATTCTTCTAATCAACTCTCCTTATCATGTTCTACTACAAGGAAATATAGTATTGTGAGTGATGCATTCCACTACTTAGGGGCCTTCCAAACTAGTTGCTTTGTAAGCCCCACCCCCCGCCCCTTCCCTTCTGATTTCACACTTCGACATAAGGATCATACTGGGTGGGTCAGTCATTATGGTCAGGGTGGATGTTGTGGGTTGTGCATATTGCACAACCATTCATTCCTCGCCTATGACATCCTACAAAGTTGATTAAAACTTCATTTATACTCCATAATTTGTTCTTTCTCTATGTTAACTCCCATGCATTGTCACTTAATGGGAATTATGTTCGATGTCATAACTGAGGAATGCGAAGCTCCTTTCCTAGAGCCAAAATCTAGGAAGAATGGTGACAGGATAATTTTTTAGGATTCTGGCTGCAGGAGTTTGTCTGAGAGCTTGGTGCACCTTTTAGGACACCTAAGTATCTCCTCAAAGGCAATACAATTCACCAACAAAAATATTTTTGGTCTTTTTCTAAATTTTGAATTTGGCTGGATGATTTCAACATTAAAACTATGGATATTTTCTGTCAAGGTCTTGCTGTCAAAATTATGAAGTGATTGCAAGAGAGTCGGGTCCTATGCATCATACGTTTGTGGGAGGTTTCTCAAGGTGGTCATATGTGAAAACTTGAAGGTCTTTGAGTCCGTGTTGTTGTTTTCTCGCCATCCTCGACTCTTTTCTACCGAGACAAAGGTAGCAAGGTTGGTTGTGTATTTGTAAGCATCCAATATCATGTTAATTGTGTCTTCTTGCCTCATCCAAGTTTTCTCATCCTGTACTTTCAAGTTCAATTCATTCTCGTCCCTTGCTTTAGTCCTATCCCACTCATTTGTTGGTTTCATCGTTGTGCTTGTTTTGGTTTAAGTGGATTTTTGAACACAATATAACTTGGTCCTCCCCCTACTTTGTTTTCCCCTTTTCTTTCTTCTAGTCTCTTCTTTCACTTTGAGAACCCCCCATTCCCTTCTCCTACAACCTGTATTTTTTTATTTCGTGGTCAATTATGGAGCATAATGAACATATTTTCAGAGGTCTAGGAAACCCTTATACTTGTTGCAATTTCCTCGCCCTCCAATTGAGCATCTGTTGTGGAGGTAAATCCCCTCTGCGGATAGGGGCGATCCCTACTAGCCCAGACCGGGTCTAGCAACAATCGTCACACGCTATAGTGCAGGTTCCTAATTGCAAATAAACCAACTAGCGATGAAGGCTTACCTGGAATCCAACGCAGTCGTTGTAGAAGAGGTGGCGCTCCCGGTCCTTAGCTCTGGTAGATCACGATCCCCACGATCTCCATGATGGGACACCTGCACATGCGAGAAACAAAACAAACGCAAGCGTAAAATCCAGTAGATGCAACTATATGTCAGTCAGAAAGGACATAACTCATCATCATCAACAACAACAAGAGTGGAACCATAACCAATAGTCGTTCATTAATAATCAATCAAAGGAAAATTACAACCATAGTTCTGACGCTGAATTCTCCTTCGGAGGGTCGCCAGCAGAGCATGTCTCGAAAAGCCTGTCAAGGATGGGACAAACCTCTCTCTTCAGCTCTTGACGATAGTCTCCTTGCTTGAAATTGGCCTTAAGGGAATTATGGAGGCTCTTGCAGCGTAAGGCTCTTGGGAATTTGGGAACTTGAAGACTAGCTTGCCATGGAGATGGGAAAGCTTTTATAGATGGAGGAAGAGGAGTTGGGATCCATATAATCATGGGATTGGCCCTATCATAAAGGAAGCTTCCATGAGAGGTGGCAAACCACTTCCTCTCTATGGAAATCTGTAGCCAAACCTCCCAACTCAAGATAGATATCAGTTCCTGGATCAGTTAGGACGAAACTTCCGCCATTTATTTTTAAAAAACACCTCTTAAATTGGCTGGCGCAAGTGCAACTCTGGGACAGAGCGCCAAATGGCGCGGCCTCTTTGAAGTATTTTCCCCATTGGCGCGGGTACTGAACTGCCTGCTCGCACCAATGCTAAAAGGGCTATTTTTAGGGTTTTTCACAAGGAGATGTCTTCAGGGAAATGAAAGCTCTTGTTCAGAGGGATGTCATGAAAGTGGTTTCAAGCCATGTCACTGCCCACAGGTCACAAAATGAGCCCTCCAATGTGCGGGATGGTGATTGCAGGGACAGTGACAAATTACTGTGTACCAGATGCCCCCTAAAGCATGAGGCCTGAGAGAGAGAGAGGGGTGAAATGCTTTATGAGAACGTGTCCAACTGAAAACTCCGCCATCGGAAAACCTGCGCGAAGAAATACAACTGATATCTCAGATACATGATATATATGCAGTATGGGCGCAGCCATCCATAACAGAGTATACAATAATACAGATCTAAGGTATGGACGCAACCATCTAGTGAGGATCGATAAATAGACTCAGGTATGGTCGCAGCCATCCGGTAAGTGAGTCATGTAATCAATCATAATAATCCACAAAGTTGCAGCCTGGATTACAACAGACACAATCCAGGGACTTGCGCTCCATCTTGACCCGAACACAGTACAAGTCCAAGCATGTGAATATATGAGCTGAAGTCGAACATGCAAGAACATCGCCTGATTACCAGCCAATGATGAAAGTTGTTAACAGACGTGAGAGGTACCACCAATAATGACAATGGCCCTCAAGGTACTACAGGTACAATCTACGGCATGTGAATCAATGAGCTGGCGTCGAACACCCGTAGAATCAATCGATCGGAGGCCAATGATGAAAACCTCGCGTCGAATGCGAAGAACCTGCCATTGAGGCATGCAGGCTCCAAGGCACCATAAGGGAATCTCTAGATTAGCTTCCCGGATAATGAGCTGGAGTCGACAGGAAGTGACCTTGATCGAAGGTGGGTCATAGTATTTTCCACATCATCGAAACGAGACAGAGAAACATAATGTTTTTGTGAATCATGATCAGATGAGAATCAGAGGGAGGTTGATATTTGCAGAGGTCAACTTCTCTTGAACATATGAATGGCACGACAATGGACTTGGCAGTATTTGACATCAAAAAATCAGAGGTCATAGTGACGAGGCAAAGAGAAGATGAGAGGTCAAAAGGGATTACCCAAACCCACGGAGGCAAGTGAAAAATGAGATGAGATGTCCCCAACCCGACACGAATGCAGACAAGTGCCATGTTCAAGAGCGACATACTGCCGACACGACAATGATTCTTGTTCCATTATTCCCCGCCATTTCTGGGGAGTACCTCTTTATTTTTACACAAGCTTGAAGAGGATACCATATGCTTGTCATATAAATCCGTCCTTCGGACGAATCCATCCTAGTACATTTAACGAGCCCTAGGAAGGAGAAACTCGAATATCGTCATTTTGACTAAAACCGATGTCATCAGGGTTTAACGAGCCTGAAAAAGGAAGAAATCAGCGTCTTTTCATGTTTAGAGAGTTTAAAAAGACAGCAGAAAAGTAAACTCCCACAGTCCCTTTTCGTAAATAGTTTCTCAGATCCGAAAAGGTAGAAAACTATGTCTGAGAAAACCTCCTAGTCGCGATAGGCTAGGGTATTCCTTTTTCGTAAATAATCTATCCCAGCCCGAAAAAGGGGTAAACGTATACTGGGTAGATTTCGTTTCGTGGCCACTTTAATGAGATCGAAACGACAAGGGACTCGACAATCTTTTTTTTGTTTAGAGAGTCAGAAAAGAGCTGAAAGATGACTCCTCCTGGAGGAACGAGTGGTATAAAGGGTAGCAACTGGTTTCGGTAATGGTGGAACTGCTCAAAACAACTAAAGGTCAAGAGGTTGGCTAACAAGACCACTCATCGTAGCGGTTCCTCAGGAACGGGTAAAACAACCAAGTGAAGGCATATGATCGGCCAAGCAGATAGTGATGATGGAATGAGAAAACCAAGGCTCATCTGGAAAAAATAGGCTGATAAAATGAAAATCACAAGAGGTAAAATGGGAAAGGTTTCATTTTTACACAAGCTTGAAATCAGGAAACTCTGCTTGAAGTTGGTTTCATTTTTACACAAGCTTGAAAAAAAGATAAACTATGCTTGAAACCGGTTTCATTTTTACACAAGCTTGAAACGGAAAAAAACTATGCTTGAAAAGGTAAGCATGCCCCAAGCATGGTGACTCAATTAGAGGTGCATGCCCCCCAAGCTTCAGTCCATATGAAAGGCGAATGGAGTGAAGGTTCAAATTATGAGATCAAGAGAAAGACTCGACTGGGATTTTACGAGATCTTATCGAAGACTCAAATTGAACAGGAACGTGTTTCATTATTTTAACGAGGTTGACACATTAAAATAGCTATCCTTAGAACACCCTTGTTTCATTTTTTAAGGAGCTTGACAAAAGACAAGGAACTCTGCTTCGACAACCTTGTTTCATTTTTTAAGGAGCTTGACACAAGAAAACAAACTCTGCTCCGACAACCTTGTTTCATTTTTTAAGGAGCTTGACACAAGACAAGGAACTCTGCTCCGACCAGCTTGTTTCATTTTTTAAGGAGCTTGACACAAGAAAACAAAGTATGCTCCAACAACTTGTTTCATTTTTTAAGGAGCTTAACACAAGACAAGGAACTCTGCTCCGACAACCTCATCGTAATGATCAAGAAGTCATCGCTTCCAAGAGTTCCACTCCCGATGGGAGAACAACATCTTGGAAATCACGACCCAATGCCCCCAGCACACCATGCACGACGGCATCATCACTGAGTACAGGCACGGGGTAGGTAGCCACATAGTTGACCTGCGGTGGGGAAGATACAACGGGTGGATAAAAACCAGGAAGGGATGATGGTGGACCAGCTGCCATATCAGGACCAAAGAACGAAAGCTGATCAATGGTCACGATCCGTCCTTCATGTGGAAAACAAACCACACGAAAAAGGGAGGAGACAAGCGCTCCCATGGCATAGGTGTAATCGCACCCCAAGAGCAGATTGAAATCCAAGGGGCCTGGAACAACCATCACGTCCATATGGACAATTTTACCTCCCAAAGTAATAGGTAACCTTGGAAGGATCCCTAACAGTTGACTCGTTCTTCTGTTAAATGCCAACAGATTCTGCGTAACAGGCGCAAGCAGCGGTGAGCCAAAAGCTTTCCAAGTAGTCGAGAATAGAACACTAACAGACGCACCTTCGTCTATAATGGTGCTGGGTACGACTAGACCAAAAGCCTGTATTGTAATCTCGAAAGGCACATAAGACGGAAGGCGGAATCCTGCAAATCGATTCCAATCAAAGGAAGCGACCAAACTACTCGGAGGGGCTACCATCGAACCAAGATGGTCTTCCCTTGGTGTTATGGAAGAAGGAGAATCCTCCACGACCTCCATCTCTAAGGCAGGAGGAGTATCCTTCGGGACCTCCATCACGGAAGGCAGAGGAGCAACTTCTTGAGGTACAGGGACAGGAGAATCTTTCTCCAAGTCCGAGGAATCTGAAGAAACAAGAAGAACCTGAGGGGTGCGAGGTCCACTCTAAATGGAAAAGACTTGGTGCACCGTAGAAGGGGCCAGTTCGACCGATCCCACGACCAATGGTTGGTCGCGAATGGATTCCTGAATCTGAATTTCTGGGTGAGCGGGATCGACCAAGGATGACTCTTGACCAATCGTAGGATCAGCTGGTGGAGGACTCAAAGAAAGCCGATTATAACCAACTTGAAGGCATGGTGTAGAACCGGTTAAGTTTTCCAAGACTCCTTTGGCTTCATCCATATACGGACAAAGGTGAATGGCATGATGCCCTTCACACAACTTACAGGGATTGACAAGCTTACCCTGTTTCTTAAGAGTTTTACCAGCACCTGTTGAAGACGTGCCCCCAACCTGACTCCCGGAAGCCAAAGGCAACAGCGGGCGACCGTTGGACCATGCTTCAAGCACCTTGGGAATTCCAGGGCAATCTCGAAGAAGATGGTCTCCCGTGCACAACATGCAAGGGAACTTGAATTTCCGTGGAGGGTTGGGAGGTTTATCAACCGAAGGCTTCTTAGGTGTAATAGCCGCAGAGATAACCTCTCCTTTATCGGACTTCTTCTTCTTTGTCTTCTTCTTCTTCTTCTTAGCCACCTGGTTACTTGAATCCAGACTTTCACCAGGCGAAGTAGAAGAGGAGGACGCAGAAATAGGCGAAGAAGGGGAGAGGTGCACCTTGGAATCAACATGATGCTGTTCAGGCGGAGGAACTGATTGAACAGTAGCCGAGACATTCGGGACCATAGAGGTTGAAAACAACCAAACATGCAACCCAACAGTCAACCCAGGAAGGGACAACGTTGCCATATAAGGAGCACCAACATTTTCAAAAGGAGGAAAAGGACCAGGATTCCCTTCGGAGGGATTTCTTGATTGGTGAACTCCGGAAAAGTTGCCATCAGAAAATATCTTCAGAACAACACCCTAAGGAAACTAAATTTAACCAGGAATATTTTGTGGGCAGTTAATTTTTTAAAACATTGAAACAAAACTCTATCGTTTCATATTTTAAGAGTCGAGAAACGGGAGAAAGGTGACTCTATCACTTTCAGATTGGAAACAAGCATGAAAGGACAAGCGCTTGATGACCTTTTCAAATTTAAAGAGTCAGAAAAGATCGAAATGACTACTCAAGAATACTAGGCAAAGGGTGTACCAAATAACCGTGAACTGCAATATACACCTTGGTTCCAAAATGAAAGAGAAATCAACCAAGGACTTAACGTACGTGCAGGAAATCTCCCCGAATGCTGTGTCCGGTGTATCATGGGTATAAGGCGGTAGACTCGGCTTCCTATGGATAATGGATCGAAACCTAGTGGGGTCTCCCTTTATATACGCGACGGTACGGGGGGAACAAGTCCATACTAGCGTTGTCTAAAGCCAAGAGGTGAACGACAGCTACTAGGTTTAAAGACGTCGGAACACGTCTCTAGCCTAGACCTTTAAATGTGCTTCGTTAGAATTCAATGCTGCCTTAGTGTAAATTGAGTAAAGTTTAAATTTTATCTTCAATTACGTTTCAGTTTTCAGGCCCTACCGTATGTCATATGACAATCTCCTGTATGCAGCTATATGAGAAAAGAAAACTTTCAATTCGATGAATGCTATCTAGTTAAGGGAAGAGCTTCAAATAAGGATGTAACAAACAACATAATTGAAAATGAAACTTTTCCAAACTAGATGACTTTCACTATCCAAAAGTATTCTAAAACATTCAACGAAGCGAATTATGCAATGTAATCTATGCAAAATCCTCTTCTTCGAAAACTATGCAATTGTAATCTATGCAAAATTTCCTTTTTTCCTTTTCAAATTATAAGAATGCACTCAATGCATTTTTCGATGAAATGAGAATCTACTTAATGCATGCTTTCAATGAAAGAGAATGCACTCAAAGCGATTTTTAGCTTTCAAACATTAAACAATGTGATCTAAGTTCAATGATAAATCTCAAAATACTCTTCAATGCAATGTGATCTAATGCATTTTAACAAAAAGAACACCTTGAGATGAAAACTAAATGAACGCAAATCTTCTTAATGAAAGCTGAATGCAAAAGAGATGTAAACAAACACTAAGAATGCAATCGCTGTTTCAAACACTTTGTAACGAAATCCCTCAAAAGGCGACAAGACATATGAGGTCAAACACAAAGAGGACTTCCAAAGCAAGAGATAAAAACAAGGCATTCATTCCCTTTTACATCAAGCAATCATGGAAAGAAGACATTTCGAACAATGAGAAATGTAATCTATGCTCATACAGTGAAAATACCGGAAGGGAAAGACACACTGGTGGAGGATTTAGGGAAAAAGTCTCAATTTTCATACATCCTGAAATTGGCTCGACTTGTACATTGACAAGTAGCGCCAACTGGTGCGACTTGCTCACTGACAACTAGCGCCAATGGCCAATTGGCGCGAGTTGCTAACTGACAACAAGCGCCAACGCCTGATAATGAAAAAAACAAATAATTTCTCCCAACCAAGACCAGACTCACCACTTCAAGCAGAATCTCCAAGACTCAAATGAACCATGTGATCTAGGCTCAAGGCGAGACAGACACAGATCAAGCTCAGAAAACTCAAAAACAGATTAAACCCTAGTACCTTATAGGATTGGCACGACTGTAAGGCTGAAACTAGCGCCAGAATAGAATTGGCGCAGGCAATACACTAGCAACCTGCGCCAATTGGCGCGACTGTCAAGCTGAAAAGCGTGCCAGTCGAGTTTACGAGTCAAAAATAAAAAAGAGCAATCCAACAAGCAAACCAGTGATAATCAAGCTATCCAAAATCCACATTCACAAAAAGAACCAGCCCAAAAGAGCTAATCAAGCAAGTAGAATCAAGAATCAACCGAAGAGACAAGACAGTGCTCCAAGTGTTCAGTTTACAAACTAAACCAGAGATTGACTGAAGCAGCTTTGATCTACTTCACAATTGCAGAGAAAAATCGTTTCGAAGGCTATCTGGCCAACTTCAGGCTCCGTCTATAGCTCATAAAACGAACGACAACAAGCTAACGATGTCCCCAGTGGAGTCGCCAATTTGTTGTGGAGGTAAATCCCCTCTGCGGACAGGGTCGATCCCTACTAGCCCAGACCGGGTCTAGCAACAATCGTCACACGCTATAGTGCAGGTTCCTAATTTCAAATAAACCAACTAGAGATGAAGGCTTACTTGGCGCTCCCGTTCCTTAGCTTTGACAGATCACGATCCCCACGATCTCTGTGATGGGACACCTGCACATGTGAGAAACAAAACAAACACAAGCGTAAAATCCAGTAGATGCAACTGTATGTCAGTCAGAAAGGACATAACTCATCATCATCAACAACAACAAGAGTGGAACCATAACCAATAGTCGTTCATTAATAACCAATCAAAGGAAAATTACAACCATAGTTCTGATGCTGAATTCTCCTTCGGAGGGTCGCCAGCAGAACACGTCTCGAAAAGCTTGTCAAGGATGGGACAAACTCTCTCTTCAGCTCTTGACGATAGTCTCCTTGCTTGAAATTGGCCTTCAGGGAATTATGGAGGCTCTTGTAGCATAAGGCTCTTGGGAATTTGGGAACTTGAAGACTAGCTTTCCATGGAGATGGGCAAGCTTTTATAGATGGAGGAAGAGGAGTTGGGATCCCTATAATCATGGGATTGGCCCTATCATCAAGGAAGCTTCCATGAGAGGTGGCAAACCACTTCCTTTCTATGGAAATCCGTAGCCAAACCTCCCAACTCAAGATAGATATCAGTTCCTGGATCAGTTAGGATGAAAATTCCGCCATTTATTTTTAAAAAACACCTCTTAAATTGGCTAGCGCGAGTGCGACTCTGGGATAGAGTGCCAACTGGCGCGGCCTCTTTGAAGTATTTTCCCCATTGGCGCGGGTACTGAACTGCCTGCTCGCGCCAATGCTAAAAGGGCTATTTTTATGGTTTTTCACAAGGAGATGTCTTCAGGGCAATGAAAGCTCTTGTTCAGAGGGATGTCATGAAAGTGGTTTCAAGCCATGTCACTGCTCATAGGTCACAAAATGAGCCCTCCAATGTGCGGGATGGGGATTGCAGGGACAGTGACAAATTACTGTGTAACAGCATCAATTGGATATTTCTTCTCTTCAAGGGAAAAATATTTATCTTACCAATACCACTCTATTTATGGTCAAGGAATTTCATAAAATACAAGCCCATATCAGCCGCATAAGCTTCAATTTTAGAGGATAAACATTGAAGAATGCAACAAAATGAGCAGCTCTCATGGAACCCATTTTGAAAGCATGTCTATCAATGGCCCATAATTCATATTATTACTCTATAAACTTGTGTTTTTTGTTGGTCAATTTTGTCAATATATAATTATTGGATAATAAATAAACTCTATGTGAACAATAAATTGTTAGAAAAAATATATTGACACTATTTTTTTTATCCTTTAAAAAAGAAGCCCACAAAACTGCTACTTTTAAAAATAAAAAAAAACATCTTCCTCATATTAAAACTTATTGTCTTCATATCAAAATATAAAACATTTTTTTTAATAAGGTAATTTGTTAAATTAACTTTAAAATCTTTCAATATATTTAATTTAATGGAAAATACATCGTACTTTTAACTTAGACATATAAAAAAAAAATATAAATTATCTATTAGTATTATTACTATGTTTAAATCACTTATATCAATTTAATAATATATTATATTTTTAATTAATATAATTTATTTGTATTTTTTAAGTTTATTTATATTAAAGAATATTTTTTTATTTGTCAAGTGGTGAGTTGATGACTGTACCAAGTTTGATTTGTGGTTTGAGAAACTGTGATTTAGGAACATGTAAGTCATCAAAATTATCTAGGGATCACACTAGCTTTGGAACGTGACTGGATTTTTTCCCACAGAATTTCGAATAAGTAAACTTCACATTACAAAATGACTTATAATACATCTCATCACCTTTTATTCTAAGCCACAATAACTATATCAAAACACATTAAAATATATATATATATTTTTAATTTTTAATAAAATTATTTAAAAAAATTAAAACCCTCACTAACAAACATTTTGTTTTAAGAAAACTTATGGGTCAAAGAGTTTTAATAAAATTATTTTTTAAAAACATATTTAAAAATCCTTCTAAGTGTTGAGAGAGTTATGATTTTCAGTCAATCCACTGATATATTATAGATTATTTTTTCTTAAAATAATATTTATAGTTAAAATCATGTAATTGCATATTTTAATTATATATATTTTTTTATATTTTAAAATAATTAGTATATTTATATTTAAGATTAAGTAGTTATATATTTTAATTTTTTTTTTTTTAAATATGAAATAAATTAAGATAGAATGACATAATTTCATACATAGAAAATAATAATTTTTCACAATTACATAGAAATTATGTCATTTTATCCGTCACATATAACACAACTTGTAATTTTTTAAATCACAGAGTATATATTTAATATTTTTGTAATTTATGTAATAAATGATATATTTATTATTATTTTTTAAAGTTATTATTTAATAAATATATTTTTTATAATGTAAAAATAATTTATTATTATTAAATAAAATTTATATTAATTTAAATAATTTAAATAATTTATAAATAATTTCTTTTTTTTGGGAATCTATGCTTCTGTGATCCATCATAAAATTTGTAAAAAACATTTCGGTAATAATCACATGCAATGGAACATTGTCGACCCGTTTCGAATCAACCAATGTGGTTCATCATCAAGACTAGGTGAGAGATCAGATCACGACATTAAGTTTAAATAGATGTAGAGAAGGCTAAACTAGCCATTAGGAAAACGATTAGTTTAACTTTTTTTAAAATTTTTATTTATTTATCTATTTTTATATATTCTATTTTTTTTATTAATAACAGATAGTTTCATTTTTATTATTAAAATATTTGATTAGTTTATTCAATTAATCAATAACGTATTAAATAATTATCTAGTAAATAAAAATAAAAATTTCATATTTGATTTGGTTGATTTAATTATTCAATTATAAATTTTATTTATTTATCCAAATGCGAGGTCCAAATAAAAATCAATAATGACCTAAAAAAATAAAAAATAAAAAATAAAAATAAAAAATAAAAAAAAATAACTAATTAAATAAAAATAAAATAAAAATAAAATTAAAAAAAATAAAAATAAATCAATAATACTAATAATGAAATGAATAAATAAATAAATAAATAAATAAAATAAAATAAAATAAAAATAAAAATAAATAAATAAATAAATAAAATAAAAAAACATAAAGAAACAATAAGCAGGGAGGGGTTAAAAAAAATAAAATAAAATCATGAATATAAGGTAGGTATCCAATACCTGCTGATGATCCAACCATCATTTCTATTGAGATTAACGGGTCTTTTTTCAATTTCTAAGGCCTCTCTAAGCTTCCGATGATGGAAATGGTCGATCCTAGCGATGACCTTAGCCTCTTCGATGTAGATATGATGGTTAGTATTTTCTACATATTCAGTTGGGGCAGAGGAGAGGGATCTTCCATGTTTAATGTCAGCAACATGCTCACAAATTCTTTGATTTATAGACTGTCCCATTTCACCAATGTAGGGAGTCCCACAAGAACAAGGAATGATGTAGACACCTTTCCCATCCCTAGGGTCAATCGGATCATTAACCGATTTGAGAGAGCTGGGAATCGTCTTCCATTCATTCAGGGAACCACTGATAAAATTGCTAGGGTCCTTAGGAAGCATTAGGTGTCTTTGTCGTTCAAGCCCCTAAACACGATTCACAGCTCTCTCAATTCGGTTAAGGATCCGATTGACCCTAGGGATGGGAAAGGTGTCTACATCATTCCTTGTTCTTGTGGGACTCCCTACATTGGTGAAACGGGACGGTCTATAAATCAAAGAATTTGTGAGCATGCTGCTGACATTAAACATGGAAGATCCCGCTCATCTGCCCGAGCTAAACATGTAGAAAAGACTAACCATCATATCTACATCGAAGAGGCTAAGGTCATCACTAGGATCGACCATTTCCATCATCGGAAGCTTAGAGAGGCCTTAGAAATTGAAAAAAGACCTGTTAATCTTAATAGAGATGATGGTTGGATCATCAACAAGTGTTGGATACCTGCCTTATATTCATGATTTTTTTTTTTTTTTTAAACCCCTCTCTGCTTATTGTTCCTTTATGTTTTTTAATTAATTAATTAATTTTTATTTTTATTTTATTTATTTATTCATTTGATTATTAGTATTATTGATTTATTTTTTAATTTTAATTCTAATTTAATTATTTAATTATTTTTATTTTATTTTATTAGTTATTTATTTATTTAAAAAAAAATATTATTATTATTATTTTTTTAAATTTTTTTTTTTTTGGTCATTATTGATTTATATTTGGACCTCGCGCTTGGATAAATAAATAAAATTTATAATTGAATTATTAAATCAACGAAATAAAATATGAAATTTTTATTTTTATTTACTAGATAATTATTTAATACGTTATTGATTAATTGAATAAACTAATCAAATATTTTAATAATAAAAATGAAACTAGCCGTTATTAATAAAAAAATATAATATATAAAAATAGATAAATAAATAAAAATTTAAAAAAAAGTCAAACTAGTCGTTTTCCTAATGGCTAGTTTAGCCTTCTCTTCATCTATTTAAACTTAATGTCCTGATCTGATCTCTCACCTAGTCCTAATGATGAACCACACTGGTTGGTTCGAAATGCGTCGACAATGTTCCATTGCATGTGATTATTACCAAAATTTTTTTTACAAATAATTTCTTTGTTATCATTAAATATTTTTTTTAATATCATAACTAGTTTGTTAAAAAAAATTAATAGTTTTACTCATATACTCCCATAGAATACATATAATACAACTTGTAATTTTTTTATATAACGGATTATATATTTAATATTTTTGTAATTTATGTAATAAATTATATATTTATTAGTTTTTAATTTTTTAAATTTATTATTTAGTAATTATAATTATTTTAATGTAAAAATAAATTATTATTATTAAATAAAATTTATATTAATTTAAATAATTTAAATATTTATAAATAATTTCCTTATTATCATTAAATGTTTTTTTTAATATCATAACTAGTTTGCTAAAAAAAAAATTAATAGCCTTGCTCACATACTCCCACAATAATTAATAACTCTTTAGTTTTTATTGCTTACCTAATTGCAGATTTCCCAAAACTTCTATATGATTGTTTATAAAATTAGAAATATGAGTGTTTGTACTGATTGAAAATAGAGGTATAGAATAAGAACACATTTTAGGGGTGAAATTTTACTAATTTGTTAGTTTTTGGATATTTTTGAAAAAAATATTAATTAATTTGGTGAAACATTTGCGATATATATATATATATATATATATATATTGATGATATTAGCCAAATATTTACTAATTTTCATAGTAAATTACATGTTTTTTAATCAAATATTGAACTACATTTTATATGTATGACTTTTCAAACCAGAATAATTGTCCACAATATTATACATAGGCATAATATTTGAATCCTTAAAAAATTCTCCAATGATAAAATTCTCTTGATCCAAATTTACCCATACTTTTAACACCATTAAAAATTGTACAATATCTACCAATACTTCAAGAAAAATGAAAATCTATTATTTTAGGTTCCACCAAAATTTCTAATATGTAATCATTAAAAACAAGTCCATTGTCAAACAATTTTTTAACATGTTGAAATAAAAAAATGTAAAATGACAAAATCCACAAAAATGACATGATTAAATTACAATTAAAACCCCTTTGAAATTAAGAGTGTTAAAGATCAAGAGCTAGAACTTCTTTCTACTCTCTTTCACTCCCATTCACTCCCTTAAAGTGCCTTGGACTCGATTAGAGGGCTTGCTCTACATATGACAGACTTTGGCTCTTCACACTTGTTTTTGACTTGGAATATCTTAGAGAATAAGCTTAACCATATGACATGACTTTGGCTTTCACACTTGTTTTTAAAGTGCCTTGGACTCGATTAGAGGGCTTGCTCTACATATGACATGACTTTGGCTCTTCACACTTGTTTTTGACTTGAAATATCTTAGAGAATAAGCTTAGCCATATGCCATGACTTTGGCTTTCACACTTGTTTTTGACTTGGAATAGTTTAGAGGAATGAGCTTAACCAAGATTCAAATTGTGTGAAAATTTTCAATTCGAATTACAAGAATTAGTTTAACACTTTGATTTTGGATGTTAAGCGATTGTAGGTAGTGTGATTTTGGATGTCTGTTTTTGACTTGGAATAACTTATAGGATAAGGTTAATCAAGGTTCGAATGGTTTGAAATTTTTTAATTTTTATACATTTTGATCACACTTTGATTTTGGATGATCACATTTTGATTTTCGATGTCAAAATAGTTTAAGTCGTATGAATTTGGATGTTGATTTTCGATGTCGAGGTAGTGTAGGTCGTGTGATTTTTAATGTTAAATGAGTGTAGATCTCGAATTGTGTGAAAACTTTTAATCTTCATACATTTTGATAACATTTTGATTTTGAATGTTGAGAGAGTGCAAGTCGTGTGATTGTAAATGTTAATAAGTCGTGTATGATATTTTGGATTTTGAATGTTAATAAGTGTGTGAGATTTCATTTTGTGAATGTTAATAAGTTGTGTGTTAGATTTTGAGTGTGTGATATTTTGGATTGTGAATGTTAATAAGTTGTGTGTGATTTTGGATCTTAAAGAGTTCAAATGTTGTCTTCCTTCTCATCCGGATTCAAAGCTTAGAGTGATTATATACTTTGATTCCTTGTAATAAGATTATGAGATAAAATTATCTATCTTAATTCCTTGGAATATCATACTAGATTCAAACACTTCACCAAAACAAGGCCCAAAAAACAAAAATAAAAATAAAAAAAATGAAAACCATGCCACTAGTCGATTGACTGATCATCTAGTTTGGCGGTTCGTTTGGAAAACACTTAAAATTTTGGAATTAAGAAAAGCACCATGCCACTTGTGGATTGGCTATCTATTTTGGCAGTGTCTAGATTTTATTAATTTCGAAATAGAAGGTAGATATTGTTATTAATTTCTCCAAAATGCCACGAGTAGATTGACAAGTGTTGAAGCATCTAAAACTACAAGTGCCTTGTTCCCCTTTCAATGTGTTGTGCACACCATATTGTAGTCATATAAGTGGGTTTGTTTTGACATTTGAATCAATACCTGGATGGGTATGTGACTTTGAACACTCACTTTGAGTGGATGATTGGGTAAAAAACTATTATTTTCGCAAAATATTAAAAATGGAAACGTTTTGATATGGTCAACCAAAGCAATTTTTCAACATAGACGAAAATATTATGTGATAGAAACTTTGATAAAAGGTTCTAACGGTAGGAAATGATTTTGAGATTGACAACTCTATCACTTTCCGAGACTTTTGCGAATATACAAGGATTGACGCAAAGTTAACTCAAGACGATGGTATAAAAAGGGATGGTAAGATAATAGTAAAATTTTATACTACGAAAAATAGGTAAAACACAAGACATCGAATTGCACGTTTTGAAGTGATAAGAAAATCGTGGGTTCATAAATGTTGGGGTAAGCTTTAAAAAAAAAATTGACTCAACCGTAAGAATTTTGTTTTTGTTTTGTTTTTGGTATTGTTGATACACATTTTCTTTTGTGGATCCATCTTGTAATTTATGTCTTTTATTCTATAAACACCATACACATCCCAAAATAATTGCAGAAACACTTCTATTGGTTCTCAAAAATTGATACATTTTTAATTATGAATAGTTTATGCTATTTGCATTTACCATTATCTCTTGTTCATAAGTTGTAACGAAAAATTTACTTGCTTCCTTCACAACCTCTCTCTTACATAGTAGATCATTGATCCAGTTTTGTTCCTTGTATATGTGAGAAAATTTTATAGATTGGAAGGTGCTTACCAAATCCTGGATACATCTCATCCAGTTCTTAAGGATTGGAGGATTGAAACTTGTGTTGTCCTGCACCCATTCTATTATGCCTTTAGCATCTTCGAATCTCTGAATACTCTCCATCCTTAACCACTTTGCCGCTATAAGAACACCCCATAACGCAATGAGCTATGCCTTACTGTTTGTACCTTGTCTGCCTTCCCAAAAAAAATGAAAGTACTTTCCTAAATCAATAACGATAATTGCTCCACATCCACACTTCCTCCTATTGCATGCTCCATCAAAGAAACCCACTAGACAATTATTCTATAAATATTTGAGTTTGCTTTTCTTGTCACCTTTGTTTTTCGTTATCGGTCTCATCTCATTATAGAATGTTATAGTATTGTTTATGTTGTTCTGAACCAATGCACTTCTCTGTTAAAAAATGATTGCATTTCTACTACCCCAGATAGTCCATGTAATGTATAGAGGGAGGTAACTGAATTTTTTATGTACTAAATTCCACCTTTTTCATGTATGTAACGAGTGACCCATTGTGTCATAGTGCTTTGATCTTTAGCATATCCATGGTCCCTTCCTAGATAGCCCCTGCATATGGACATTTATACATCAAATTTTGAGTATTGTCCGACCCCCTCATACATAATACACATATGTCCGGTCCACTAAGTAATCAATAACGATAATTGCTCCACATCTGCACTTCCTCCTATTGCATGCTCCATCAAAGAAACCCACTGGACAATTATTCCATAAATATTTGAGTTTGATTTTCCTGTCACCTTTATTCTTCTTTCTTGGTCCCATCTCATTATAGAGTGTTATAGTCTTGTTTATGTTGTTATGAACCAATACACTTCTCCGTTAAAAAATGATTGCATTTCTACTACCCCATATAGTCCATATAATGTATAGAGGGAGGGAACTGAATTTTTTATGTACTAAATTCCACCTTTTTCATGTATGTAACGAGTGACCCATTGTGTTGTAGTGCTTTGATCTTTAGCATATCCATGGTTCCTTCCTAGATAGCCCCTGCATACAGAGATTTATACATCAAATTTTGAGTATTGTTTGACCCCCTCATACATAATACACATATGTCTGGTCCACTAAAACAACGTCTTTCTATACATAGGAGTCTAAGGGGTCACAATATAATTAGAGCTGACATAACAGTAATAATGTAAGGGCACAACAATAACAATAGTGGGATTCTATGGGGCACAATAATAACAATATGGGGACTACATGGGTACACCAATAACAATAAGGGGGATACACTAATAATAAAAATAAGGGGGATACACTAATAATAACAATAAGGTGATACACTAGTCTTATAGGGACCTAACAATGTCATGTAGCAGGTGCAGAAGGTTTGTGTGGTTGCGTGGTGTCAATTCCACTTCCTTAAGGTGACCTAGGAGGTTGAATCAAATCATAGTAACTCTTCATCACATGTTTACCTCAGTTGGCAGGTTACTTGGGTAGATGTAGGAGGAGGGTGTTACAGAGTGGTATTAGAGCATGGTTAATCCCTTAGACTAGATGGGCGATGTGTTGGTTGCATATGCATTACTCATACTCATGGCCTATGTGCTTTTTGAATCCGCATGGTGTTGGACATGGTTGTAGTAATGTCGCCATGTGAAGGATGATGGTGTTATTGTGAAATGTGTCGTTGTGCGTGTATGAATAGTTATTTGTTGTTTGTACATGTCAAGTTCTCACGTATTGTCAATGAAAATTTGTATGGTTTTTATTGCCATGCATGAGGTCATGGTATGTGGTTAACATGGTCATGCATTGATGAATGGACTCTAGATAGAATGATGTTTATGTGTTGATATACCTATGTGTTATATGTCTATATGTTTCTATGATTATGTCTATACATGTAATGCGTTGATTGTTAGATCTTTCACATGATATATCTTTCCCGAATTATGATAAGGTACGTTGGTTTATTATGATTTGGTCTAGCTAACATGATATGCCTTGCAGGAAAAAATCAAATATGACTAGCAAGATGGTAGACTATAGAGATTATCCCTATGAATTAGATGAACAACATAGTGTTGGACACTCTTCTGACTTAACAGACACATTGAGAAGTTTGAAAGAAGAAATAATGAGTTTTAAAGTAGATAATGACAGAATCTTACATGCACATGAAAAATAAGCACATGAAGTTAATGTGGTAATCCTTTAGAGTTTGTCAGATTTGCAGCGACAATGGCCACTTTGGATCATCTATGGATAGAAGGATGGGACTGATGGGCTATATAACATTAGGTATCATGGTGTTCATAGGTTGGAGAGAGATGACCCAATCATAGATGGTAGGTTATTGGAGACCCCAGATAGGAGATGTGACAGACACAAGTACTATTCTAGTTTTAGTTCAGATAGGAATTATGATTGTTAACACTGGAAAATCGTACAACAGAAAACAACATCAAGTAACGTCGAGCCCAAGGATTTACAGGACATAGATACATTATGGAATAAAAAATATTGAGAATCTCTAAGGTTTTGAGCAATTCAAGATTGAACTAGTCATAAACGCCCGAATGCGCGCTTTTTCCTTCGAGAAGAGTGCCTTCTGCGTGCACTGGAGCTCAATAAGCGCGCATTCCTAGAAATGGAAAAAAGTTCCTTTTTGTGACCACAAATAAGCAAATGACAGTTTCTCCTTATGTGAAAGCCACCTAAGGACAGCACCAGTGCCTCCTTAGGCCTTGTGTGAGCACACAAAAGCATATTTAAGCCCACAATGGAATATTGCCCCTCCCTTGGGTCACTATCCACCATGTACCAAGGGAGGGAAGGAGGTTTGAAAGCTCACCTATATAAACCCTCAAAGAGATGAACAATGTGTGAGCACAAGGTTCTGCTGGCCAACGTTTCCCAAGAAACACCAGCTGTTTGTGTGAACCAAGGATTAGGAGCTGAAGAAGGGAACTCAATTGTTGACCACTCAACAATTTCAGTCCAATTCAGCAAAGTGAGAGAGTTGAACTGCGTCAGAAGGCAGAAATTGAAGGAAAAACATCCTTGCGTCGGGTCCTAGAGCCTCTGCCTAGGCCCTTCGGCAAGTGGGTAAGATTTGTATTCATTCCAAGTATTCAATGAGAAGAAGGCCATCGAGCTGTTGTTTACCTTGTTATTGTTTGGAACTCTCTATTTAGCTTCTTTTTAAGTTTTTAGTTTTACTTTTTCAACAGAACATACTTAAGTGTATTACTTCATTTTAAGTCTTATACTTCTAAGCTGCCCCCAGATACTGCCTGTTACTTATGGTTTAGAGAAAATACCACATTCTCTAAATGTGTGTGATTTCGTACACCCCTGTGTCGAATCCACCACAACAGGATCGGCGACTCCACTAACGTGTTTCAAGTTTATGTGGTTGTGCCATTGTTTTCAGGAGACCCTTAGTCTATGCTGGAGTGGAGCTGGCAGTCCTCTGACCCATCTTGCAGTCCTGAGGCTCACTGAGGTAACAGACTAAAGAAGGCAGCTCCTATTTTTTTTTACTTGTAGGAATTTTGCGCGCTATTTTTACACACATATGCGCAGCACGCATGTTTAGGAGTGAACTGCGCGCAAGAAGGCACACCTATCAGAAGGTTTTGCACACAATTTGCAGAGAGATTTTTTCTCCCTATCTGCCACATAATTTCTGCTTGTAAGTGTGTTGGGCAGCCCCTAATGTATCTGCCAACACCTGTGTTGATACCCCACAGCTTCTGAAGACTGATTTTTGCTACTTTTTGTAGGCATTTAGTTAGTTTTCATTTAATTTGGTTTTTGCAAAAAGCATTCACATAGTTTAAGTAGGGGGCGAATTAACCATTACTTTCCGAACAATTTATGTTTTTGAAAATTGTGGTATGCACACTTAGTCTAACTAGTCCAAGTAAGTGGCTCATGACCACACATGCATAAGCTAGTTTAGAAATTGTTTAGTTTAAATTTCAATTTTTGCATTTAGGAAATTGCGGGACTAGGATTGAGTCGCAAGTTAGAGTAAGTAATCTCTGTTGTCTTTGCGCCATTGGGTGACCCTAGACACGCATATGAACACTCTACATTTGTGATTCGACATCTCCCTTTAGTCACTCACATAGACTAATTAGGAGGTTTTGGAAGTGGCCCATTATCCGCAAATGCTTTTTATTTGAGCAAGGAACAACATCACATAGTTTCGCTAGGGGACATTTGTAACGGATCACCGATATCCATATGTTCAAATTATGAGATTTTTCACCATATTCTCACACACATTCACCCACTAAGAAAAGAAAACTACCTAAAAATAACTTAAACCAACTCACTAAACTTTCCCCACAGGGGCCACAAGAGAAATTATAGTTTAAGTTAGGATCAAGGGGGTAGGCATCAAATAAGCCGCCTTGATCACGCTTCACATTTGAAACATAGAAGTTATGTTTTTAGGGAGCTTAAAATGAACCTATCAGCCCACGGAAAAGAAAACCTGAGCGCGGCAGAGACTCGATTCATAGGGGGTTAGGCTTAGGCGCAGTGTGTGTGGTATCAGTTCGGGCTACCTGACCTGTCTGATACTCGATACTGTTAGCTGACTACCAAGAATCCCAAGACTCGAACGCTCACATGGGATGGTGGTTCTTAGTGGCCAAAACTAGGGCATCCTTTACCCTATAGGTGATAGTGCAGGCAAGTTCCAGACCCTCTACCCTTACCTTGGTTGATTCTCTTCGGCTGACTGGGGGCGTCGCCCGTTCTTTCGGGACATTGTGCCAGCACCCGCAAGAAATCCTCTCAAGGCCAATTTAATTTTGAAAGTGTGAGGATGTTATTAGGTCTTCTAGGATTTTTGAGTATCACGCGCAAACAAACAAAACCATTTTTTGCTTGATTGATCACATAGATTAAATTAAAGGAAAAATCATTTCTTTTTTGCTTTGTTTTATGTATGTGGCCATAAATTTGACGTGATCATAGACTCAATCCCAACAAAAATATTTTCCAAAACCTAACTTGGACGACCCTCAAATGGTTCCAACGGAACCTTGTCGGTCCAGGCGTCTTTTGGTCCTCCCCCCATTAACGGGAGGGTTTCCAAGTCTTTCGCCATTTATGTGTCAAAGACAGAATGTTTCCATAGTGGTTGGTTCCTCTTTTCTTGGAGAAACCTTAGTTGGGAACCCTAGTCGGTCTCCCAACACCACACCACACATCACTCCCCCCTCGTCCCCTAGGGGGAAGAAGAGTGCATCCCATACGGGAAGCCAACTGAATTCACAACCGGGTACGTCATAGACTACCCCTCATTCTAACCAAAAATTCGTGTCTTCACACGTTGCCATGGCGTCAACCTCTCAGTCACCCTTCTTAGTAGCGTTAAATCTACCAGATTTAACCAAGCTCACCAACGACCCCATCACACATGACCCCAATTGGCCTCCCATGCCCACAAATATCCTTTCAAACATACCAAAGTTTGAAGGCAAGCAAGCGAAAGACCCAGGTAATCATATAATGACCTTTCACATGTGGTGCTCATCGAATAGCATCATTGATGATACTATTCGATTGAGGCTATTTCAATGCACTCTCACGGGAGTGGTCGCAAAATGGTACGTCGAGAAACCCCCTGCTTCACACAGAACCTTTAGTGCCCTCGCTACTGCATGCCTCACTTAATTTCAGTTACCCATTCACCATGATTCAGGAATGGAATTACTGACTCATTTCAGACAATCTCCCTCTACCCACATTTCTGAACATCTCCACGAGTGGAGACGTTGTCATAGCTTATGCAAAGCTCAACTCGATGACCAAGTCCTTTTAGATCTATTCTTGAAAAATCCGACTGTAGAGATTTCAAAGGATGTGGTGCAACATAACCCCACATCTGAAGAGGACACAATCAGTAAAGCCCAGCAGCTTGAACTGATTTATACGCAATTAGGATACATATATAATATCCTACCTAACGCCCCGCACCTGCAATCTTATCAAGAATTTCCAAGCGCGTCGAACTCTGCAGACGGAATTATTGGGTCGATGACCCAAGGGTACCTAGGCAGCAGCAATCAAAATCCCAGCTACACACATGGATCTACCCAGGACATGTCTCAACCCGGATTTCAAAGTCATCATATGCAACAACAAAAATTAACTAATAGGGTGCCAGCGTATCACCAAGGAGGACCGTACCCTCCGGCTGGGGGGACCTAGTATGCAGGAAGAAAAATTGATGGAAGAACTCCCCCCAAATGGCCAGGTGCAAATATGGGACAACAGTATGCTCAGTCCCAAACACATAACCCACCAACGTAAAACAATGCACATGTGAACTTTGTGCAGCCGTCCTAAGATCAACCACACCAGTATGATCAAGAGAATTACCCTCCTAATGTGGTCAAAAGAAAGGTAAAAACCAAACCCAAAGGGAACCCTGGACAGGGGGGCAACAGTCAATAGTGCCCACCATGACACCGGCCTAGAGATAACTTCAACCATAACCAGGAGCCAAGCAATGCTCAAAAGCAAGGAAAAAGGCCACCTCTACGAACAAACCATTCTTGTTCGATATGTGGTGGGTACGAGCACTATACTCACCACTGTCCCGAATTCCCTGAGCTTAAAAAGCTTCAGAGTAACCGAGGACAAGGAGGATCTTCCCTGACAACTGCAGTTATGCAAGAACCCTTCCCCCATCAAGGAATGGTCATCACTTAGCAGTAAAACCACAATGATTCCGAGAAAAATAGCCATGAAATTTACATGGCCGGCAAAGAAATGTTTTTTCAAACTCGGAATCGCAGCTACGACACCCCAACAGACACCAGTATGTTAGGGGCTAGTACGTCCGCGCTGACTGCACCTTTGACCATTCCAAAGATTCCTTTGGAACCATTTCCAAAAATGGTTAAAGGACCTAATAGACGACCATGAAACTACTCCAAATTAGCCCACAATTATAGAATCATAGATGATTTAGCCCAGTCACCTGCTGCTATGTCCGCTTTGAAGGTACTGCTGTCGTTTCTGGCAGCGGAAAGCCCTACTTTCTGCCTTAGGCCCCATCGACCCTGCCGACATGCGCATGATGGATTTCGATTTAGAAAAAGCCACCCCTAGGCTTCCCTGCATGGTCGCATTTCAGATACCAATATCGGTGCAAAATATCACTATTCACCAATGTGTCATAAATGAGGGTGCATCCACATGCATCATGTCAAAGAATGTATGGCAAAAGTTAGGAGTCCCAAAACTCAAACCTTTTGTCATCACACTCAGGGCATACGACAGTCGGCCCTCCACCCCCATCGGTCTCTTCCAAAATGTACTGGTCCGCTTAGCTGGAAAAACGGTCCAAATAGACGTCAAAGTCTTGGACGCTCACTTTGATTACAATATAATCCTTTGGTGGAGTTACATGTATGCCATGTCTGCCATAACATCCTCTGTTTTCTGCATCATGATGTTCCCCCATGAGGATCGAATCATTACAGTAGACCAGCTAACACACACTGAAAAGAATCCTTTGACCAATACAGATATGGTTCTACCCTATGTAGAGATAGCCACTGATGGTCTTGTACGGTATCAAGAATATGGGCTTGGCCAATTCAAATCGTTGTTCGTCCTAGGATCCTTCCTAGGAGATCCTCCTATTATCCCTGAGGTATCACCCGATACCACTGCGGCCCCAGTATGCATGATGTCCACATCAAGCACCGAGGTTAGTCGAGACACGGACTCAAGTAGTAACAACACCGAGGCATCAGCTACTGCAGCCTCCATAGTCTATGCCGCCTCCCAAACTCCTTTCCTATACCCACCTCCTAGCTTCACCTCCCAGCAGGTCTTGGCAACACTGGATCTACCCAACATATCATTGGCATTCCCTGTGTGGTACCTCATTCCCCCTCTAGGAATGCTAGCTACCAATGTTACTACGTTTGGATTAAAACCTCCCGGTCCCGAGGAGCCCCAACCTACCCAAGCAGCAGTCGAAACCACCCCCGCAAGGGAAATCCCCGCTGCGAAACTGGCAACCACGATAAATAAAATCGCTAAGAAAGGAAAGAAAGTGGTGACCCCTACCATGCAGAGGGAGTCATCAACCTGCGCTATATGTGATGTCACAGGACACCCTACTCACATATGCCTGGAGTTGGATGAATTAAAACCACTCCTCGGCTACGAGGCAGCCGCCTCAAAACGACATTCCCATAAAAAGGAACTTTCCACCAAAAGTATAGGCAAACTGCTGCGTACCAATCACGCATGCGCCCTCTGTGACACCCACGGGCACTATACCAACCATTGTCTAGAAATACCATGGTATAGGGATGCCTTACACGTGATTGAGCAATCCTATCAAGAGGATCCCTCCATTCAGTCTATCAAAGACGAGCCTCGCTTCATCTTGTACTTACAAGAGGAGCACCGATATGTCAAGCACCCCCCAATATTTCCCATTATACGTTGCACGCTATGCGATGAATGTGGCCACTACCTAGAAGAGTGTGCCACATGGGAACTCATCCACAAATGGTATCTAATCGAGAGGGTCTACTACGTGGGGCTACAACCAACACAATTCACATGCCCGTTATGCACCGACAATCACTTATTAGAGGATTGTCACTACATACCTCGCTTCCGACTAGCCCTTGCTAGTCTCTGCTTAGCCATCATTCATCTTTCCCAAGAAGACGATATGGATGCCGAATCCATCGGCAGCTCCATGACCCAAGCAGAGGAGATGAGTGGGTCAATCATGTTCTTGTCAGTCGAAGAACGACCTAGCAAGCAACCGATAGTTACCGTCACAGACACATCACGAAAGCCACCTGCATGCACATTATGAAAGTAAATGAACCATATAGTAGTCCAATGCATTGAATTAGCAGCATTACGATGATGGTACCCCACCCGGCCTCATACCACGCACAATAGGAGTCCCATATCACGGAATTTTTTCCCGATATGTCAGGGCGATCATTATGAACGAAATTGTACTGAGGTCTCACGACTTCGTCCCACTATTGACATGATTAATGTCGTAGAAAAGAGGACGAGCGACCTCCATTAATGTCATAAAAGATACGTCATCGACCCAATGACACCCCCACCACCACGATAGTGTTATAAGCCTACTTCGACCTCGCCACGAAGGTGGTTCGTCACGCCTGCTAAGACCATAAACCAATCATGTAAACCTCAGGCCTAGTCAAGGATAACATGCAGCCTATGTGATCTAAACGATCACCAGATCAATTAATGCAAAGAACTCAAATCCCTTGCAAATAGTCTCTGCATAATCACATCTCTCCCTCAAAAGCTTCTCTCTAATCAAGAGAAGATTACACGGACTTACTGTCAAATTTTCTCACACTTTCATCATACATTTAAGTGCACGCATCTCCCCAAACTGAGAGCAGCTAGAGCAGCATTAAGTCAACCACCAACCAAAAAGGGAGGTAGATTCTAACCGACGATGAAAAAATGGAAACAGAAGACGCCTTGGTCCACATTAGACCCTTTCCAAGCATCCACATCTGGAACATCGAGTAGTGTAGATTCTCACACTATCTACTCTGTCAGCACTGTGATACCCTACACCATTGGCACCAGTCATAATCACACACTAGAGGGATGTCCGTTTCCATAAACCACTAGAAAATTTGGCCCAATTTTCGATGGCCAATTCATCACTATTCTGACACATAGTTGTCGCAAGAGCGACAGTTTGAGGACGGAAAAAATGTGGTTTTCCATTCCGTCACAATTTTGACACACTTACAAAGTGTCGCACTACCGAAACTTTTTCCGTCGCTTCCAAACAAGCGTCGCTCTTTCGACATTTCCCAAACCGTCGCACTTCCAACGTTTGTAAACTGTCGCACTTCCGATGAAATGTGGTTCGATGTTTTGAACATCGCTCTTCCAACGTTTGTAAACTGTCACAATTCCGACGAAATTTGGTCCAATGTTTTGAATGTCACTCTTCCTACGTTTGTAAACTGTCGCAATTCTGACAAAATGTGGTCCGACGTTTTGGACGTCGCTCTTCTGACGTTTGTAAATGGTCGCAATTCTGGCGAAATGTGGTCCGACGTTTTGAACGTCGCTCTTCCGACGTTTGTAAACTCTCGCAATTCCAACGAAATGTGGTCCGACGTTTTGAACGTCGCTCGTCTGACGTTTTTATACTGTCGCTCTTCCGACGTTTTTAAGCTGTCGCAATTCCGACGCTTACAAGGCGTTAGTATACCGACGACGGGTTCAATTTAAAAAAAAAAATGAAACTTTAAAACAGGACAATAAATCTCCAATATTTGTTATGAATTGTGGGCATTCCAATGACCGTGAAATATTAATATAATAAACCACCCCATAGCGCTTCGACTATAAACAATCATATAAATATGGCTCTGTATTTCAAAAAACAGGTTTAAAATAGAAACAAGGCACCATTTTTTTTTCCAATTGTTATGAACATAATTCAACCATGAAATATTAATATAATAAAACACCCTGTAGCGCTTTGACTATAAACAATCATTTTTTTTTCACAAGATAAAAAACACTATTTTGAATATATTATATGAAGTAAAACAGTACATGAAGTCATTACATTTTCACATCTGAAGATTGGAACCCAAATATCCATCCAGAAAAGTGGAAGTCCCACCCCAGACAGTGATAGAAAAATACCCCATGTCACATACAGGGACTTGATATAAAACCCAGTAACGGTCCACATGGAGATTATCGACAAACTGAGAAAGCATCCAAATATGCCCGAGGCATCTATAAGAAAGTGAAATAGCAGTATGTAGAATAGTAAAGCAACAGATAGAGTACCGACGTCCATTGTTCCAAATAAAAAATAAAGTACCCAAAATCCTTGAACAGAGAAAAACGCTAATCATGTGAGGAGTGTGATATGTCCAAAATATAAAAATACCATCAGACCATATCAATAAACCAGCAACATAGACCAGCATCGCTAGTTTTGAAGGCAGAGTGATAAACATTAATCATTTTTTTCACAAGAGAAAAAATGTTGTTTTGAATATATTATATGAAGTAAAACAGTCCATGAAGTCATTACATTTTCACATCTGAAGATTGGAACCCAAATATCCATCCAGAAAAGTGGAAGTCCCACCCCGGACAATGATAGAAAAATACCCCATGTCACATACAGGGACATGATATAAAACCCAGTAACGGTCCACATGGAGATTATCGACAATCTGAGAAAGCATCCAAATATGCCCGAGGCATCTATAGGAAAGTGAAATAGCAGTATGTAGAATAGTAAAGCAACAGATAGAGTACCGACGTCCATTGTTCCAAGTACAAATTAAAGTACCCAAAATCCTTGAACAGAGAAAAACGCTAATCATGTGAGGAGTGTGATATGTCCAAAATATAAAAACACCATCAGACCATATCAATAAACCAGCATCGCTAGTTTTGAAGGCAGAGTGATAACCTGTCAACACATAAAATAGTATCATAAAGAGGATACAGGAAATGTGCAGAGACATGTACTGTTGATATACGCCTCACACAAAAAGCATCCATGATAGAGAAAAAATATGTATAAACCCAGGGTCGATTGTATGTTCTGGCTCGCTTGTTCCTGGAAATAAAAACCATCTGCAGAAACCCATGCTCGCTTGTAAGATCAGGCTCGCTTGATTCCAAAATTGGTAACCATATGTTGCATCCGAGATGTAAGGTTCAGGATCGCTTGTTTCCATTAGTAGCCCGCTACAGTATCCACCCTGTTCATAGCAAAAAGGTTCTTGTAGATATACAGAGAAAGAGTATAATACGTAGACCATATAAACATGGCTCTTTATTTCAAAAAATAGGTTTAAAATAGAAACAAGGCAACATTTTTTTTTCCAATTGTTATGAACATAATTCGAACATGAAATATTAATATAATAAACCACCCTGCAGCGCTTCGACTATAAACAATCATATAAACATGGCTCTGTATTTCAAAAAACAGGTTTAAAATAGAAACAGGGCAACATTTTTTTTTCTAATTGTTATGAACATAATTTGACCGTGAAATATTAATATAATAAACCACCCTGCAGTGCTTCGACTATAAACAATCATATAAACATGGCTCTGTATTTCAAAAAACAGGTTTAAAATAGAAACAGGGCAACATTTTTTTTTCTAAGTAAAGTTAATCTATTAACAGTGGGAATAAAATTACAGCATGACTTTAGTCAAAAACATTGCCCAGAATTATGGCAAATTTGTTATCAAAAAATCAAAAAAGAAGACCACTCATACGGGGAAACCAGTCTTGAACGTTTACAGAATTCAAAAATATTACAGAGGTCCATCATAGTAATATAATCTAAAAGCAGCCCAATTAAGTGGGCTGCGAAGAAAGAAAAACAAATTAACCAAACTACTCCTCTGGTGGTTCCTCGACGATTCGGCACCATCCTTCGGAAGGTCCAGGATCGCCAGGTGCTATCTCCACATTCATGCCACTGCTTCCCTCCTGAAGGCTCGAATGCTGGCCGGCTCTTTCTGAGCTCATACCCACCGGACGGGTGCATTGTTCTTCCATTTGGGCCTCCTCACGGAAAACCACAATAATTAAAGCTGTGATTCGTGGGCAGTTCAGAGAGAAATTAAAGGAAAAAAGCGCAGTGCGCGTCGTGGGAGAAGGTGAAGTGGTGGGGACATGAGGAGCAGGGGAGCCTATACGATGGCCAGATCCTAGAACCCAACCCCGCCCACTTCTAGTATCTAGATAGCGACCTGCGTGATAATCATTGGACTGAGAAGATGACTCGGTTGAGGGGCTGGAGGGAGTGCGCAGGGGTTGACCTCTAGTGCTCCCCTTGCGGCAATGCATCCTTTGACACGGGTGAGGCATGGGTGCAGTCTCAGCAGTGGGCACAAGAAGAGACGGAGAAGCAGACTTCCAAGAAATAGAGGAAGACAGACACAGACCAGACCGAGAGAAATGCAGATATGCACCAAGGTCTAAGCAGCAGTTCAGCTGGCCACTTCTCCTTCTCGTCACACCGAGTAGGCAGTGTAACCCAGCAATCGGCTCGTCTGAAAAACCATAGTGAAACGCCATTTTATCGACCCGACTGCAATGCAATCGAAGAACGCCCATCATAATTAATCTCTGATCATTAATGAGAGCCGAAGGCTGGGTCATATTGGAGCATGCAGAATCACTAACAGGAGTGGAGGCCCGATCTTAAACAGTGTTAGAACTTAATGCGATTTGATGTGAAAACCTTGGAACTTAATTGAATAGCATTAAAATTTAATGCGATTGATATGAAATTGCCACATCCATGTCCCATCGCCTTAAACGCCATTGAATGCACCCGCATCCGGGAACAGGGAAACATTTGATTGAGGACACATGGAAAAAATTGATTGGAGCGGATCTTTGTTTGGGCCGCTCGCGCAGTGGAAATCTAGATAAGAAATTCACGTCACAACTCTCCCTCCATATGCCAGCCCAACTTCGGACCCGAAAAAGATTAGGACGAATTTGATAAGAAATTTGCGTCACAACTCTCCCTCCATATGCCAGCCCAACTTCGGACCCGAAAAATATTAGGGCGGAATTCAATTGGTTTTCGTGTCACCAAATTGGCCGATGTTAGCAGGCTATTTTGGAATGTGAATTTGGTTTGAATTATGGTTTATCGCCATTTGAAGTCCGGTGGGCTCGACTTAAGAACAATTTTGTTTGATCCCATCTTATAAAATTTGTGTCGGTTCTCTTTGATAATACACATATTTATAATAAATCATGGGAATACCACACTAAACATGTGGAAAAGTTATATAAATTATTGAGAACAATCATTTTTATGTAAAAATATCCAAATGTGCTTTTGGGAAATAAGAATTCGAGTATTTGGTTCATATTGTTTTAAAGGAAGGAGTGAAGTTGAAGCCTCAAAAGATGCAAGCTATTACAAAATGACCTATTCCTAAGAAAATCAAGGTTCTTAGAAGTTTTTTTAGACTTACATGATATTATTGATAATTTTTTAAGAATTATGCATGCATTTCAAGTCCACTCACATATCTCTTGAAGAAAATATCATTTATATGGAATGATGATGCTACTTTGACATTCTCTGTTTTAATGGATGCCATGTCTTCTACACCAACATCGGTTGCACCTACTTTTGGTAAAATATTCATAGTAGAGTGTGAGGCACTAGGACAAGGAATTTACGTAACATTAACACAATAAGGGATATCATTGGCTTTTAAAAGCAAGGAATTCAAAGAAAATATTTGGTAAAATCTACGTATGAAAAATAAATGGAAGCAATATTAGATGCAATAAAAAATGGGGATAGTATATCATTGGGAGGTACTTTAAAGTCAAGATATGCCATGATAGCATAAAGTATTTTTTGAAGCTATGATTTTCATTAGAAGATTAACAAAAATGAGGAGAAAAAATGCAAAGTTTTAATTTTGAGATAATCTGCAAAAAAGGTAAGGAAAATTTAGTACATGATGCTCTTTCTAAAATATAAGACGCCTCAAATTTATATCCAATTACATTTTCTATTCCTAGGTGGCTAGAAGAAGCTTTCCATAATGGAAAAATGACAATAGTACTAAACAAAAACTAAAATTTATAAAGGATGGGATGAACTCTATGGAGCATTGGGAGTGAAAGAGAGATATACTTTGGTGCAAATGTAGAATATTTTAATGCACGCAAGCATATTTGAATAAACAAATATTAAGGGAGTCCCATGTCTCTCTGAGGGTAGGACGCAGGGTTCCTTAAAACATCTCAAAGGATCAAAAAATATATTTTTGGAAGGAATGAAGAAAGATATTCAAAATTTTGTAAGAGAAGGTCAGGTTTGCATAATAAATAAAAGAGAGATAGTAAAATATCTAGGGTTAATTCAACCATTCCACATACATATTCAAAGACTAGAAGATATATCAATAGACTTTATTACAGGGTTACTGAAATATAAAGGTAAGTATTACATTTTTGTGGTCATTTATATAGACAATTTTTGTAGATTTTTTTTGTAGAGATCAAAGTACATAAACAACAAGCCAAGTGGCAAAAGTTCCCATGAAAGAAATTCATAGTCTTCATGGTTTTCCTAAAGTAATAGTAACAAGAAACTTTTGGAAATAATTATTTTATACGAGTGGAGAAACACTAGCTGCTATGAGTTCTACATATCAAACACAATCAAATGGTCAAACAAAAATAGTTAACAAATGCTTTTAAGGTTATCTACAATGTTACTCTTTAGAAAATCAATCTTAATGGATGAAGTGGGTTTGTCAAGGAAGAATGGTAATATGATACTACCTATCACACATCTACTAAAATTTCCCCATTTAAGGCCCTTTATGGATATCCAACTCCTAGTATCTCATACTTTTTGCAAGATAAGTTCAAAGTATAGGAAACAAATTCACATATGGAAAATACTAAAGAAACTTTGAAAATTATTATGGAAAACCTTCAAATGACATGAAACATGATAAAAAAACAAGGGGAACAACATTGAAGTGAAAGATAATTTGAGGAGGGTAATTGGGTGTTTTTTAGATTATAGTATTATAAGTAATCTTCATTCAAGAAAAAGAAGAATAAAGAATTAGCTCAAAAATGTTATGGCCCTAAATAATTATTCATAGGATTGCACAAGTGGTATAGAAGTTATATTTTCCTTCTTCTTGAATTCATAAAGTTTTTCATGTATCTTGCCTAAAAAAGGTTTTGGGAAAAAATATGCCAATGTAAATAGAACTTCCAAAATTAGATGAAGAGTGAAAGTTGATTCTTGAACCACAAAAAGTTATAGATAAACATTATGTATCTCTTTGACATATAACCATTATGAAGTACCTAATCAAGTGGAAGAATATTCCTCTAGAAGAAGGTACATGGTAAAATGATAAATTCGTGATGAAATACCCACAGCTAAAGGGTTCGTTTGAAGTTTTGACAAAGGTTTTGTTATATGTTTTATATAACGCGCAGCAGAATAGTTTTATTGTTTGTTAAGGTCCCACACAGTGATCAAATTTGAAGGGCAGGTCCGAATTTCAATTAGAAGGGCATATATCTATGTCTCCCTTCCATAATGAAAATCTTTCAAAAAAAAAAATTTCAATTGACCACAATAAATTATTTTTACATTTCATTTTCAGAATGACAAAACCATCAATCTTTATATTAATAAAAGACTGGTACATATACAACAATGAAGAAGGCTCCATCTTTCATTGCTTCAATATCTCATTGGCAATGTCAACATAAGTCTTGAAGACACTATTATAAGAATTTTGATACATACCACCGGGATATAGGAGATTCTTATGTGTCAGATTGTGTAATGCAATTTTGACTTTGTCTCACAAGGAGCAGCAGCATGGAGGTCTGGATTTTTCTTATAGAACTTTTATTATTATTATTTGAAACATTTTTTATAGATATGAAGACAAAAATGAAATTATGAGCATGGTGGACAATTAGTCAAGCTCATGATGCCAAACCATGATGATGTAAGTTTGGAATTTAACATTTTTACATGTTAAAGACAAATAGTCAAAATCACTGACAACTTAGTATGCCATAATTAATAATCATTACCTGTTCACTTTTGTTAATAGGTTTATGTCACACGATGATCTCTCTTCTCTAGCATTTACTTGTATTGAAGATCACTATTCTAGGAATAAGGAGTTATTTTCTCCAAAAATAACTCTAGCCAAACATTGACAATGCATTAAGGATATATTTCTATGCTTCATAAGTACATGTGTTCTACTTCTAAATCATGTCTTGGAAGTGGTTGTTTTTCTGGAAATTATTCACCAGTTGGTTTCATACCAAAGTCTTTTTCTCATTTTTAGCATCCAATACATGAAAAAGATAATGGTTTAAAACAACACGAATATTTGAAATTTTGCAAGAATTGTCTGGCACACTTTGAATATGAATTTTGAAGTCAAGTGCATGATGCTGTATAGGATCAAGTGTCATTTTGAATACCAAATGTTTCACAAGAAACTTCTCAACATGCTACCCTGCAGTAAGGATTAAATGACAATATCACATCAACTATTTCCATAACAAAAGTGCACCTCAGCCATAAGACTAAACAACTAACAAGACCACACAATCAAATGTATTCCACAAGGCAAATACTGTATGAAAAATGAAAAGGAGTTTGCAACCAAAAATACCTTAGGCAACTAATTCAATTAGATACACCAAACCATCAACAAAAAGGAAAACTAGCCTACTCAAAAGGCAAGCGTTTACCTCCTTTGACAAAATTTTGGGTTCCGAAACAAGGGCCTTTATTGTCTTGTCAATGCCCCTAGTAATTTAAACGGGGTTTGCACCTGCTGCAACAACCTAAATAAAAAGGTTTCATTTCAAATTATTTTCCACAAATTTAAGATACAACCATTGTCAGTTTTGTATTTCCTAACAAGCTCGTAAATCACTAGAAAATTTGGTCCAATTTCTGACGGCCAATTTGTCGCTATTCCGACACATAGTCATCTCAAGAGCGATAGTTCGAGGACGGGAAAAACGTGGTTTGCCATCCCGTCACAATTCTGATGCACTTACAAAGGATCGCAATACCAACACTTTTTTCGTCGCTTCCAAACAAGCGTCGCTCTTCCGACGTTTCCCAAACCGTCGCGCTTTCGACGTTTGTAAACTGTCGCACTTCCGACGAAATGTGGTCCGACGTTTTGCACGTCGCTCTTCCGACGTTTGTAAACTGTCGCAATTCCGACGAAATGTGGTCTGATGTTTTGAACGTCGCTCTTCCGACGTTTGTAAACTGTCACAATTCTGACGAAATGTGGTTCGACGTTTTGGACGTCGCTCTTCCGATGTTTGTAAATTGTCGCAATTCCGATGAAATGTGGTCCGACGTTTGTAAACTGTCGCAATTTCGATGAAATGTGGTCCGACGTTTTGAACGTCGTTCGTCCGATGTTTTTATATTGTCGCTCTTCCAATGTTTTTAAGCTGTCGCAATTCCGATGCTTACAAGGCGTCGGTATATCGACGATGGGTTCAATTTAAAAAAAATAAAAAATGAAACTTTAAAACAGGACAGTAAATCTCTAATATTTGTTATGAATTTTAGGCGTTCCAATGACCGTGAAATATTAATATAATAAACCACCCCGCAACGCTTCGACTATAAAAAATCATATAAACATGGCTCTGTATTTCAAAAAACAGGTTTAAAATAGAAACAGGGCAACCTTTTTTTTTTCCAATTGTTATGAACATAATTCGACCGTGAAATATTAATATAATAAACCACCCTGCAGCGCTTCGACTATAAACAATCATTTTTTTTCAATAGAGAAAAAACGCTGTTTTGAATATATTATATGAAGTAAAACAATCCATGAAGTCATTACATTTTCACATCTGAAGATTGGAACCCATATATCCATCCAGAAAAGTGGAAGTCCCACCCCAGACAATGATTGAAAAATACCCCATGTCACATACAGGGACATGATATAAAACCCAGTAACGGTCCACATGGAGATTATCGACAATCTGAGAAAGCATCCAAATATGCCCAAGGCATCTATAAGAAAGTGAAATAGCAGTATGTAGAATAGTAAAGCAACAAATAGAGTACCAACGTCCATTGTTCCAAATACAAATTAAAGTACCCAAAATCCTTGAACAGAGGAAAACGCTAATCATGTGAGGAGTGTGATATGTCCAAAATATTAAAAGACCATCAGACCATATCAATAAATCAGCAACATAGACCAGCATCGCTAGTTTTGAAGGCAGAGTGATAAACATTAATCATTTTTTTTTCACAAGAGAAAAAACATTGTTTTGAATATATTATATGAAGTAAAACAATCCATGAAGTCATTAAATTTTCACATCTGAAGATTGGAACCCAAATATCCATCCAGAAAAGTGGAAGCCCCACCCTAGGCAATGATAGAAAAATACCCCATGTCACATACAGGGACATGATATAAAACCCAGTAACGGTCCACATGGAGATTATCGACAAACTGAGAAAGCATCCAAATATGCCCGAGGCATCTATAAGAAAGTGAAATAGTAGTATGTAGAATAGTAAAGCAACAGATAGAGTACCGACGTCCATTGTTCCAAATACAAATTAAAGTACCCAAAATCATTGAACAGGAAAAACGCTAATCATGTGAGGAGTGTGATATGTCCAAAATATAAAAAGACCATCAGACCATATCAATAAACCAACATCGCTAGTTTTGAAGGCATAGTGATAACCTGTCAACACATAAAATAGTATCATAAAGAAGATACAGGAAATGTGCAGAGACATGTACTGTTGATATACGCCTCACAAAAAAATCATCCATGATAGAGAAACAATATGTATAAACCCAGGGTCGATTGTATGTTCTGGCTCGCTTGTTCCTGGAAATAAAAACCATCTGCAGAAACCCAGGCTCGCTTGATTCCAAAATTGGTAACCATCTGTTGCATCCGAGATGTAAGGTTCAGGCTCGCTTGTTTCCATTAGTAGCCTGCTACAGCATCCACCCTGTTCATAGAAAAAAGGTTCCTATAGATATACAGAGAAAGAGTATAATACGTAGACCATATAAACATGTCTCTGTATTTCAAAAAACAGGTTTAAAATAGAAACAAGGCAACATTTTTTTTTCCAGTTGTTATGAACATAATTCGACCGTGAAATATTAATATAATAAACCACCCCGCAGCGCTTCGACTATAAACAATCATATAAACATGGCTCTGTATTTCAAAAAACAGGTTTAAAATAGAAACAGGGTAACATTTTTTTTTTTCCAATTGTTATGAACATAATTCGACCGTGAAATATTAATATAATAAACCACCCCACAGTGCTTCGACTATAAACAATCATATAAACATGGCTCTGTATTTCAAAAAATAGGTTTAAAATAGAAACAGGGCAACATTTTTTTTTCTAAGTAAAGTTAATCTATTAACAGTGGGAATAAAATTACACTGAAGTAAAAAACATTGCCCAGACTCATGGCAAATTTGTCATCAAAAAATAAAAAAAGAAGACTTCCCTCATACAGGGAAACCAGTCTTGAACGTTTACAGAATTCAAAAATATTATAGAGGTCCAGCACAGTAATATAATCTAAAAGTAGCCCAATTAAGTGGGCCGCGAAGCAATAAAAACAAATTAACCAAACTACTCCTCTGGTGGTTCCTCGACGATTTGACACCATCCTTCGGAAGGTCCAGGATTGCCAGGTGCTATCTCCACATTCATGCCACCGCTCCCCTCCTGAAGGCCCGAATGCTGGCCGGCCTTTTCTGAGCTCAGACCCGTCGGACGGGTGCCTCCTCATGGAAAACCATAGTAATTGAAGCTGTGATTTGTGGGCGGTTCAGAGAGAAATTAAAGGAAAAAAGTGCAGTGCGCGTCGTCGGAGAAGGTGAAGCAGTGGGGAAATGAGGAGTAGGGGAGCCCATATGGTGGCCAGATCCTAGAACCCGACCCCGCCCACTTCTAGTATCTGGATAGCGACCTACGTGATAATCACTGGACTGAGAAGACAACTCGGTTGAGGGGCTGGAGGGAGTACGCAGGGGTTGAACTCTAGTGCTCCCCCTGCAGCAACGCATCCTTTGACGCAGGTGAGGCATGGGTGCGGTCTCAGCAGTGGGCACAAGACAAGACGGAGAAGTAGAATTCCAAGAAACAGAGGAAGACAGACATAGACTAGACCGAGAGAAATGCAGATATGCACCAAGGTCTAAGCAGCAGTTCAGCTGGCCACTTCTCCTTCTCATCATAGTGAGCAGGCAGTGTAACCTAGCAACTGGTTCGTCTGAAAAACCATAGCGAAACGCCATTTTATTGACCCAACTGCAATGCAATTGAAGAACGCCCATCATAATTAATCTCTGATCATTAATGAAAGCCGAAGGCCGGATCATATTGGAGCATGCGGAATCGCTAACAGGAGGGAGGTCCGATCTTGAACAGTGTTAAAACTTAATGCAATTTGATGTGAAAACCTTGGAACTTAATTGAACAACGTTAAAAATTAATGCGATTGATATGAAATTGCCACATCCATGTCCCATCGCCTTAAACACCATCGAATGCACCCACATCCGAGAATAGGGCAACATTTGATTGAGGACACATGGCAGAAATTGATTGGAGTGGATCTTTATTTGGGCTGCTCGCGTAGTGAAAATCCGGACCCGAAAAAGATTAGGGCAAGTTTGATAAGAAATTCGCGTCACAACTCTCCCTCCGTACGCCAGCCCAACTTTAGACCCGAAAAATATTAGGGCAGAATTCAATTGGTTTTTGCGTCACAAAATTGGCTGACGTCAGCAGGCTATTTTGGAACGCGAATTTGGTTTGAATTATGGTTTATCGCCGTTTGAAGTCTGGCGGGCTCGACTTAAGAACAATTTTGTTTGATCCCATCTTATAAAATTTGTGTTGGTTTTATTTGATAATACACATATTTATAATAAATCAGGGGAATACCACACTAAACATGTGGAAAAGTTATATAAATTATTGAAAACAATCATTTTTATGTAAAAATATCCAAATGTGCTTTTGGGAAATAAGAATTCGAGTATTTGGTTCATATTGTTTTAAAGGAAGGAGTGAAGTTGGAGCCTCAAAAGATGCAAGCTATTACAAAATGACCTATTCCTAAGAAAATCAAGGTTCTTAGAAGATTTTTTAGACTTACATGATATTATTGATAGTTTGTTAAGAATTATGCATGCATTTCAAGTCTCACATATCTCTTGAAGAAAATATCATTTATATGGAATGATGAGGCTACTTTGGCATTCTCTGTTTTAATGGATGCCATGTCTTCTACATCAACATCAGTTGCACCTACTTTTGGTAAAACATTCATAATAGAGTGTGAGGCACTAGGACAAGGAATTTACGTAACATTAACACAATAAGAGATATCATTGGCTTTTAAAAGCAAGGAATTCAAAGAAAATATTTGGTGAAATCTACGTATGAAAAATAAATGGAAGCAATATTAGATGCAATAAAAAATGGGGATAGTATATCATTGGGAGGTACTTTAAAGTCAAGATATACCATGATAGCATAAAGTATTTTTTGAAGCTATGATTTTCATTAGAATATTAACAAAAATGAGGAGAAAAAATGCAAATTTTTAATTTTGAGATAATTTGCAAAAAGGGTAAGGAAAATTTAGTACATGAAGCTCTTTCTAAAATAGAGGAGGCCTCAAATTTATATCCAATTACATTTTATATTCCTAGGTGGCTAGAAGAAGCTTGCCATAATGGAAAAATGACAATAGTACTAAACAAAAACTAAAATTTATAAAGGATGGGATGAACTCTATGGAGCATTGGGAGTGAAAGAGAGATATAGTTTGGTGCAAATTAGAATAGTTTTATGCACGCAAGCATATTTGAATAAACAAATATTAAGGGAGTCCCATGTCTCTATGATGGTAGGATGCAAGGTTCCTTAAAGCATCTCGAAGGATCAAAAAATATATTTTTGGAAGCAATGAAGAAAGATATTCAAAATTTTGTAAGAGAAGGTCAGGTTTGCATAATAAATAAAAGAGAGATAGTAAAATCTCTAGGGTTACTTCAACCATTCCACATACATATTCAAAGACTAGAAGATATATCAATAGACTTTATTACAGGGTTACTGAAATATAAAGGTAAGTATTACATTTTTGTGGTCATTTATAGACAAATTTTGTAGATTTTTTTGTAGAGCTCAAAGTACATAAACAACAAGCCAAGTGGCAGAAGTGTCCGTGAAAGAAATTCATAGTCTTCATGGTTTTCCTAAAGTAATAGTAACAAGAAAATTTTGGAAATAATTATTTAATATGAGTGGAGAAACACTAGCTACCATGAGTTCTACATATCAAACACAATCAAATGGTCAAAAAAAAATAGTTAACAAATGTTTTTAAGGTTATCTACAATGTTACTCTTTAGAAAAGAAATCTTAATGGATGAAGTGGGTTCCTCAAGGAAGAATGGTAATATGATACTATCATACTACCTATCACACATCTACTAAAATTTCCCCATTTAAGGCCCTTTATTGATATCCAACTCCTAGTATCTCATACTTTTTGCAAGATAAGTCCAAAGTATAGGAAACAGAGTCACATATGGAAAATACTAAAGAAACTTTGAAAATTATTATGGAAAACCTTCAAATGACATGAAACATGATAAAACAATAAGGGGAACAACATTGAAGTGAAAGATAATTTGAGGAGGGTAACTGGGTATTTTTTAGATTATAGCATTATAAGAAATCTTCATTCAAGAAAAAGAAGAATAAATAATTGGCTCAAAAATGTTATGGCCCTAAATAATTATTCATAGGATTGCACAAGTGGTATAGAAGTTATATTTTCCTTCTTCTTGCATTCATAAGGTTTTTCATGTATCTTGCCTAAAAAAGGTTTTGGGAAAAAATATGCCAATGTAAAAAGAACTTCCAAAATTAGATGAAGAATGAAAGTTGATTCTTGAACCACAAAAAGTTATAGATAAACATTCTGTATCTCTTTGACATATAACCATTATGAATTACCTAATCAAGTGGAAGAATATTCCTCTAGAAGAAGGTACATGGTAAAATGATCAATTTGTGATGAAATACCCACGGCTAAAGGGTTCGTTTGAAGTTTTGACAAAGGTTTTGTTATATGTTTTATATAACGTGCGGTAGAATAGTTTTATTGTTTGTTAAGGTCCCAAACAGTGATAAAATTTGAAGGGAAGGTCTGAATTTCAATTAGAAGGGCATATATCTATGTTGCCCTTCCATAATGAAAAGCTTTAAAAAAAAAACTTTTCAATTGACCACAATAAATTATTTTTATATTTCATTTTCAGAAAGACAAAACCATCAATCTTTATGTTAATAAAATACTGTTACATATACAACAATGAATAAGGCTCCATCTTTCATTGCTTAAATATCTCATTGGAAATGTCAACATAAGTCTTGAAGACACTATTATAAGAATTTGGATACATACCACCAGGATATAGGAGATTCTTATGTGTCAGATTGTGTAATGCAATTTTGACTTTGTCTCACAAGGAGCAGCAGCATGGAGGTCTGGATTTTTCTTAAAGAACTTTTTTATTATTATTTGAAACGTTGTTTATAGATATGAATACAACAATGAAATTATGAGCATGGTGGAAAATTAGTCAAGCTCATGATGCCAAACCATGATGATGTAAGTTTGGAATTTAACATTTTTACATGTTAAAGACAAATAGTCAAAATCAATGACAACTTAGTATGCCATAATTAATAATCATTCCTTGTTCACTTTTGTTAATAGGTTTATTTCACACGATGATCTCTCTTCTCTGGCATTTACTTGTATTGAAGATCACTATTCTAGGAATAAGGAGTTATTTTCTCCAAAAATAACCCTAGCCAAACATTGACAATGCATCAAGGAAGTCTTTCTATGCTTCATAAGTACATGTGTTCTAATTCTAAATCATGTCTTGGAAGTGGTTGTTTTGCTGGAAATTATTAACCAGTTGGTTTCATACCAAAGTCTTTTTCTCATTTTCAGCATCCAATACATGAAAAAGATAATGGTTTAAAACAACATAAATATTTGAAATTTTGCAAGAATTGTCTGGCACACTTTGAATAGGAATTTTGAAGTCAAGTGCATGATGATGTATAGGATCAAGTGTCATTTTGAATACCAAATGTTTCACAAGAAACTTCTCAACAAAGGATTAAATGACAATATTGCATCAACTATTTCCATAATAAAAGTGCAACTCGGCCATAAGACTAAACAACTACAAATGTTGTAGATCTAAAAAGACCACACAATCAAATGTATTCCACAAGGCCAATACTGTATGAAAAATGAAAAGGAGTTTGCAACCAAAAATACCTTAGGCAACTAATTCAATTAGATACACCAAACCATCAGCAAAAAGGAAAACCAGCCTACTCGAAAGGCAAGCGTTTACCTCCTTTGACAAAATTTTGAGTTCCGAAACAAGGGCCTTTATTGTCTTGTCAATGCCCCTAGTAATTTGAACGGGGTTTTCACCTGCTGCAACAACCTAAACAAAAAGGTTTCATTTCAAATTATTTTCCACAAATTTAAGATGCAACCATTGTCAGTTTTGTATTTCCTAACAAGCTCATAAATTTTGACAAAAGAACCAAAATTTTTTAATACCTGATAGCAATTTTTTCACTCAAAAACTATCTTAGACTCAATAAGCCCAACCCAAAACTAAAAAACCAAACACCATAAGACCCTACAAAAATGAATACATGATGTTAATCTAGTACTATCGACAAAAATTTACCTTTACACCCTAACTTATTAACCTTGTGCTGTTGAATTTTAACTTCAACTGCTGCAGCAGAAGGACGGATGCAGCAGCAACATTTTTTTTTGGAGGTTGCTTGCACGCCATCCAGAAATTTAATTCAACATTTAAAATTCCTGCAAGTTTTTTTTGTGGACGGCCGCAGCCATATTTCTGTACATGATTGTATTTAAACACAACAACCAGCATTAACGCAATTCACCAACCAGAAATTTACCCCCCAGTTTTGTAAATTCAAAAGGAGGACACGTGGAGCATTAATATTGGATCGCATGAAATTGAAGGGAACCTGAAAACCTGAAAACTGGACCCGAATTTTTTATAAGGCACATTGGATTGAGAATTCGCGTTACAAATTAGGCAGACGTCAGCATCCCATTTTGGAACGCGAATTTGGTTTGAAATTCAATCTATTCAGACTTTTGAGGTTTGACAGAAAGGGTTCTTTAATGTTTTGATAGTTTAATTTTATGTATGCTTTAATATATACATATGTTTTAAACATATGTTATATATATATTATATGTGAAATGAAAGGTGGGCCATATAATTTAGTTTTAATTTTTTTTTTTTTTAAAAGAGGGTTTATTATAAAATGTTTTATATGTTACAGCATATAAAAATAAAAAGGACAAAAAAGCTTGGTAGTTTTTTTTATAGATAGTACGTAAATTTTTTATTACACAGCAGTGTGTAAAAAGTGAAAGACTGAGTGTAACTTTGTAAGTGTGTATGCACAGCAGTGCGGAAGTGAAAAATACAACATAGTGTTTTAGAGATAGAGTATGTTTGTTTTGAACAGACTGTGAGTTGGTTTTATCCACTACGTTTTGTAGCAGTCATAATTTTGTAATCCCTCTCAGTGAGGAAGAAGTGTAATAGTTTTTTTTTGAGTTATTGAAGGGAATAGAAGTTTGTTTTCAAAGTATTGAAACTCTATCTTCTGTCAAAGAAATTTTTATTATCTCTGTGTTAGAGGAAGGGAGATTTATTCTCCATTCATTGTTCTGGAATTTTCCAATATTCCAACATGTGCAAGAAAAACAGATGTTGTGGTTCCATCCCCAGCTAAATCATTTGTCTTTGCTGCAGCTTGCCTTACCAACTTGGCCCCAATATTTTCAACTGGGTCCTCTAATTCAACCAATAGAAAGGCCAAAACCATAGCATTGAGATACATTTCATTACACTGTCAATAACAATAAAATTTGACTCAGCCATAACCCTTTCCTTTTATTGTTGTGAAAAACTTTATGCATTACTCTAATGTGGCTAGTCCATAGGCCAAGTAGACCACTGGGTAAAAAATATGTTTCCTTTCACCTTTGAGTTTTCAAATTATGCCTACCAAATCTAAGACATTTAAGAGGGGGAACTAATACAACGTTAAAAAGAAAAATAGAGCACACATCTACAAATTAAATCCTTAGCTACTGTCACACCATCATTAACTATTTTCGGAGAACCATGCTTGCTCTCCAAGACAACATTTTTCCCTTCGCCCCAAGGGTGACTCCAACAAGATTAGCAAGTTTGTTCACACCACCTGCAAGACAAATTGACAATGCTTTCAGTAAGTGTGAAATTGAATGCCAGACCATATTCCAAAACAACCCTCCATGAAAAATTAAAATAACACAATAAAATTGAATATAAGTGGACAAGGAAAGATCCACCGCAATGAAGTTTCACGTGCATGTGACCTTCCTTTAAACATAATTTTTTCTTTGACCTGCAATTTTTTTGTCACTGAGCCATCCTTGTTGAATTACAACTCCTTTTCCATAGCTCTTGTATTAACTACCTTCTCTCTGTCACGTAATCTCAGAGTCCCTCTTCTGCTTGAGCGATTAAAGGAAATGGGTGAAAAAACTGAAAGAGAAGACAATTGTCTGCCATAATTATCAAACATTGCACCCAAATTCTTCCCCTTTCCATTGTTACCTAATGAGGTAGATGTGGAAATTTTTGTCATACTTCCCAAAGCAGAGGCCATCTTCTCTTATCCTAAATATAGAATTACAAGATCTTCATATTAGTATGAACCTTAAAAAACATGACTCCCATTGCTAAAAACCACTTTTAAGTTGTAACAGGCAAACTAAAAAACTATCGCAACTTCTGGCAATTTCTGGAGCATTAAGAGAGAAACAACCAACGAGAAATACAACCACAATCCTCATTTTAATGAGACTAGACTATATATTTGCATTAAGATAATAGAAATAAATCACGACTATATTAAGGTCAACAAAAAACAATCTTTAACCTATGTCTCTCATGGCCTTCAAGTTGCCATGCTAGAGGTTTCATATTTTTAATTTAAATTCTTGACCTCTCATGCCCATATATGAATGCATCCAATGGGATATCTACATCAAATGCTCCTTTATATCCCCAAAAACAAATTCCCTACTACAAGAGCACCAATATTGATGGATCACCCCACACCATCCCACCCACTAGAAACGGTGAAAAATGAAACCCGAGAAAACTTCTAAAATATCTCAAGATGACTATATGGGTGGTTCTTATGAATCAACCAACCATTCAGAACATGCTCATCAATCCAAACCATAAGTATTATGTGACGATATTCAAGTAGGCACTGAATTGGATTTCTGAAGCTATGTTAGAGAAACCCTAAACTCTCACTGAGAATAGGTGAAATGTGGCACCACTCAGAGATTGACATGTGCCAATTGGTACAAGTGGTAGAAAATTGGCATGATCTAACAACGAGGTGATGCAGGAATGACATGAGGGAGAAAATATTAGAAAAGCCCCAAATCTGTAGAACTAAAGCTCATCACCAACCTGAGATTGACAACTTTACATGATGTAACCTATGAAATCGTAAATGGAGAAATTATAGTAACAATAAAGTAACCTATGTAACAATAAAGTCAGATTCATCCTGGGAGTGGTAATGGGAGAAATCATAGTGAACAACAGGAAACATGCAGAGTTGCTTACAATCAAATAGATGAAAAAACACATACAAAAAACCTAGATAATAATCATGAACAAGATTAATATTGAATTATGAACTGTAAAGGAACTTAAAAAATGTGACATTACGAACTTGGTCAAGTGCACAAGCAAAAATATCTTGGACATGACCCTGGTTGACAAGTTGTATTGCTCATGATGCAAGAGGATTTGTACCTGCACTGCCAAGTCAATCAAAATCCATCATTATCTATACAATAAATACAAGTAATTGATCTAGTATTTTTTACTCTAAGATGCATTCTTATGATAATGTTAGAACATATGTTGAAAATGTCAAAACATACCTGAATAAGATCCTCTTCGTTTCAAGAACAATTTATTGGAGTCACATGAACTTGGAACAAGCCTCCCACGATCTGAAAGAGTAGCAACTAAGTCAACAATGAATTTTTTGTTGCTACGCTGGATCGAGGGAGGTTTGCTCCAAGATTAAATCGCTCCAATAAATTATTCTCTACTAAACAGGGCCAACCACGTGAAGGTGGAAGCTCTTATGGCCCCTCCCCCCCCCTCACATCACTCTCAATTCCCCAATACCCAATATATATTTCATTTTTTACTTTCAAGAGCATAAAAAAAAATATTCAATAACTAATAAAAAAACAAGTCAACAAAAAGTACGCAAGGAAACATTGCAATTAATGCTTGACATAAAAATAGTATGATAAATGAGTTTTTTATATAACACAAAAAACGTTCCAAGTATGGTAACGTTTGTCTTATAATAATACAACATTTTACATTATCAAATTTTCTTTTTCTTCTTCCTATTTCTAAAGCTCCTAATTACATCATCAATATCATCGTGCTCTGCTCCTGTTTCGTGCCTTTCGACCCACACTGCTGACCTAGTTGCATAGTCACGATGTCTGGTCTCATCCAGTGACGGGGCATCGCCTACAAAAACAGATAATACTAAATTTTAATTGTCAGTTTTTAAATGTCATTGAACTAGTTCGGTAATATTAATAAAAAAATTGCAATGAGATTATTTACCTGGTGCACTAGTTGTCGTCGCTGACCTAGTTACGTAGTCATGATGTCTGGTCTCATCCAGTGACGGGGCATCGCCTACAAAAACAGATAATATTAAATTTTAATTGTCAGTTTTTAAATATCATTGAACTAGTTCGGTAATATTAATAAAAAAAATTGGAATGAGATTATTCACTTGGTGCACCAGTTGTCGCCGTTGGGACTGTTGCCCTGTCTTCCTCTCTGGTGGTAAGATCCTCAAGGGAAACATTCTTTGTCATTTAAACAAAAAACGTTATAAGGGCAACCATAAAGGTATACTTAGAAAAAATTATAAGTGGAAATTAATTACCTTCACGGCCCTCACTGATAGTAGCATTGTCGGCCTGGTCCCCACTATAATGATGAGGTTGCATGTGAGGATCATCTACATCTGGCTCTAAAAATAGGTTATTTGCCTCGTCGGTAGTGTTTCTCCCCTGATTTAAAAAAATTTGTTAGACATTAAATTTATGGACGAAAACAAACATATTGAAAGTTTAATGTTTTACCGTATTAGACATTCTAGATCTTGGGACCTGCCCCAAGCTTCTGCAACGTTCAACTACGACTTGATAGCCAAAATGGAAAGTGATAATTTTATCTTCCTCTGTAGTTTCTGGTCCGAATTCATCACCCTACATTACATATGATTGTGTATTTTTAATCATATTTGATAGGATTACAAAAACGTTGGAAGGTGATACAATTAATTATAAGATGTTTAGCTACTTAATTACAATTCTTGTGGCTAATTTCAAGTAGCCGCCCTGGCCTAGCTTGTGATGGCCATTTTTTTCAATCCTAGCTTTGGTTGCCTTTGAGGTGTCAGGCAACCTAGCATCAAAATATTGAAGTCAGATATGACGTAGCACACTTTTATTTTAGACATAAATAAAATTAAAGCTATTGAATTAAAGTTGTAATTTACCTTGCGGGTCCAGTTGGCATTTTTCCTTCTTTCTTTTCCCTTTTCTCTTTTCCGTCATGGATGAGTGCTCTCCACTCACTCTCTGGAACTATGAGAGGACGCTCTTATCTAGGGTTAAATTGAAATTGCGTCCTATAGGTGTCCCTGGTATATTTCAAATATTTTCCGGCTACCCGAGCCGCTGCTGTTCTGTCAAATGTGCTGACCCCAAAAAGGGTTTCTAGATAATCTAGAAGTTCCTTTTTCAGGTTGGAATTCTGGGAATTCCACCCTGTGCGTATGGTTGGGGAAAAAATTACCAACGCATGGCTCTCCAAAAATTGGTAAACTCATTGTTTTCTACACAGAAAAAAAGATATTATCATTAATTTAAAAATAAAAATCATGATAAATATGTTTTAGATAGAGTACATGAAATAGTTAAAATATTAAAATTTACCTGGGAGTTGTACGTGATTTGTAGGGACACCTTCATTGTTCACCAACAACGTGCCATTAATGGTCACTGTGGAGCTGACACGTGTAGCTCCAGGAAACACAATAATGTAGTTGGCCATATCAGCCTCATCACTGCCAACACATTCAGCGGTTGGCTGGGTGTCTGCTTGGGCAGGGTGTGTTTCTTGGCTGGCACCTAAAGGAGTAGAAGGTGTACGAGAGGGTTTCTGGGCAATCTATTGTCCTTATGTCCCACTACCACCAACACCAGGTTCAACAAGTGCTAGAGAAAGCTACATACAAAAGAACTTTTTGTTAGTTTAGTCAATGTAAAAATTAAAAATCAAACTATCACAATTCATCTCATGAAGAACAAAAAAAATATCCTTTTGAATTTTTATTATTACCTGATATGTTTCTAGTTGGCTCATAAGTTGATGTCGAGGGGTTTTTGGGTATAAGAAACAATACCATTTAAAAATTAGGGTTCTCAGTCCTTGGCATTCCTTCACCTGGGCCTAGGGGCACACTAGAATAATTTCACACTAAACCATGCAAACTTAAAAGTAACTTAACAGATCCATAAAGTAATAATAATCATAATTCATAATTTCCTATTGTACGATATGATGCAAATTATTCAAACATGAAGCAATGAAGACATGCAATGTCTGAATTTCAAGATTGATGAACCAATACAAGAAGTTAAAAAACTTTGATTCAATACTCTGTGTCCTAACTCCAGGAAGGAATCTAGTTTGTAGTACAGAACATGCATCGTGTATTATCAATTCTTAATTGACAACAACTAAAGGTCATTTACCTCATCAATTCCTTCCCATTTTGTGTTTTTATGTTATATTCCTTATAAAAGTGTCAAATTTCTTTCAAAGTAAGCAACCACTGAATAAAATAAAAAATAGTTGAGATATGATTGAGAAATGGTCGTTTATTTCTTGAAAGGATCTTCACAATTTCTTTGGTTGTTTTTCATCTCAAGAAACAAGAAATGACCTAAGAAACTATCGTGATGTAATATAAGAAAAACACGGTGAAATGGCCATTTTCAAAGCCAAATGATGTCCATTGAGGACATGGCCTTTATTTGGTTCCTGTTTCATAGGAGTTTTGGGTAGAAATGGAACTTTGTTGTACCATTTCCAGTAGTAAAAAAGGAAAACCTTCTTTTTCCATGGGAAATAATTTACCTTTCCTTTTTCAAGATAATCTAAATCACAAAAAATATGAACTATACTGCACACATTCTTGGATAATGTGAAAGTAGAAAAGGAATACCCTACAAAAGTGATGCACACATGTACATTTGAACACTAATAGATTTTTGTAGTTGAAATGCAATGCTTGTTTTCATTTAAATGTAGGGGTTTTAAAGCAGGGAGAAATAATGGCTGCCAAATTAATAAGAGTTTCTTTGGGAAAAATTTAAATCTTGTATTGGGTGATGAAGATAATAGAGGGTATGGAATCTTGATTCTTGAAATTGTGTTTAACTTGAATAACTCAAATGATTATAAATATCAGTGGATGAGTTCTTTTTTTAAACTATGTCACTCAAAACTCTTATGTAATAGCATTGTATGATGGCTAGCATTTTCTTGTTTTCCTTTCTTCAATTCAATGTAAGAAGTATATTAATATTTTGGAGCACGAATGATAACTACAATTGTTTGCTCTGCAGTATATCCAGCCCCAAGATTATGAAAAGTTTTCTAAAGTGGAGCTATTGGTTATTGATGAAGTAGCTGTAATTCCATTGCCTGTTGTAAAGGCTCTGCTCGGGCCATATTTAGTGTTTCTGTGCTCTACTGTAAATGGGTAATAATTATAAATGAGCCAACCACAATCACAGATTTTGTAACCATTCGGTTTCCATGGATAGTGATGATGATATTAACCCTATATATCAGTGACCTATATCTATATGAGAATTATCTCAACATTGACCTTGATATGGTTGTATGGATGCGACCTTTGGTATGTCGTAAGAAAATCCCCAAATATCAGAAAATCCCCAAATCTGGAGAACTAAAGCTAATCACTTTCGATCTGGAGTACTACCCTTGTGATAAAGTTGATGACTTTCGATCTCCCATTCTCTACCACTTTGCACTTCACCTTCAATATAGATCAAACCAAGGCAATTCGTTACTGGGTGTTGAGATGGATGAGTTTGTCGAACTAAAATCCATAGCTTAAACTTCATGAAACTGGTGGAGTCAAATTCATGCAAGCACAAACACATCTTACACATCCTCTTTGAAACTCATTCGAAAGAACATTGGAAGACATCTAGAGAGAACCCTACAGCCTAACACAATCCAATGGAATTGACCAAAAAAACCCAAATAGAGTCAACCCTACTATAGGAGGAAGGGCCTGCAGTAAGAACTTACCATTTTGCAAGAGCTGAGGGTGAATGCTAAGGGCGAATGCAGGGATAATTATTTTCTGTAAGAGCTCAGGACGAATGCTGTTTTGCAAGAGCTGAGGGCGAATGCTGTTCTACAAGAGCTGAGGGTGAATGCTGATGGCGAATGCTGTTCTGCAAGAGTTGAGGGCGAATGCTGAGGGCGAATGTTGTTCTGCAAGTGCTGAGGGAGAATGTTGTTCTGCAAGAACTGCGGGCGAATGTTGAGGGAAAATGCTGTTCTACAAGAGCTGAGGGCGAATGCTGAGGGAAAATGTTGTTTTGTAAGAGCGGAGGGCGAATGCGCACATGATATAAGACGTTAATGTAGTTTTTAATAAAATCATTTTTATGTAGCGCGCATATAAGTGTCGTTATACCGATGGAGGACAAAGCGTCGCTATTGCGACAGATGCCTCCAAACGTCGCAATTGTGACACTTAGACATTGTGTCGCACTTGCGACGTTTGGAGGCAGCCGTCGCAATAGCGACGCTTTGGGCAATAGTGTCGCAATTGCGAAATCTTCCTCCAAACGTCGCAATTGCGACACTTTGTCTAAGTGTCGGTATTGCGACACTTTTCTCTAAATGTCGGTATAGCGACGGTTTCGGGCGGGATTGAAAAAATTTGGGGAAATTTCCGACATTTGGTCAAAAGCGTCGGAACTAAGTGTCAGAATTTCCCCCAAATGTACTAGTGAATTTTGACAAAAGAACCAATTTTTTTTAATACTTGATAGCAATTTTTTCACTCAAAAACTATGTTAGACTCAATAAGCCAAACCCAAAACTAAAAATCCAAACACCATAAGACCCTTCAAAAATGAATAGATGATATTAATCCAGTACTATCGACAAAAAGTTACCTTTACACCCTCACTTATTAAACCCTGTGTTGTTGAATTTTAACTTCAACCGCTGCAGCAGAAGGACGGATGTAGCAACAACATTTTTTTTTGGAGGTTGCTTGCACGCCATCCAGAAATTTATTTCAGCATATAAAATTCCTGCAAGTTTTTTTTGTAGACGGCCGCAACCATATTTCTGTACAGGATTGTATTTAAACACAACAACCAGCATTAACGCAATTCACCAACCAGAAATTAAACAAACATAAATTTACCCCCTAGTTTTGTAAATTCAAAAGGAGGACACGTGGAGCATTAATATTGGATCGCATGAAATTGAAGGGAATCTGAAAACCTGAAAACCAAACCCGAATTTTTTATAAGGCACATTGGATTGAGAATTCATGTTACAAATTAGGCAGACGTTAGCATCCCATTTTGGAATGCGAATTTGGTTTTAAATTCAATGTATTCAGACTTTTGAAGTCTGAAGGAAAGGGTTCTTTAATTTTTTGATAGTTTAATTTTATGTATGCTTCAATATATACATATGTTTTAAACATATGTTATATATATATCATATGCGAAATGAAAGGTGGGCCATAGAATTTAGTTTTAATTTTATTTTTTTAAAAAGAGGGTTTATTATAATATGTTTTATATGTTATGGCATATAAAAATAAAAAGGACAAAAAAGCTTGGTAGTTTTTTTTATAGACAGTACGTAAATTTTTTATTACACAGCAGTGTGTAAAAAGTGAAAGACTGAGTGTAACTTTTTAAGTGTGTATGCACAGTAGTGCGAAAGTGAAAAACACAACAGAGTGTTTTAGAGACAGAGTATGTTTGTTTTGAACAGACAGTGAGTTGGTTTTATGCAGTGTGTTTTGTAGCAGTCATAATTTTGTAATCCCTCTTAGTGAGGAAGAAGTGTAATAGTTTTTTTTTGAGTTATTGAACGGAATAGAAGTTTGTTTTCAAAGTATTGAAACTCTGTCTCCTGTCAAAGAAAATTTTATTTTCTCTGTGTTAGAGGAAGGGAGATTTATTCTCCATTCATTGTTCTAGAATTTTCCAATATTCCAACATGTGCAAGAACAACAAATGTTGTGGTTCCATCCCTAGCTAAATCATTTGTCTTTTCCGCAACTTGCCTTACCAACTTGGCCCCAATATTTTCAACTGGGTCCTCTAATTCAACCAATAAAAAGGCCAAAACCATAGCATTGAGATACATTTCATTACACTGTCAATAACAATAAAATTTGACTCAACCATAACCCTTTCCTTTTATTTTTGTGAAAATATTATGCATTACTCTAATGTGGCTAGTCCATAGGCCAAGTAGACCACTGGGTAACAAATATGTTTCCTTTCACCTTTGAGTTTTCAAATTATGCCTACCAAATCTAAGACATTTAAGAGGGGGAACTAATAAAACGTTAAAAATAAAACCAGAGCACACATCTAGAAATTACCTCCTTAGCTACTGTCACACCATCATTAACTATTTTTGGAGAACCATGCTTGCTCTCCAAGACAACATTTTGCCCTTCGCCCCAAGGGTGACTCCAACAAGATCAGCAAGTTTTTTCACACCGCCTGCAAGACAAATTGACAATGCTTTCAGTAAGTGTGAAATTGAATGCCAGACCATATGCCAAAACAACCCTCCATGAAAAATTAAAATAACACCTTAAAATTGAATATAAGTGGACAAGGAAAGATCCACTGTAGTGAAGTTTCATGTGCAGGTGACCTTCCTTTAAACATAATTTTTTCTCTAACCTGCAATTTTTTTGTCACTGAACCATCCTTGCTGAAGTACAACTCCTTTTCCATATCTCTTGTATTAACTACCTTCTCTCTATCGCGTAATCTCAGAGTCCCTCTTCTGCTTGAGCGATTAAATGAAATGGGTGAGAAAACTGAAAGAGAAGACAATTGTCTGCCATAATTATCAAACATTGCACCCAACTTCTTCCCCTTTCCATTGTTACCCAATGAGGTAGATGTGGCAATTGTTTTCATACTTCCCAAAGCAGAGGCCATCTTCTCTTATCCTGAATATAGAATTACAAGATCTTCATATTAGTATGAACCTTAAAAAACACGACTCCCATTTCTAAAAACCACTTTTAAGTTGTAACAGGCAAACTAAACAACTATCGCAACTTTTGGCAACTTCTGGAGCATTAAGAGAGAAACAACCAAAGAGAAATACAACCACAATCCTCATTTTAATGAGACCGGACTATATATTTGCATTAAGATAATAGAAATAAATCACGAATATATAAAGGCCAGCACAAAACAATCTTTAACCTGTGTCTCTCGCGGCCTTCAGGTTGCCATGCTAGACGTTGCATATTTTTAATTTAAATTCTTGACCTCTCGTGCCCATCTATGAATGCATCCAATGGGATATCTACATCAAATTATCCTTTATATCCCCAAAAAAAAATTCCCTACTACAAGAGAACTAGTATTGATGGATCACCCCACACCATCCCACCCACTAGAAACAGTGAAAAAGGAAACCCGAGAAAACTTCTGAAATATCTCAAGATGACTATATGAGTGGTTCTTATGAATCAACCAACCATTCAGAACATGCTCATCAATCCAAACCATGAGTATTATGTGACGATATTCAAGCAGGCATTGAATCGAATTTCTGAAGCTATGTTAGAGAAACCCTAAACTCTTACTGAAAATAGGTGAAATGTGGCACCACTCAGAGATTGACATGTGCCAATTGGTACAAGTGGTAGACAATTGGCATGCTCAAACAACGAGGTGATGCAAGAATGACATGAGGGAGAAAATATTAGAAAAGTCCCAAATCTGGAGAACTAAAGCTCATCACCAACCTAAGATTGACAACTTTACATGATGTAACCTATAAAATCTTAAATGGAGAAATCATAGTAACAATAAAGTAACCTATGTAACAATAAATTTGGATTCATCTTGGGAGTGGTAATGGGAGAAATCATAGTGAACAACAGGAAACATGCAGAGTTGCTTACAATCAAATAGATGAAAAAACACATACAAAAAACCTAGATAATAATCATGAACAAGCTTAATATTGAATTATGAACTGTAAAGGAACTTACAAAATGTGACATTATGAACTTGGTCAAGCGCACAAGCAAAAATATCCTAGACATGACCCTGGTTGACAAGTTGTATTGTTCATGATGCAAGAGGATTTGTACCTGCACTGCCAAGTCAATCAAAATCCATCATTATCTATACAATAAATACAAGTAATTGATGTAGTATTTTTTACTCTAAGATGCATTCTTATGATAATGTTAGAAAATATGTTGAAAATTTCAAAACATACCTGAATAAGCTTCTCTTCGTTTCAAGAATAATTTATTGGAGTCGCCTGAACTTGGAACAAGCCTCCCATGATCTGAAAGAGTAGAAACTAAGTCAACAATGGCTTTTTTGTTGCTACGTTGGATCGAGGGAGGTTTGATCCAAGATTAAATTGCTCCAATAAATTATTCTCTACTAAACAGGGCCAACCACGTGAAGGTGGAAGCTCTTATGGCCCCTGCCCCCCCCCCTCACATCACTCTCAATTCCCCAATACCCAATCTATATTTCATTTTTTACTTTCATGAGCATAAAAAAAATATTCAATAACTAATAAAAAAACAATTCAACAAAAAGTATGCAATGAAACACTGCAATTAATGCTTGACATAAAAATAGTATGATAAATGAGTTTTTTATATAACGCAAAAAATGTTCCAAGTATGGTAACGTTTGTCTTATAATAATACAATATTTTACATTATCAAATTTTCTTTTTCTTCTTCCTATTTATAAAGCTCCTAATTACAACATCAATATCATCGTGCTCTGTTCCTGTTTCGTGCCTTTCGACCCGCACTACTGACCTAGTTGCGTAGTCACGATGTCTGGTCTCATCCAGTGACGGGGCATCGCCTACAAAATCAGATAATATTAAATTTTAATTGTCAATTTTTAAATATCATTGAACTTGTTCGGTAATATTAATAAAAAAAATTGTAATGAGATTATTTACTTGGTGCACCAGTTGTCGCCGTTGGGACTGTTGCCCTGTCTTCCTCTCTGGTGGTAAGATCCTCAAGGGAAACATTCTCTGTCATTTAAACAAAAAACATTATAAGGAAAACCATCAAGGTATAATTAGAAAAAAATATAAGTGGAAATTAATTATTGTCACGGCCCTCACTGATAGTAGCATTGTCAGCCTGGGCCCCACTACAATGATGAGGTTGCACTTGAGGATCATCTACATCTGGCTCTAAAAATAGGTTATTTGCCTCGTCGATAGTGTTGCTCCCCTGATTTAAACAAAGTTGTTAGACATTAAATTTATGGACGAAAACAAACATATTGAAAGTTTAATGTTTTACCTTATTAGACATTCTGGATCTTGGGACCTGCCCCAAGCTTCTGCGACGTTCAACTACGGCTTGATAGCCAAAATGGAAAGCGATATTTATATCTTCCCCTGTAGTTTTTGTTCCGAAGTCATCACCCTAAATTACATATGATTGTGTATTTTTAATCATATTTGATAGGATTACAAAAACGTTGGAAGGCGATACAATTAATTATAAGATGTTTAGCTACTTAATTACAATTCTTGCGGCTAATTTCAAGTAGCCGCCCTGGCCTAGCTTGTGATGGCTCTTTTTTTCAATCCTAGCTTTGGTTTCCTTCTAGGTGTCAGGCAACCTAGCATCAAAAAATTGAAGTCAGATATGACGTAGCACACTTTTATTTTAGACATAGAGAAAATTAAAGCTATTGAATTAAAGTTGTAATTTACCTTGCGGGTCCAGTTGGTATTTTTCCTTCTTTCTTTGCCATTTTCTCTTTTCCATCATGGATGAGTGCTCTCCACTCACTCTCTGGAACTGTGAGAGGACGCTTGTATCTAGGGTTAAATTTCAATTGCGTCCTATAGGTGTCCCTGGTATATTTCAAATGTTTGCCGGCGACCTGAGCCATCGCTGTTCTGTCAAATGTGTCGACCCCAAAAAGGGCTTCTAGATAATCTAGAAGTTCTTTTTTCAGGTTGGAATTCTAGGAATTCCACCCTGTGCATATGGTTGGGCCAAAAATTACCAACGCATGGCTCTCCAAAAACCTGTAGAACTCATTGTTTCCTACAAAAAAAAAAAAATATATATATATATATATATATATATTATCATTAATTTAAAAATAAAAATCATGATAAATATGTTTTAGATAGAGTACATGAAATAGTTAAAATATTAAAATTTACATGGGAGTTGTTCGTGCTTTATAGGGACACCTTCATCGTTCACCAACAACGTGCCGTTAATGGTTCCTGTGGAGCTCACACATGTAGCTCCAGGAAACACAATAATGTAGTTGGCCATAACAACTTCATCACTGCCAACACGTTCAACGGTTGGCTGGGTGTCTGCTTGGGCAGGGTGTGTTTCTTGGCTGGCACCTAAAGGAGTAGAAGGTGTACGAGAGGGTTGCTGGGCAATCTCTTGCCCTTGTGTCCCACTACCACCAACATCGGGTTCAGCAAGTGCCAGAAAACGCTACATACAAAAGAAATTTTTGTTAGTTTAGTGAATGTAAAAATTAAAAATCAAACTATCACAATTCATCTCATGCAGAACAAAAAAATATCCTTTTGAATTTTTATTATTACCTGATATGTTTCTAGCTAGCTCATAATTTTTTTTATCCTCTCTTTTGTTTCAGGTGTTTGAGGCACGTCTATCAAAGTATTAAATTCTGACCTTGAATCTCGTGCCTTTTTTCGCAATAAGAGCACTGGAGATAGGGATGAAGAAAGCTCTTCGTCAAAGAGTGAACCATCAGGCGTACCATGGCTAGGTGTCTGCATATTTGAACAAAATTGATATTATTTCAATTATGTAAATAACTAAAATACCTGAAGATAGAGAAATTCTAGCACTTTACATGTTCTTCTGCTGGCCTCTTCCGCGATCATCCCGTCTCAGGGTTGTTCCTGTACTGCCCTAATCAGTCTGCCACATTGCAATAAAATTATAAAAATTGAAAACAATATCTAACTTGAAAACAAAAAATGAAAACTGAAATAATTTCTAATAAGACACCGAAAGACAGAGTTAGAGTTTCAAATATGCCTTGCATTGAATTCAGTCCTGGAAACATGTCATTGCACATTAAGGCACCCAAACAAGAGACGAGTTGATAATGAAGACCTTATTGAATATATTGTTGGAGCAACTTCTAGTAAACTTGTTGTGAAGACCTTGAGGACATTTTTGGAGCAACATTGTTGAAGCTGATGGTATAGCATTGTTGGAGACGATCTTGAAGGGCCTTGAAGTGAGGCTTTTGGAGCAACTATTGAAAAATCCTTAGAGCATTTAAGTAAGGCACTTTCTATCTTCCATCACCTTTTTCCTTTAAATATCCTTTAAACGATTTTGTTGATATTTAATGTTTTAAATCACGTTATAATTCCTTGATTATATGTGTTTGGGGACTTTCCCTTTGAAATTACCCAAAAATACCCTGGAAATTTTATCTTTAGGATGCATGTCTGACCCTATTGTTCAATATTTTGATTGATAGTAGTAAACATAGAGAGTTAGGTGGCTCTTTACTTGGTTTGGTTGGGCCATTAGATCCCTAACATCTACTAGGGAGAACCCCCCTTGAGTTGGAGAAGAGCTAGCCCGAAGTGAAAAGAGGTTGGTGAGGTGGCAATGGGGCTATTGAATTACACATGGTATCACACTTTAGCTTTAGGAATTTATCTTGAGAAGTGCAAGATTTTGCTATATCAATTCTAAATTTTTTTACAACACTATTGTTAAGAACTAATAAGAAGTGATGTTGAGGGGTTTTTGGGTATAAGAAACAATACCATTTAAAAACTAGGGTTTTCAGTCCTTGACATTCCTTCACCTGGGCCTAGGGGCACAATAGAATAATTTCACACTAAACCATGCAAAATTAAAAGTAACTTAATAGATCCATAAAGTAATAATAATCATAATTCCTAATTTCCTATTGTACGATATGATGCAAATTATTCAAACATGAAGCAATGAAGACATGCAATGTATGAATTTCAAGATTGATGAACCAATACAAGAAGTAGAAACTACAACTTTGATTCAATACTTTGTGTCCTAACTCCAGGAAGGAATCTAGTTTGTAGTACAGAACATGCATCGTGTATTATCAATTCTTAATTGACAACAACTAAAGGTCATCTACCTCATCAATTCCTTCCCATTTTGTGTTTTTATGTTATATTCCTTCTAAAAGTGTCAATTTTTTCTAAAATTAAGCAACCACTGAATAAAATAAAAAATAGTTGATATATGATTGAGAAATGGTCATTTATTTCTTGAAAGGATCTTCACATTTTCTTTGGTTGTTTTTCATCTCAAGAAACAAGAAATGACCTAAGAAATTATCGTGATGTGATATAAGAAACAACACGGTGCAATGGCCATTTTCAAAGACAAATGATGTTCATTGAGGACATGGCATTTATTTGGTTCCTATTTCATAGGAGTTTCGGGTAGAAATGGAACTTTGTTGTACCATTTCCAGTAGTAAAAAGGGAAAACCTTCTTTTTCCATGGGAAATAATTTACCTTTCCTTTTTCAAGATAATCTAAATCAAAAAAAATATGAACTATACCGCACACATTCTTGGATAATGTGAAAGTGGAAAAGGAATACCCTACACAAGTGATGCACACATGTACATTTGAACACTAATAGATTTTTGTAGTTGAAATGCAATTCTTGTTTTCATTTAAATGTAGGGTTTTTAAAGCAGGGAGAAATAATGGTTGCCAAATTAATAAGCGTTTCTTTGGGAAAAATTTAAATCTTGTATTGGGTGATGAAGATAATAGAGGGTATTGAATCTTGATTCTTGAAATTGTGTTTAACTTGAATAACTCAAATGATTATAAATATCAGTGGATGAGTTCTTTTTTTCAAGCATGTCACTCAAAACTCTTATGTCAAAGCATTGTATGATGGCTATCATTTTCTTGTTTTCCTTTCTTCAGTTCAATGTAAAAATTATATTAATATATTGGAGCACGAATGATAACTACAATTGTTTTCTCTCCAGTATATCCAGCCCCAATATTATGAAAAGTTTTCTCAAGTGGAGCTATTGGTTATTGATGAAGCAGCTGTAATTCCATTTCCTGTTGTAAAGGATCTGCTCGGGCCATATTTAGTGTTTCTGTGCTCTACTGTAAATGGGTAATAATTATAAATGAGCCAAGCACAATCACAGATTTTGTAACCTTTCGGTTTCCATGGATAGTGATGATGATATTAACCCTATATATCAGTGACCTATATCTATATGAGAATGATCTCAACATTGACCTTGATATGGTTGTATGGATGTGACCTTTGGTATGTCATCAGAAAATCCCCAAATATCAGAAAATCCCCAAATCTGGAGAACTAAAGCTAATCACTTTCGATCTGGAGTACTACCCTTGTGATAAAGTTGATGAATTTCGATCTCCCATTCTCTACCACTTTGCACTTCACCTTAAATATAGATCATACCAAGGGCAATTCATTACTGGGTGTTGAGATGGAAGAGTTTGTCGAACTAAAATCCATAGCTTAAACTTCATGAAACTGGTGGAGTCAAATTCATGCAAGCACAAACACATCTTACACATCCTCTTTGAAACTCATATGAAAGAACATTGGAAGACATCTAGAGAGAACCCTACAGCCTAACACAATCCAATGGAATTGACCAAAAAAACCCAAATAGAGTCAACCCTACTATAGGAGGAAGGGCCTGCAATAAGAACTTACCATTTTGTAAGAGCTGAGGGCGAATGTTGTTCTGCAAGAGCTGAGGGCGAACACTGAGGGAAAATGCAGGGAAAATTCTATTCTGTAAGAGCTCAGGGCGAATGCTGAGGGTGAATGCTGTTCTGCAATAGCTGAGGGTGAATGCTGTTCTGCAAGAGCTGAGGGCGAATGCTGAGGGTGAATATTGTTCTGCAAGAGATGAGGGTGAATGCTGAGGGCGAATGCTGAGGGAAAATTATGTTCTACAAGAGCTGAGGGTGAATGCTGAGGGAAAATGCTGTTCTGCAAGAGCTGAGGGCGAATGCTATTCTGCAAGAGCGAAGGGAAAATGCACGTGTGATATCAGACGTTAATGTAGTTTTTAATAAAATCATTTTTATGTAGCGTGCATATAAGTTTCGTATTTTTATGTAGAGCGCATATAAGTGTTGTTATACCGATGACGGACAAAGCGTCACTATTGCGACCGCTGCCTCCAAACGTCGCAATTGCGACACTTAGACATTGTGTCACACTTGCAACGTTTGTAGGCAGCCGTCAAAATAACGACGCTTTGGGGCATAGTGTCGCAATTGCGACGTCTTCCTCCAAATGTCGCAATTGCGACACTTTGTATAAGTGTCGGTATTGCGACACTTTTCTCTAAAATTTGGTATAGCGATAGTTTTGGGCGAGATTGAAAAAATTTGGGGAAATTTCCGACATTTGGTCAAAAGCGTCGGAACTAAGTGTCGGAATTTCCCCTAAATGTACTAGTGAACGTTCAGACATCTCTGTGATAACATCAACTTCCATCTACCGGGAATTGACTATCTTAGTGGGAAGGGCAACTATCAGCTCACTCAGGACTCTGTTGAGGAGATCTCTCCCCCGTCGCATGCCAGCGACACAAGTCATCACATACGATTTGTGTCATCGCACGCCCAAGACAGGATTTCAACAACCCCTCCATCACATGAATTCAGCTTTATTCCCATTGCAAAAAACTAGGGCACCTTCCGCCCTTGTATCGATTTCTGTTAGTTCCCACACTTGCGTGCAACCATCGAACTCCTGGATGACACCCAGCCTCTAGAACAACGCCTAGTACAACTAGAGCTAGTTGATGAAAACAGGCGCCAGTCGCTACAACACAATGAGGCCCATAAGAAAAGGGTAAAAGCATCATTCGACTGCCACATCACCCTTCGCTCATTTATCGAAGGAGAGATAGTCCTTCGCTACGATGTCTCAAAAGAAGCCTTAGGCCCTGGAAAGTTTGAAATACTGTGGAAAGGGCCCTATATCATCAAACATTTCCTCCAATAGGGGGCATAAATCTTGACGAAACCAGACGGGACCTACCTCACTAACCCCGTCAACGGCCTTTACCTCAAGAAGCTCTACCCACAAGCCCTTATCCCATAGAGTTAGAGTACACACAATCCAAAACACCAAAATATTTTTTACCCAAAAAACCTAAATGCACTCAAAAAATTACCATGGATCACCAATTTGAACCTTATTTCAGATTTGCTGATGGAGCATCGCGATGGTCTCAAAACTTAGCTGCAGCCACCTCGGTAATCTATCACCTTGACCAATCACCACTGTGTTCAAACGGCGTGTGCATCAGTTCAGCAACCAACAAATAGGCAGAATATGACGTCATTATCGGACTTATGTGCGAGGCCCTCCAGCAGGGCATCCGCCATATGCATGTCTACCTTGATTCCCAGTTAGTAGTCTCGCAGTTAAACCAAGAATTTGAAACCAGGGATGCAAACCTATTTAGAAAATATTTGCGTGCCAAAATATTAAGCAGAAAATTTGATTATATTACATTCTCACATGTATCAAGGAATCAAAACCAAACAAATGATCGCATAGCTAACAATATCCTAGACTAGAATGCATCGGGAACAAACCACCATACATAAAAACCAAAAACATGTATATCCATCAGCATAACACAAATGCATAAACCGAAATAGACATCACACCATGTAGAGCCACAAAAAATATCTCTCATATATACATCAAAAATATGTGTATTAGAGTACAAAAATAGTATTTCTAGCCCATTGGCCAACCCAAAAATACAGAGGCCATCAAAAATAAGGAAAGCATCCTCATAATGGGTGCTTTCTATTGTGTAACCAGCTCCAAAAATAGAAGAAAAGAGATATCAATGTCTTAGAAATGAGCCACTTCGAGGGGGAAACCTCCAATACATTACATAAATGAACAATTCTTGGATGATACAAATGTTCAAAGCCTCCTTCTATATATAGGATTCCATGGGGCCACAATATAATCCTAGTTGGGCCACAATGTAATCCTAGCCGACCTAATAATAATAATGTGAGGGCACAATAATAACAATATGGGGGTTACATGGGTACAAAAATAACAATAAGGGGGGCTACACTAACCTAATAAGGGACTACACTATTGATATAGGGACTTAACATGCCCCTCTCCTTCAAACAAGTGTTGTCCTCAACGCTTGATTATTTCTTGATGCTTCTGTATAAAATTATCATCCTCCCATGTGGAATATTCTACAGGAAAGTTCTTCCACTTACTGAGATACTTTGAAATTGATTGTACTTGTCGAGTTATTGTTTCTGTGACTGCTTTAGAACTTCTTTCGATGTAATGTTGATATTCCTATTGTTTCATTAGATTCTGCACCAAAGTTAGGTTATCCTTTGAGAGTTGGAGAACTTGTTGTTGATGCTCAACGTCATCTTCCACTAATTTATCATCCATATTAGCTGTTATTTTATCCTTCAAACCATCCAACTTAGCCTCCATTTATGCTTTTAAACCATCTATTTCATCTTCAACTACTCTTTGTAAGATCAAAACTTGTTGCACTTGGTACCGTAATTTTGATATCTCATACTGCAACTCTTCCTCTTCATGCGTCATAGTATAGCTTTTACTTGCTTTGAGGAGCTCCATATTGAAATTGTATTATCTCTGTGATTTCAGATCTTCAATATCTAAAATTCAGCACTAAAGTATCGCTCTGAATTCTCTTTTGAATGCCATAGGTATGACCTGATTTGGATTCTCCAAGACAAAGTTGTGTCCAATCTCCCACAATGACCTAATTATGGACTGGTTCAGTAGAGCGAACTTGTACGACTTGCCACGTGTCACTGTTTCGTCCTTTGTCTTTGAAATTGATATCCAAGAAACTACAATCTATTTACTTGTGACCACTTTTTACATAACTTCAATCCAATGCCCAGAGAGAGAGTTATTGAAAATTTCCCACGATCACCTCTTTGAGATGCAATTCAGGAGCCTGAAAAAGCACTACCTTCCACAGATCATATCTCCAAACATATTGCGAACCAAGATCTAAAATTTTTTGACGACTTTCCTCAGGATTTCAGCTTCGTACCATACAAATTTTAGATTCTAAACCTTCGTAGAAACAAATTTATAGACAAATTCCACGATGACCTGTTTAGGAGCCTGAAAAAATACCTAACTTCCACAGATCATATCTCCGAAAATATTGCGAACCAAGCTCTGAAATTTTTAGACAATCTTCCTCAGGATTTCTGCTTCGCACCCTAAAAATTTCAGCTTCGGAAACTTCGTATAAGAAAAGTTATAGCGAAAATACCACGATGACCTGTTTGGAGCAGCGAAACCCTAGAATCCAAAGCTTTGATACCAAATGTTGTGTAACCAGCTCCAAAAATAGAAGAAAAGAGATATCAATGTCTTAGAAATGAGCCACTTCGAGGGGGAAACCTCCAATACATTACATAAATGAACAATTCTTGGATGATACAAATGTTCAAAACCTCCTTCTATATATAGGATTCCATGGGGCCACAATATAATCCTAGTTGGGCCACAATGTAATCCTAGCCGACCTAATAATAATAATGTGAGGGCACAATAATAACAATATGGGGGTTACATGGGTACAAAAATAACAATAAGGGGGGCTACACTAACCTAATAAGGGACTACACTATTGATATAGGGACTTAACACTTTCCCTGTGTACAAATCTACTCTAGGGGGGTGCCCCCTCAGAAGGAGCACCTGGGCCCACCACCACTCCTGGTGCCACTACCGGAGCTGTTGACGCCACTACGATAGCTACTCATCGTAGAGTCGAATGGTAGTTCCTCTCATGGGCCATCACTGTCTCTAGCCATATCTCCTCAAAGTCATCCATAAGACCTCGAGCGGGCATTCCGTGGGTCAAATGGTCCACTCGAACTCGAAAATCCTCTAGAGCCTCTACCTGAGTTGTAAGTGCTCCAATACGCGCCTCAGCTGCATCTGTACGATATCTCTCTGATGCTATCTCATCAACACCTGTGCTGCTTCCCTCACCAGAAGGGCTAGCACCATCCCCGCTTGGTCCACCGGCACCCTCGCCCGGTCCACCAATAGCACCACCTCCCCGACCACTAAGCGGTCGTGGTGGAGGGTTGTGACCCATTAGCCGGGCCACTGGGCATCCCACCTCGCCAATATCTGCACAAGTAACCAAAATAATGTCAGTGTCAATAAAAAACACTCAAGAACACAAAAAACTCGAATACATGGAGAAATATAACACATACCTGTGGGACCCAAAACATAACCAAAAGGGAGACCAATATCTGGATCACCCTAAAAGTCCATCCCCAAGTAAGGGTATGGAAAAGACATCTGTGGATTGGCCTCAAACCAGGCCTCCATTGTGTCGTTCCAATAACGACCCACTCTGCCACCACCACCGCATGGCATCACCGGAGCCCACCTCCTCATACGTGGCTCCCTCAGCCCCTCGATAGGCACGGGCACTACGAGCCTCAGCAGCACGACCCTCTCATACATGATGCTGCACAAAATGATGGTGTATGAAAAATATTTGGATCCATGCTATACCCTGTTCAGTTGCGACACCATACCATCAAAGCAGAAACGGGAAAAATCGAAGAAATGCCCATTCCTCAAGTGGCATAAAACCCCCACTTGTGGGCCCCATGCCCGATGTGGTGCAAATGACCCCGCAAGTCACACAATAATAGCCAGAGCACACTGCTCGCCCACATATGTCACTGAGGCGATATTGATGCACCCCTTAGTCAGAGGCGCACCACCGCAATGACGCTTCCGAAACCTATCCATGTTCACCCACCCAGCAGGAAGCGGATACCTCAGCGCCTCTCCCTGAGGTAGTAATCCGGTCACAAAGTAAATATCCGTCTCCAGACGAATAATAAAGTTTGTCCCCCTTAGGACAAACATGTTGTGCCTCCGGCACCAATGTCATATGATATAACGTAGCAATCGGTCCTCTAACCGAAGGCACTCATTCTCAGCAAAGTTCAGGAGGCCCCATATGGCCAATTGACGACGCGCCCCAGCATTAGCACCCAGAGCAGTCCAGATCTCAGGCCAATCTCGCTCTTTCCACACTAACCTGCCAAGCAACAGGCACACATCAGTTCAAAGGAGAAAAATCATTAAGGACAGTAAAAAACCCAAGTTTTTCCAAAAATGCTGCCCTTGCGTGCCTGTCTCTCAGATAGGCGTGCCCTTGCACACCTGTTTTATTTACAGGTGCACCCTTATGTACAAAGAGGTAGGGATAGTGCGCCTTTGCACAACGGTACTTGGAGAATACGCGCAAGGGGGGCGCCTATTTCCTTAGATTGCCCGCGCAATATAGGGAAAAAAGCCCCTTTGAGGCTGTAAAAAACTAATTTGTACGACCGTCGGCATCACCAGACTGGAAAAATCAAAATACAGGACGTCATGAGAGTTACCTCGGCATAGTATCGCTAATCCCCAGTACACAGGATGACCGCAACAACAAGAAAGGCTCTGCTACCACCTTTGATCTCCCAAACTCAGAAAGTACAAATGAATAGGATTAGGGCCATAATCCCTTATTTATTGCCCTTTTCCAGAACTTCAGAGGTCAATAACAGGCGATCAGAAGGTCCATTCTGCAAACCATAAGTTGCACCATCATGAGTATACCATGACGAATGAAAGCGATGCCCCACATTCGCTTTCCAAAGAAATAGTTTTTCAAGCACTGGCAGGTATGCACCCTCCCATATTCCTTTCCAAAATTCATGTTTTTCAATAATATTGAATGAAAAGAAGATTATTTCACTTGAGGTAGTTTTTTTTGCAGGAAGAACCTGCAAACCATTCACAACAATCACCACCGAAATTTCTGGAGAAGGTATCATTCTACCCTCAGCATGATAGAGTCCCAACAACTTGCATATCCTGACATCATTTCTCCATCAGAAATAAAACCTAGGGTCCTCATACCCGACCACATTTATCATCACCTCACCTTGCATATGATAAATGTCCTTGATGGTCGGTCGAGCCTCCCCCCCATGGTGATCGTCATCTCAAGTAGAACACATATCACTCCACATGTGATGCCATGGCCATACCATTTTAGTTCGGGAAGCACCTCATGCCCATCCATATATCATGCATAAGGTCAACTTCACCATTCCAACTCAACCCCCTTCCCGAATGACCGGGTTCTACAATCAGAATGAAAGTGCACCTCCGCGCACCGCATTTGGCCCACCATACCTCCATCAACATTAATCCATCTGCGACATCTTCCGCTTCATCAACCCCACACATGAGACCAGCCAATGGGACCCCTACCCCCAGAAAAACATTATCCTCACACCATCAATTGAGTGACCCTCTTTCACGTTTTGGGGTACCCGTCTCTATTTTTTGTACAAACCAAACCCCATTATTATATTCTTTTTGTACAAAAAGCATAAAAAACGCCCTTTGCCTCTTCGCCCTCATATTGCACTTTTTCCACCCACGGCAGCAGTACCCCATCTCCCTTGGTCAAAGGATTTCATACGTTCCATACATGCACCATTACGACAATCATAGCTGGTTCATACCTGCCCTGGAAGTCCTGCTGACTCCAGGGATCTTTTCCCTTCAGAAATAACTCTGACTGTCGCCAAGCTGCTCAAATATACTTCGACCTTAGGCCATCGAATCGCCATCATCTATTTTCAGCCACCGCTCACCAACATGCCTATGCTAAACCCATTATGGTTCGGTTAAGGCTTCCTTTTTGTTAACATCAACACCTCTTTTCCAAAAAGGAAGCGGTACCTTGGATGACCCCTCCCCATGTACAGGGGTATCCTTGGGTGGCACTATGGGAGACATCATTGTCCATAGATGTCATCGATCCTCTTTACATTCAACTACAGCAAAAGCTTTCATGTCACGATGGTATTGTACCTTACAACCATTGCACTTTGATCAAGACCCTTCGAAGACCCATGCCTTTATAAGCGTCTCTGACAACAATGTTTACACAGGGAGGTCCTAGCCAGTACATATGCGTACATTGCGCAGTGATCTGCCATACCAAGATTATGCATATGGGTACCACATTCCACCTATCATCAAAGAAAAAACGCCCCTGAGGGCGTCAACAGTCATCGTCAACAACCACCTACATCACTACCACAGTAGTGATGCAGACAACACATGTATGTGTCAAATTTTTTTAACTAGCCATAGCATCACAAGCATGGGACATGCCCACCTTTTTGAAATTTTGCAAATATGTTGTATATTTTGTCTACTTGCAAGGGGTCCCCTAGGCAATGGTTATCTCGGAATCGGTGCAAGATGTTGTCCTTCTACATGCAAGCCTCTCTCTCTCTCTCTCTGCATATGATACATAAAAGAAACTATAATGTATTTCGGCTATACAGTTCTTCCTAGACCTCACACATTTAGGGGGCAACTGTTAACACTGGAAAATCGTACAGCAGAAAATGACATCAAGTAATGTTGAGCCCAAGGATTTAGAGGATAGAGATACATTATGGAATAAAAAAATATTGAGAATATCTAAGGTTTTGAGAAATTCAAGATTGAACTAGTCATAAATGCCCGAATGCGTGCTTTTTCCTTTCAGAAGAGCGCCTTCTGTGAGCACTGGAGCCCGATAAGTGCAAATTCATGGAAATGGAAAAAAGTCCCTTTCTGGGAGCACAAGCAAGAAAATGACAGTTTCTCCTTATGTGAAAGCCACCTAAGGACAACACCAGTGCCTCCTTAGGCCTTGTGTGAGCACACTAAAGCATATTTCAGCCCACAATGGAATATTTCCCCTGCCTTGGGTCACTATCCACCATGTACCAAGGGAGGGAAGGAGGTTTGAAAGCTCAGCTATATAAACCCTTAAAGAGATGAACAATGTGTGAGCACAAGGTTATGTTGGCCAAAGTTTCCCAAGAAACATCAGCTGTTTGTGTGAACCAAGGAGCAGGAGCTGAAGAAGGGGACTCAATTGTTGACCAATCAATAATTTTAGTCCATTGCAGTGAAGAGAGAGAGTTGAACTACATCAGAAGGCAGAACTTAAAGGACAAAAATCCTTGCATCGGGTCCGAGAGCCTCTGCCTGGGCCCTTCGGCAAGTGGGTAATATTTGTATTCATTCCAAGCATTCAATGAGAAGAAGGCCATCGAGCCATTGTTTACCTTGTTATTGTTTGGAACTCTCTATTTAGCTTCTTTTAATGTTTTTAGTTTTAATTTTTCAACAGAGCATACTTAAGTGTATTACTTCATTTTAAGTCTTATACTTTTTAGCTCCCCCCAGATACTGCTGGTTACTTATGGTTTAGAGAAAATACCACATTCTCTAAATGCGTGTGATTTCGTACACCCTTGTGTCAAATCCACCACAACAATGATCGTCATCATTATCATCCTTACAGGAGGAGTGACAGGGGATCTTTTCTGGATGAGTTTAAGAAAGAAAAGCCACATAATGGATAAATGAAGAAATCACAAGATGAATAATCATGGTTTCTTGGTATGAGGAAGTTCATCAACTTGCATGATTACTCAGAAAACATGAAAGCCAAAATAGATACCTTCAACCTCAAAGGTAAAACAAATATTTGGTGGTAATATGTGAAGAATTTCAAGGATATTTATGAGGAATAATTTTATTCGGGTGAATTTGAGAGACTCTTCCAGAAGAAATATGTATCATAGAGATACTATAACTATAGGGAAAAAAAAATTTTATGAGCTAAAGATGGGATCTATGACTGATGATGAGTAGACTAGCATATTTCTGGATTTGTTGAGGTATGTGCCTTACCTCAAGGAGGAGAAGGTCAATATTCAATGATTCATAAGTGGGTTGTTGATATCATTCAAAAAAATTATTGATTTTTATGAGCCTATCCTTGGAGGAGGCCATCCAGAAACTAAAGCATTGTTATGATCAATCAAAGCGCAAATCTGAGACAAAGCAGGACTGGAAAGGTAATGATAATAATAAAGGAAAATGGGACAATAAACAAGAAAGACCTCAGGATATAGGTAACAAAAATAATGTTGCACCACGTAAGAATTTTAATACATCTGGCAGAGAATAAGGAATTCGATCTGAGGAGAAGAATAAGAGTGAAAATAGGGAGCCTGTGCAGTGTTGGACTTGTGGAGGAGATCATCATAGGAGGGATTTTCCATAGCATCAGGTTGGTAGACCAAAAATATACAGTGTTCGGGAGGCACAAATAGTGGGAGATGTTGGAAAAAGTATTCCCAAGATATATATAGAGTTGGGTAATGGGAAGGAAGATCACTGGGAATATATCATTGACATGGATGGTAAGATTTGGGATCAATTGGTTCCTATTTTGAGTGACCCTGGATCCAATTATAGTTTTTTTAATCCTGACCTAGTGGATAAGTGTGGTTTGAATAAATAATTTCATGTAGATTCTTGGTTAGTGTAGTAGGCTACAGGCACTAAGAAGAGAGTTCTTCGTTGGGTAAGAGCTTGTGAATTTAACTTGAATGGTATGCCTACATCGATACACTTGAATGTTTTTATGTTAGGATAATATAGTATGCTTTTGGATATGGATTAGTTCTATATTCATAGGACCAAGGTGGATTTTTATGACAAATAGATTGGGTTTTTGGATGACAATGGGGCATAAAGAGTATTGCAGGGTAAGAAGAAAGCAACATCAATTAGAATGGTTATAGCTATGCAGGCCAAGCGTAGTCATAGGAAAGGGTGTGTGTTATTTGCAATGCACATTTCTAGTGAAAAATTTAAGGAACTTGAGGATGCAGATGTATTTATACATGGAAGTATACTTTTCTATTGATTTGGTACCAGGGGCAGCGCCAACATCTAAGGTGCCTTACATGATGAGCACACCAGAGTTGGTAGAATTGAAGTTGTATTTGAAGGAAATGATGGACAAGGGATATTTTAGGCCAAGTGTATCACCATGGTGCACACCAGTATTGTTTGTGAAGAAATAAATATGGTTCCCTAAGGTTATGCATTAATTACATGTAGTTGAATAAGGTGACCATCAAGAATAGGTATTTGTTGTTGAGAATTGATGACTTGTTAGATCAGTTGAATGGAGCATCAATGTTCTCAAAGATTGATTTGATATCGGGATATCATTAGGTACGAATTAAAAAACATGACTTTCATAAGAAAAATTTCCGAACCAAGTACAAACATTATGAGTTTGTTGTTGTTCCATTTGGTTTTACTAATGCTCCGACTATTTTTATGTGCTTGATGATAGTGTGTTGAATCCTTATTTGGAAAAAAAAAATTATTGTATTCATTTATGATATATTGATATATTATAAAAATTAAGAGCATGTCAAACATTTAGCAGCAATGTTGAGATTTCTAATAGAGCATAAGTTGTATGCTAAGCTTATAAAATTCAATTTCTTTCAAACAGAGGTACATTATTTGGGACATGCTATTTCCAAGAAATGCATAATAGTGGATCTAGAAAATATGAAGGCTACAATGGAGTGGGCAACTCCTAGGAATGTGGATGAGGTAAGGTCCTTCATGGGGTTAGAAAACTATTACATGAGGTTCATCAAGAACTTCTCACAGATTTCTTATCCCATCACAACATTGCAAATGAAAGGTAAGAAGGTTGAATGGATAGAGGAATGTGCAAATAGTTTTGAGTAGTTAAAGTAGTTTTTGGCACATGCTCCAGTGTTAAAGATCGTAGATCCAGACAAAGAGTTTGTGGTATGTATAGATGCTTGAAAGAGATGGCATGGTGGAGTCTGTTGTCACTTGTTTTAATTTTCTTTATGTTCAAAGAAATTGTATATATATATATCGAAAGAGAAAGAAAATCAGAAGGTGAAAGTATTTCGATTTTAAAATTTTGATTAATATGTAATGGAAGATTAATCTACAATAATTACATTTTAATGGAGACTTAATTTCTTAAGCATGTGGGTCCCTATATCAGAGTTGGAAACACCAAAGTTTGAAGGTTAAATATTTTTTACATTTTGGGGTGTGATGGAAAATGGGAGCGGGACCGAGTAGATAGAGAAAACCCGACGACACAATGTGCCCAATGGTTAGCCCTTTGAGTGCCTCTGCATAGACCCTTTGAGATATCCTTTAACTATAGATCAACAACTCACAATGTTTGCGGGGGGACTTCGTCATATTTCCTCCATTCAAGAGTCTGTGCCTGTATTACATCAGCAAGAGAGTGTGAGTTCATGAAGTCTTTCCGCCATCTCATCATCCATGACATTCATCAACTTTTAAACATTTTTAGATATTGTATTTATGTTTTATTTTCAAAATCTAATGGTCAAAGGAATAATCAATTCCGAAGTATTTTAGGAGGTTATAAATTTTGGTAGTTGACAGTTTTGTAACTATTCTTTTCTTAAATTTTGTATAAAAGTTAAGTCAGAAGGATAAAGGAGGTTTTGAGTTTTTGGACATCAAAAGCTGAACTATTTTGTATTTTGGAACTTCACGTGGATATGAATAAAGCTTTCAAGTGATTCTAGAATTTTTTTAGTATGATTTGTCTTTCCAGTTACATCTTATTTTATGTTTAAAACAATGGGACAACAAAATAATTTCATCATTTATATTAATAAATGTCTTGGGCACTGACCTCTTTTCAGCTGGGGGTTGTCTCTCAAGGAACAATAGAGTCCTTATGAAGGAAGGAAAAGTGGTATGTTATGAGTCGTGAAAACTAAATGAGCACGAGAAAAATTATCTGACGCATGATATTGAGTTGGCAATGGTCATTCATGAATTGAAGATGTGGAGACAATATATTCTAGTTATATGATTGGTATTGATGAGTGATCACAATGGATTGCAGTATATATTTTACCAAACGAATTTGAATGACAAGAAAGCTAGATGGTTCGCCATGATCAGTGAGTTCGACTTTGAGATTGGTTATATTAAAGGTAAAGAGAAGATGGTTGCAGATGCTCTTAGAAAGTGAATGCAGGTGAATCATATAGCAACTATGAGATCTCATGGGAAAAATCTATATGATATGATCTTGCAGGGAGGTCAACAGGATGTCAGGTATGTGAACCTTAGGCATAGATTGCAGTAGAGTACTTGTATAGGTAGTGGTACAAGTACATGTATGGGTACAGGTATAGAGAGTAGTACAAGAAACAATACAGGTATAAGTAATGGGACAAGTACATGTACAGATAGTGGTATAGGTACATGTACATGTAGTAGTATAGGTATAGGGGAACATGATGTGGAATATCATCTCACAACAAATGAATTGATTAGGTTTAGAGATAGGATATATGTTCCAAACAATAGTGATCTCAGAAGGTGATCTTGAGGGAGTTTCTTATGAAACCGTATTCATGTCATCCAAGCTATCAGAAGACGCTAACAAAAGTGAAGAAGTTTTACTATTGATCGAATTTGAAGAGAGTCATAAAGAGTTTCTGGCTAGGTTCTTGGATTGAAAACACGTCAAAGAAGAGTGTAAACATCTAGGTGGACTACTACAGCCAATTCCTATTCCAAAGTGGAAATGGGAGGTCATTTCCATGGAATTTATCACATGTTTACCGAAGAAATCTAGGCAACATGATTCGATCATGGTTGTGGTGGAAAGGTTAACGAAGGTAGCACACTTCATTCCAGTAAAGTATACATGCTCATCAAATGATGTAGCATAGGTATTCATTAGATATGTAGTCATATTGCATGGTTTTTCATGGATTATTGTATCAGACATGAATGTGAAGTTCACTTCCAAGTTTTGGAAGGAGTTGTTTGCAGGTTTTGGCACAGAGTTGGCGTTCAGTACAACTTATAATCCATAGACATATGGACAGACAGAGATGGTCAAAAGGATATTGGAGGAGATGTTGATGATGTATGTGATGCATCAATAACAAAAGTGGGAAAATTATCTTCCACTGGTAGAGTTTGCTTACAACAATGGGTATCAAGAATCCTTGAGGATGAGTCTGTTTGAGGAATTTTATAGATGGAGTTTCAATACCATATCAGTTGGAGTGATTCATTTAACAGGGTGTTTATTGGACCAAACATGTTGGAAGAGATGGAACAAGAAATGTAGGTAATAAATAAGAATATAAAAGCATCACATGATAGGAAGAAGATATATGTAGATTGGAACAGGTTATTTGAAGAGTTTCAGGTTGGGGAACATGTGTATTTATGCATCAAGACTAAGAAGAGATCCTTGTAGATTGGATCATGTGTCAGGCTGACACCTCAGTCTTGTGGAGATTTCAATATTCTTGAGGGGATTGGGCCAGTAGCCTGTCGATATGAATTGCCTCCGACAGTGAGATTCCATGATGTTTTCCATGTGTCATTTCTTAAGAATTATGTTAAAAATGATGATCATGTGATTTACTGGTCTGTACTGCAGGTGGAGATAGAAGGAGAATTCCAATCGGAACCTCAGTTCCTTTTGCAGAGAAAGATACTCATGCTCCGGAGCAGAGCAATCGAGTAGGTTAAAGTGAAATGGAAGAACTTTGGGCCTGATGAAGCTACATGGGAGATTACAGATCAGATGCAGACTATATATCCTTCCTTATTCGTTGGTTAAGAGAATGTTGTGTCATGTGTTTTGGTATATTCTTGGTATGATGTTTTGGTATATGTACATATGTATATGAATGTAATTATCATCATGAGCTATGTTATAAAGTTTCAATAAGCGATATGGGTTTCATTTCATTATGATGTTATATTTTTCATGTTGTCATGCTGGTTTGCTTCTCAACAGGTTCATCACTGTAAATACTGCAACGAGCTAAGTTATAAATCTCCATGGGTAGTATGTTTTTCTTACAATAGTCTTATTGTTTGGAGGTGTCATTGAACACCGAGGATGGTGCTCCCCCAAGGGGGAGGGTTCTGTAACAAGCCTAGTGAAAATTCCATGTAATAAAAGTTAATAAAGGAAAAATTATAGGCAAGGTCATGGAATACGTATTCCAAGTTTAATGTTGGGGAAAAAATCCTAGTGTGGGTGTTCATATGGTTTATTATGGCTAAGGAAATTGGCAAAGATGATAGCTAAGGTTTTGGAATGGAAGAGTGGCATTTATTGGCATTTATTTATGAAAATAATGGAAAGTAGGAGAAAAGGAAGGTGGAAGGTCACAAGTTGCATGTGAGGAGGAAAATGAAGGAAAATAATGGAAGATGAAGAAATTAGAAGTCTCATTAATAAAAAGGCTTTTAAGGATTAGTTGGTAACCTTTTGTCGATTCAGTTTTGGAGCTCCCATTCTATTCTCTCTCTCTCTCTCTCTCATACTCTTGAACAATCAGAGTTTCCTGGAGCACTCTTGAAGAGTGTGGCATATTTGGAGATTTGGAGAAAGAAGGAAAAGGAAGAGCAGGAAAGCACAAGAGGACATCAGGATCAACAACTGCAATGAGTTTTTCTTGAAGGTACCGAGTTGCATGCATGTTTTCCTCACTAGTTTTTGCATGCATGGCATATGCATGTGGTTTCTTGGTCATGATATGTCATTCGCATGTAGGATTTCCTGGACTAACAATGGATTTTTCTAGCCTTTCCATTTCGTGGATATCCATGGTGTTGTGGGTTCATTTCATTGTTTGTTTTCTGGTTGGTTCTCATGTTCCTTTAGTTGTGGGTTGAGTTACTAGTTCTTGGAGCCTTAGTTGGACAAACACTATGGAGCCTTGTAACAACTTGGGTTGATTTACTATTCCTAAAGCCTTGGTTAGACAAACACTCTAGAGCCCTTGGTGGTTTGAGTTACCAGTCCTATAGAATTTGTCGGACAAAAAATTTGGAGCCCGAAAACATCTGTTGGTTGAGTTACTAGTCCTAGAGCCTTAATTGGAACAAATTCTTTGGAGCCCTGGACAACTTGGCTGGAGACCAATATGGTGATGGTTTTGATGTCCGACCATGAGGTGGAATCATCGGTTGAGGGCTGAGGTGGTTTTGCCTCTAGAAGCCTTGGTTTCATTTTGATGGATTTGTTTTATGAGATCCCACATTCATGCTTGGAATGTGGCACGGGGGTGATTGGAGGAAGAGAGATTTGTATAAGCCATGTCTATGGTTAGGTGGAATGTTGAATTCCCATACTTGGTTGAATTTTGCTTATGGAAATAAGAGATATTTTCCTCTTGTATTAATGGGTAAATATGCTTGTTAATATGTTTCTTATAGGGTTGTTATATGCTTCATTTATGTTGTTTATATGTTGGTTATGCATGTGTTTTATGATGTTGATGATGTATGGTTTTCATCATATTTTGAGTTGTAAATGTAGCTATGACCAAATAAATAATAATGCAGTTAATGAGATGTGACAACAATGCTTCTTAGTTATTCTCATATAAGTATGATACCCCTATTCTCATATATGTTCTTTAAACATGTAGATTACATATTTGTGACATGTTTGACAAAACTTGTGTCATGGCTAGTAGGGGTCTAGTCAAGTCCTTATTCAATTATTTGCATTTACATTGTTATTCTACTGCTATATTTCAGTTCTGAAAGTGTCATGGAGTTCTGGGCAGTGGCCCGGGCTCTGGTCTTGAAAAATTCGCACGCAAATTGGGTCACACGCTCAAAATTTTTGGGAAATGTCCCAAGTCACATGCATACCCATGTTGTGAATGCAACTGGAGGTTTCTAGTTGCACTTTTTCCCATGTCGTGGGAGCGACTGGGGGATTGATGTGTGAAAAGGTTATGTTGGATTAGGGGCTAGCTTTCTGAGAGGTTGGGATGGCTCCTGGGTGTCCTGTAGCATGTGCAGAAGGTTTGTGTGGTTGCGTGGTGTCAGTTACACTTCCTTAAGGTGTAGGAGGTTGAATAAGATCATAGTAACTCTTTGTCACATGTTTACCCTGGTTGGTTGGTTACTTGGGTATATGTGGGAGGAGGGTGTTACAACAAATATGGAAGATACCAAGGAAGTCGTTACATTTCAACAATTTCAGAGGTCCCTTTGGGAGAGGACATACTTTCAGGACTAAGTATATGAACCAAAATGACTACAATATCACTGTGACATACATAGATGCACATAATTGAGATAAAAAAAAACAAAAATTTACAAAAGGCTCCCAGTACAAAGGAGAGTGAAGGTATTCATCTGCTAGATACTTCTAATAAAAGTTTTGAGGGCCCTGAGATAGAGATGTAGCTTCATTTGACTTAGTTTTGTTTTCTGCATTATTTCCTTTGCGATAGAAAACCTAAAGCTACCCAATGAGAGGATCAATCTCGTCCTTCTGATGATCATAATTGTGATTTATGGACTAAATTTCATTAAATAAAAATATTAGGAAATTGTCTTGTTGGAGGATATGCCACTTAATATCCATAATTTCCATGTGGAGGGGTTGTTGAGTGTTTTTTTTGATGGTGCTAGGAAATTCAGAGGGGCCTAAGGAAATTTGGATAGAAGATATTATTATTTGGATGACGGGTTGGGGGGGGGGGAATCTAAGAGGATCCTAGCGAAAGGAAAGATCCATGAACTGGTAAATGTAGGTGAAGAGATGAGGAGCTCAGAGGAATTTTGTGAATGCGCAGGGACCAAGAAGAGTGGAATATGTTGAAGAGAGTTCGAAGGATTTAGAGGGGACATCTGAGGATATGTGAAGGGAGACATGACGTGGTGCAATCAAGTTAAATTAGAAAATAACAGGACCTAAGGTATTCAAGAAACAGTCTAGATCACAATTCACTAGTTGTGAGAATTCAAAGTAGAGAAGAGTGGAATATTGACTGCCATAGCTAACCTCATACCCAATTGAATCAAACCACAGAGAGTTGGAGATGATTTGTGCACTAGTCACGTTGTTAAGCTCTGCAGTGTTGAAAAATGTAACTAGCTTCGGTCTTCATAATGTAATAAAATTTATTTTTTATCATTGATATATTTATTATATTCATTATTATTATTATTATTTGGTGAAAAGCATGTTCTTCATGCTTATAGAGTCAATTGAGTCAAAGATAAATGTATTTGAGTCAAGTCCCATTTGAATGTTTTCTAAAGAAAAGAAAAAATAATTTTATTTTTAAGTCAAAGAGTTAGCACAAGACCAAGTCCACCTATGTGCTAACCAGTTGACCCTCCTGGACAGTAAAAATACAAGACAACTCAACCTCTTAAGAGATCTTTCATCATCACATGTCACATTTATTTATGTGCCAAACAAGATGAAAAAGACAACTAAAGTCAAAGGAGAAAGAGAAAATGACTCTTCAGCCATAGTTTTGGTCACATGTGAAAATTTTCTATGATTTTTTGAGGCTATTACAGGGTTAAAATTTAGCCTCTATTGCAACATCAATTTTTTTGGAATTTGACCATATTTCGAGAAAGTTTAACCAACATTGATTTTTTTTACTTTGAATTGATTGAAGGATATTTAGAGGAGGGTTGACTTCGATTTTTGTAGCAATCTTGGACTTCCTATTGGGTCATGGATATCTCATTTTGATCTGATTCTATAAGAGAAGGATTATCGGGTTTTCCCCTTGTGGGGTTTTTCCCTGGCTTGGAGCCTAATTTTTGGTGTTTTTTGTCTCTTTGTGATATTTATGCTTCGAAGTTTGTATGGTTGTTTGATGAAGAGAACATAAGATTAATAAAAGGAAAACTAACATTCACAAGTTATTATCAAGTAACATGAATCAAACATTATACCATCTAGGAGTTTCTCAACGTGGAATCAAAGTTAAGGTGAAGGAAGGAAGGTTAAAGATCATAGTTTTTTGGAACTCTTTTTTGAATACATTGTTGGCAATATGATGCAATGTGTTTTCCTTGATGGAAACCTACTAGATGAAGTTGTCCTTAATGGAAACTGATTTGATGAGTTATCTTTGGATAGCAACCTATTTTTTAATGATGTAAATCTGATGTATCCACAGAGCAGTTCAGAAGTAACAAAGAAAGAAATTCTAGTAAGTTCCAGAGTAATGATGAATAAGATATGTCACAAAGCATACGCGGGTTTGTAAAGGCAAAGTAGTGTATGTACATGTAAAAGTACGTACCAAGTAGTGTATGCCTATTTGTGCTCTAAATTTATAAAACCAGGGGACATGACCATGGTATTGGCCCACAGTATTGAATGCTAGATTATCTATTTGATCCCGTCCAGGAATACCATCAGCGGTTGAGTGGTTTTGACTCATGGTATTGATAAAGGCTAAATTCATATAAGGAGGAGAAGATCATAGTGCAAGTGTGTGCATAGGTCTGGGTTTTAATGAATACTTCACTCTGAAGTATATCTGCATGGAATGGGTAAAATTTTATTGATTGATCTGAATCTATAATGCACCTATGAAGAAAATGATGAAGAGGGATCTCTAGATCTGAAATGACTATATATCTTCTAGATCTGTTTATGGAATGTTTAGATATGAGATGTGGTGAATATTTTCTGAAGTGAAGGGTAAAGATCTGAGCTATTTATCTGTTCTGAAGAGATGTGCAGCCCTACAATGTTTATAGATCTATACGCAGGTTTGTAGCAGAAAAAGCGCGTATATACGCGGGTTCGTTTTAGCAAAAGCGCGTATGGAATATGAGGTTAGTCCTGAAATATGTGCAGATGTATACGCATGTTTGTCTCTGTTAAAGCGCGTATATACGCAGGATCAGTGAAGTAAAAGAGCGTATGGAATCTAGGGTTTTGCTGAAGTGTGTGGAATGAAATGTATGATCTGTTTTGTTGTTTTACTGCTATCTGTCAATGATGTATTCATACAGATCTGGGTTGTTTGAATGTTGAATGTTATGCTGCTGATTATGTTGATTAAAGATCAAGTTGTTGGTTGATTGGTTGATGATTCAATGAATGAATTGACGGGGTTATAAGTTTCAATTTGATGTATGTTGAGCTTAAATGTGTGGAGTGGGTCCAGTTTGAAAATCTGATGAAAGGAGGCCTACAAGTTGAGTTGTGTGGAAGCTGTTGGATCTAGTATGAAAATTTATGAAACGTGGTCCATGGTGGTGCTGAGGGTCGAAGCCTTCAGTGAGGGGGTTGTAGCTCCCTTCCAGTTGTAGCTGGTAAATGAGAGCAGGGGGTAGTAGCTGCCTTCCAAGAGAGGCTGGTAAACGAGAGCAGGGGGTAGTAGCTCCCTTCTAGGAGAGGCTGGTAAACAAGAGCAGGGGTAAGTAGCTCCCTTCTAGGAGAGGCTGGTAAACGAGATCAGGGGGTAGTAGCTCCCTTCCAGGAGAGGCTGGTAAATGAGAGAAGGTTGGAGCCTTCTGTAGGTGGGTGCCTGCGTGCTGGTATGATTCTGCGCCAGTACAAAATTGTAAGAAGTTTTCTTTATAATAAATATTGAAGACAGAGACGACAACAACAGTGGTTTTCTCCCGAATTGGGTTTCCACCTTAAATACTGGTGTTCATGTGTGTTACTTATGTGTGATGGTTTATTATGTTATTACTGCACATGCTTACTGCTTAATAAACATCTGATGAATGAATGATGCAATGATCTAAGTAAATAATTAAATGCATAATAAGATCTCTTGACATACACAAGTTTTCTTAAGGATATCCACGTGTATACTCGAGTTGGGTTCAGTAAAGTAGCGTATGGGTTTAGGAGAAAGAAAAAGTAAAAAGTTTTCAGTTAGCACTAAATACTGATTCACCCCCCCCTCTCAGTATTTTTCCCAACAATTGGTATCTGAACAGGTCCTTTTGAAGGAGCTTGATCGGTTGAAGGAGATCCGTCACAATGGGAAAGAAGCAAAAGAAAAAGGCTACTCAAAGAAAGGAGATATCTTAGAAAACATGTGCAACAGAAAATGAAGAAGATGAAACATGTATTGATTATTGTTCTTGTGATTCACTTTCTTGTGCATGCAATGGTGAAGATAGTGAAAGTAATGTTGTGGATCTAGAAGCAGTTCTCAAGATCAAAGTTGAAGATCAACAAAGATTATTTAATGAGAGAGAATCTATCTACAAAGATATTATATCTAGAATGAATGGACAGATAAACAAGTATCAAAGGTTGTACGATGAAGTAACCAATCACAGTGAAGGACTTGAAGCAGAAATCATCTCGCTCAAAGCAGATATGGAAACATCAAATAAGAAGAATGAAGAACTTCTACAATCATTTGAAGAACAAGAAAATGGGTTGAAAGAAGAGATTCGAAAATTAAATGAACAAGTAGAAGAAGGGAGAAGGGTCGAAGAAAGTATGAAGAAGAAATGCCAAAATATTGGAGGTTGAGGTAAATATTTTAAAAGGTAAATTAGAAGAAAAGGATAAATTCTTGAGGTTTCAAGATAGTACTAAGATTTTGGATAATATTCTTAGTATTCAAAGGTCTCCCTCTATTAAATTTGGCCTTGGTTTTCATGAAACTATTAAAGGAGAATCTAGTTCACAAGAAAGTACTAAAGATTCAAAGGATATGAATGCAAAACCTGAAGTGTTGAAAGAAACAAAAGGTCAATCGACAATCATGAACTCTCAAAAGAAATCATTCCCTCATAACTATAGAAGCATCAATCGATTCTCTCCTTTGATCAATAATGTTGAATGCTTTAAATGTCATAATTATGGGCATGTTGCAGCCAATTGCAGAAGCAAATTTTTTCAGTCACAAACAAATAGATTCTACACAGAAAGGTACTCAGGTTTCTTTAAGGGATATTGTTTTTCACGCAGCAAGTTTGGTCATAAAGAAACTGATTGCAATAGAAGAAAGAATAGAAAAACACATTATGATCCCTATTCTTACTTTTCTGGTCACACAAGATGTTATGCTCGTAACAAGTATGGACATGTAGAAAAAGAATGCAGGATGAATAGATCTGAGAAATTGGATAATTTCGAGCACACAATAAGGAATTTCAAGCAAAGCTGGAAAAAGAAGGAGGACCGGTCAAAAACGTAGGGAATATTGACCCTACTGCACTCATCTGTTTCTAAAGTTTACTTCTCATAATGATTGCAGGAGTGATGTAAGATACATTATAGGAATCAATAATGTATCATCATAGGGGGGAGCAATATATGGTGATTCCCATGGTTGGTTTGTTAATTCTGGTTGTGTTTATTTCTGACAGTGCATCTGATGTGAAGAAGACAGGTACAAGTGGTATAAGTTCAGGGGGAGATGGAGCTATGAAATTTTCAGTATTTCACTTTTCATACGCAGATTTCATGAACTAAAGCCGCATATACACGTGAGTTCCGTTGAAGACAGAAGCATATTCTTTTCTCTAATAAGAAAAACAATGAGTCAACTCAAGGACAGGAGCACAGTTTCAGGGGGAGCATTAGCCTTGCTAAGAGTAATGCATTGTTGGAATTATGATGGTTCTGAAATATGATTTCTCTCTTGAGGTCTTTTTGGTATTGGTTATAAAAATTCATATTTGTAGTTTGATGAAAAGGTTGTGTTGAGACCTATGATGTAAATTGTTATATTCAGTCATGTAAGGACTTCTTCAAAATTTGTAAACCCACTTGGTTGGGTAGTTGAGTCAAAATGTGTAAACCCACTTGGTTGGGTACTTGAGTCACATATGTAAATCCACTTGGTTGGATGATTGATGTAAGTATGAGTCCTTGGTGATAGGAAAGGTCATAGAGTCATGTACTTCATTGAAAAATATGTTTGAAGATTCAGCATGAACTTAGGGGGAGCAATCATGGTAACTTTAGTGCACATAAGATCTACAGAGCTCTTCTTTCTACAAGAGAAGAAAAACCTTTTTTTGGTTTTGATCCACCCTTTTCCCTTGACGTTAAAGGGGGAGAGTATCATGGTGTTTGAATAATGGTTATAATCAATGTATCTATCTATTGTGGTGATCAAACACCATCATGGTTGCCATCAAGTCAAAAGGGGTAGATTGTTGGCAATATGATGCAATGTGTTGTCCTTGATGGCAACCTACTAGATGAAGTTTTCCTTGATGGAAACTGACTTGATGAGTTGTCTTTGGATAGCAACCTATTTGTTAATGATGTAAATCTGATGTATCTACAGAGCAGTTTAGAAGTAACAAAGAAAGAAATTCCAATAACTGCCAGAGTAATGATGAATAAGATATGTCACAAAGCATACGCGGGTTTGTAAAGGAAAAGTAGTGTATGCACGCATAAAAGTACGTACCAAGTAGCGTATGCCTATTTGTGCTCTAAATTTATAAAACCAAGGGACATGACCATGGTATTGGCCCATAGTATTGAGCGCTGGATTATCTATTTGATCCCGTCCAGGAATACCATCAACGGTTGAGTGGTTTTGACTCATGGTATTGATAAAGGCTAAATATATATAAGGAGAAGAAGATCATAGTGCAAGTGTGTGCATAGGTTTGGGTTTTAATGAATACTTCACTCTGAAGTCTATATGCATGGAATGGGTAACAATTTATTGATTGATCTGAATCTATAATGCACCTATGAAGAAAATGATGAAGAGGGATCTCTAGATATGAAATGACTATATATCTTCTATATCTGTTTATGGAATGTTTAGATCTGAGATGTGGCGAATATTTTCTGAAGTGAAGGGTAAAGATATGAGCTATTTATCTGTTTTGAAGAGTTGCGCAGCCCTACAATGTTTATATATCTATACGCAGGTTTGTGGTAGAAAAAGCGCGTATATACGCGGGTTGGTTTCGTCAAAAGCGCGTATGGAATATGAGGTCAGTCCTGAAATATGTGCAGATGTATACATAGGTTTGTCTCTATTAAAGTGCATATATACGCAGGTTCAGTGAAGTAAAAGCGCGTATGGAATCTAGGGTTTTGCTGAAGTGTGTGGAATGAAATGTCTGATTTGTTTTGTTGTTTTACTGCTATCTGTCAATGATGTATTCATATAGATCTGGGTTGTTTGAATGTTGATTATGCTGCTGATTATTTTGATTAAAGATCAAGTTGTTGGTTGATTGGTTGATGATTCAATGAATGAATTGATGGGGTTATAAATTTCAGTTTGATGTATGTTGAACTTACATGTGTGGAGTGGGTCCAGTCTGAAAATTTGATGAAAAGAGGCCTACAAGTTGAGTTGTGTTGAAGCTGTTGGATCCAGTATGAAAATTGATGAAACGTGGTCCATGGTGGTGCTGAGGGTCGAAGCCTTCAGTGAGGGGGTTGTAGCTCCCTTCCAGGAGAGGCTGGTAAACGAGAGTAGGGGGTAGTAGCTCCCTTCTAGGAGAGGCTGGTAAATGAGAGTAGGGGGTAGTAGCTCCCTTCCAGGAGAGGCTGGTAAACGAGAGCAGGGGGTAGTAGCTCCCTTCCAGGAGAGGCTGGTAAATGAGATCAGTGGGTAGTAGCTCCCTTCCAGGAGAGGTTGGTAAACGAGAGAAGGTTGCAGCCTTCTGTAGGTGGGTGCCCGCGTGCTGGTATGAGTCTGCGCCAGTACAAAATTGTAAGAAGTTTTCTTTATAATAAAGTTTGAAGACAGAGACGACAGTAGCGGTGGTTTTCTCCCGAATTGGGTTTCCACCTTAAATACTGGTGTTCATGTGTGTTTCTTATGTGTGATGGTTTATTCTGTTATTACTGAACATGCTTATTGCTTAATAAACATCTGATGAATGATTGATGCAATGATCTAAGTAAAGAATTAAATGCATAATAAGATCTCTGGACATACGCAATTTTTCTTAAGGATATTCACGTGTATACGCGAGTTGGGTTCAGTAAAGTAGCGTATGGGTTTAAGAGAAAGAAAAAGTAAAAAGTTTTCAGTTAGCACTAAATATTGATTCACCCCCCCTCTCAGTATTTTTCCCAACATACATCTTTACAACTATTATATATTCTCTCTATTTTCAATGGAAAGATACATGAAGGAAGGTCTCAAGTCTATAAGGAGTCTTTGTGAATCCATCAAAGGATACATCATCAACTTCATCTCTAATCTATCTAAAGAAATCAAGAACTTATAGGTTCATTTGAATATGAAAGAACGTGGTTAATTGATAGTGGAGATTCAAGGCATATGACAGGTGAACATGGACATCTCAATACCCTATCTAAAGGAATCTCGTCTCACAAAGTCTAACTTGGAGAAAAAAATAGCTATTTGATCAAAGGGATTGGATCTACCTCCATAAAGATGGAATTTTGTGGGAAGATTCATCTCAACAACACCCTCTATGTTCCAGGTTTGAAAAATAATTTTATTTCTATTTATTGTTTAGAAGATAAAGGATACATGATAACATTTATTGATGATAAATTATTTTCTTGGACAAAGGGATTTGGCATAGAAAATGAAAGGAATATTTGGATTCATGGGGGAAGGTCATATAGACTTCTAACTTATTATGATTTATGGCATAGATGGTATGGACATCTCCTTTACAAAATATTTCCATACTTGAATAAATTTGTTACAGGTATACCCGAATTAAAGGACAAGAATGAAGGAGTTTGTAAAGGGTGTCCCCTTCGGAAAAAATTGAAGAAACCATTCCCTAGCAGTGGCACAAGATCTAAGGAAATATTGGACCTAATCTAATTTGATGTTTTTGGAACCATGTCATAAAAATCACTTGGTGGTCATCAATACTCTGTAGCAGTTATTGATTATCATTCTAAAAATACTTGGATATATTTGTTGAAGTCTTAAGATGAAGTATTCAAAAAATTTCAAGAGTTTGGGGTAGAAGTGGAGAATATAACATAAAAGAAGATCAAGGCCCTAATATTAGAAACTAGAGGAGAATATACCTTACATCTAAAGAGCTTGTGGTATTTTGCAAGGAAAATGGGATTAAGTGGGAGCTAATAGTACCTTACAATCCTCAACAGAATGGTGTAGTTTAAAGGAAGAATCGATCTATTGAAGACTACGTAAGAGCCATGCTACATGACCAAGAAATTCCCAAGTTCCTATGGGGAGAAGAATCTATGAAAACAATCTACATTAAAAATATAATTATTCACATAATTCTAGATAACATGACCCCAGCAGAATCATTTACTGGAAATAAGTCTATTGTTGATCACCTCAAAATTTTTGGATGCCTTGTCTACATTTATATTCCCAAGGACAAGAGAAAGAAAGTGGATCCTATAGGTTTCAAAGGAATATATGTTTGTTATAACACCTCATCCAAAGCATATAGAATCTACCTCAATGAAGAACAACATATTGAAGTAAGAAAAGATGTCAAGTTCGATGAAAGTGTTTCACCATTGACTTCGATGAAAAAGAAGGAATTATATTTCTTAATGAAGAGAATCCAGGGAAAGACAATCCTTCAGAACCTACAATTGATCATCATGAAGAACTAGAAGGACCAGGCAAACCTGTACAACCTGTGATCATTCCAGAAACTCGAAAAAGACCAAATTGGTTAATATCAACTCCACAAGAAAAGAAAATACATGCAACACAAAAAGTAACATTTAGAGAAAGCAAAAGACCCAAGAGATAGTTAGGTTATGCAACATATATGACTAAAATCATTAAAGCATAACCTACCTCTTATGAAAATATAGTTGAACATAAAGTATGGAAGAATGCAATGTCAGAAGAATACCAATAAATAATGAGGAATAATGTTTGGGAAATTGTTCCAAGACCAAAGGAAAAATAAGTTTTTCCTTCCAAGTGGGTGTACAAAATCAAGCATGCAGTTGATGGGAGTATTGAAAAATACAAGGCAAGATTTGTAGCTAGAGGATTCTCTCAATAATAAGAAATTGAATATGAGGAAACTTTTTCTTCAAGAACCATGTACACAAAAATTAGATCTCTCATCTCTATTGCAGCTACAATCGGATGGAATATACATAAAATAGACGTAAAAATATATTTTCTAAATGGAAAAATTGATGAAGAATTCCACATTGAGTAACCCCACTCAAGGATTTGATGTGCATGGAAAATAAACTGATGCTTACAGGTTAAATAAGGCTCTATATGGCTTAAAACAAGCCCCTAGAGCATGGTATGTTAGAATGGATGATTATCTATTAAGACTTGGTTTCATCAAAAGTACTGCAAATCCAAACCCCTACATCAAGATAGTGAAGAATGATCTCGTGGTCATACTACTTTATTTGGATGACTTACTGATAATGTGTGTGGAACATCATATTCGTCAATGCAAGAAGGAACTAACAATTGAATTCAATATAAAAGATATTGGACTAATGCATTATTACCTAGCAACTTGACGAAATTTATCTTGGTCAAGGAAAATATGTGATCAAATATTCTACAGATATTTGGGATGATGAATAATAAATCCATGGCAACACTTATGATCACCAATTTGAAGAAGTTAAGGATCTGAGCGAGAGGTCTAGGATCCCCATGGACATTAAATCCGAGCAAGCATCCACTGGTTGGTGACATGTGCACACTCTATGTTGTTTTCTCCACCCACACTATTGCCCATACTGATCAGGTGCTCAAAATTATGCTAAAAAATGAAAGTTGTCGGAATGGTGTGGAACTTGAACGATCGTGTAGACCTCATCACTCTAAATTTGATGCAGCTCATTTCGCAGAAAAGCGATAACGTATGCTCCCATAAACATGTTTTTTCCACTTTGTCAAACATGCAATTAAAAAAAAAAAGCAAGAGAGGCCAATGAACAATTTGTACAGCTAATTGGGCATGCCTACATGGCAGGGTGATAGTGCAGGTTGACTTGGTCAATGATTTTCATCGGTGAATGTAATTGTGCCAAGTGGCACATTCTTGTTGGTTTGAATTAGCAAATTGTGATTGGTGTTTTGGGTGGCCAATCATAGGCTGCCACGTGGCCTAGCTAAGGGCCACGGCGTGATAGACCGAGGGCCACCAAATTTTTTTTCATAGACCGAGTGGAGTGGGTGGGGGTCAAACCGGAGACCTCACAATACACAACACTCTGCATTACCATCGCACCACTAGTTGTTCTTAACTTGTGAAGTTGCAGGTTATATTTAAAGTTTTATGGCTTTACATTTGGGGGTGGGGGTCGGGGTTTAGCCCCAGCCCTGGTCACCACCTGGGGGCGGGACCATGGGCGAAAGGCTAGCCCCGTGCCCCCCCCCAATTCATCATAACCATAACAAAAAACATGCCACCAGAACATGTGACCACTACAGTTAACAACTTCGAGACAGCTAGTTGGCTAACCACGAGGGCAGGCTTACCTTGTGACCACCACCAAAATGTTTGCTAGAAACTGCCTACTGTAACCGCCAGGATAGGCCGTTTGCTTAACCTCCCATGTGAACACCATTAAAATTGATACCAATGGTTAACAAACCATGTGAGATTTTATTAAAAAAAATTTATTTAAAGCATATGCATTATGGTTTTAAATCCGAACTTTAGGCATTGTTGGAAAAATTAATGCCCAGATAATTTCGCCTGGTTTTTGGTGGAATTGGAACTTCGTTAGTGCTTTTGGGCATGAAATTGTGGGTTCTGTGCCATATTTTGAGGGTTTTGTAGAATGAATAGTGGAGGAACTAGGGGAGACAAGAAATTGATAAGTTTTTGACCAAATTGGATGCAGAAAGAGGATACATAGGAATATTTGGGAATTCTGGAGCTGATGGCACAAATTTCAAAGTTATTTGAGCATTGTAAATATATGGGTAAAAATGCGAATTTGGGTAACACTTTTGTGAGAATCGGGGGCAGAAAACATTTTTTCTCAATAATTCGGCCGAACTTTCGTAAAAGTTCAGCCGAACTATTCGAGAGTTCGACCAAACTTTCGAAATTAGTTTGACCGAACTCCTTCTGTCGTTTACATTAACGGCGTACTGATGGCAATGGAAAACATATTTTTGGCTATAGATGGGAAAACCGAGAACAAAAGTTCGGCCGAAATTTTAAAATAGTTCGGCTGAACTCGTATTTTATAAATATATCGGCCCACAAACTTTTACAGGTTTCTTGTTCATATCTTTCTCGCGCATCTGTGTCTTGTTCGTTGCTTGCTATTGTTGCTCTATTGCACTATGTTGCTCTGTTGTGCTTTGTGATTTATTTTTATTTGGAGTTGCACAGTGACGACGAGGGGAGTTTTGTTGATTTGTAATTTCGCTGTGACGCTGAGGTAATTTGTTGATTTTGCAGTTGCAGTTGCGCTTTTTTTTTTGTAATTTTGTTTTGTTGATTTTTTTTTTTAATTTGATTTTAATTTAATTTTTTTAGTTCACAGGGAATTTGGTCTGTGTCTTCCACTATGTCGTCAGGGAACACCTGACTTTGTCCCCATTGCGGCTTCATTTGTGAATTTTTGCGAATTTCCAAGTATGTATCGATGTATCTATGTGAATTTATGAAAATTTCTATGTATCTATGCTTATAGCTCAATGTAATCATATATTGGGTTTCCTGTATTCTGTAATTGCAATATAAATTCAATTTATAGCTACTGTTTGTATTTATATATATGCACATAGTATTTAGAACTCTTAAGCTTGTCTGCCTTAACTGAGTCTGCTTAAGGTCCTTACATACCAGTCTAGCTTTGTATATACTGATATATATATATATATATATATATATATATATATATATATATATATTAACACAAGGCAAGAATAAGTAAGCCAAGAGTATCCTCCCTCCTCTCGGCTATGAAGAACTATTAAAGATGTTGCTGAAAGTATACATCATTCATTATTGGTGACTGAGGTTTGGTGGAGGAGTTTGTTATTTTTGAACATATAGTAAAAATCCCTTGATATATTGTCAATTGTGCCTCGGTTTTTTGAAAAATACTCTAGTTTATATAAATGTACTAGATCAAATAGTTATACTTTTAATGTCATACAATCCTTGTAAAAACAGAATATCAGATTTCGCCTTCCCTATAGAAACTTCTTCTGACTGCATAAATTATATAACTAGAAACCAATTAAACTGTTTACTGTGTGGAAAAACATATCAACATCTACCTGAAAGGAATCCAGGAACATAGGAATATGTCTGCATGCTGCCTCCAAGAGTCTCTCTGTTCCTACTAGTTACAAATATTTCAATAAAAGACTTTGTAAACATGGGATAAAAAATTTGCAAAAATATAACATAAATATAACATAAAACCGATTCCAAGCACCCATAAACTCCAAAAAATGTGGTACTATATGAAAAAATATGTCTCTTCAGTTAAAACTTACCATCTTGATGCTCCCATACCATTTGAGTCAGAGAGCTCGTATTGCATTATCCCGAAAACCCCACACAGACCCTTCTTAGATAAACTATCTGCTTGGCAGTTTTTTTCATGAAAGATGTTTGAAATGTAAGGAGGTGAAACTGGACCTTAAGTTGTTGATGCAATCAAGCCATGACTGTATATTTCCCAAGTTCAGTGTGATGCCCTTGTTGAGGTGATCAATCAGTACTTTTGAATCTCTGTAAACCCACATTTTCTTGATACAGTGTTGATTGGAAAACCACAGCAAGCCCCACAGAGCCAGGACTTCACCCCTCATGTTTTTTCCAGATCCTCTGTGCCAAGAAATCTTATAGTGGAAGCTAGGGGATAACATGAGCTAAACACCACACCCACACCTGGAGTGTTGTAAAGCCCCATCAAAATATCCAAAAAAACACATAATTTCAATATATCTCCCATTTTAATGGGGTCTATCACATTTAGAGAAAAACACATTAGCCATAAAAGTTTCTCATTGAAACAAAAAGTAATTTGATACAAAACATAGGTTTTAACCTTATATAATTAATTGTTTCAAATGTATTCTTAATAAAATGAAAAATATTCAATGTAAAACACATGGACATTAACATATAATTGTGATATTTTCCCTTCTTTCCAACTTAGTCCATCCTTCTAGAAATATCCCTTTTAATGAAGCAAATATATCCATTGTGATCCACTGATATTTGTTCACCAACAACTATTCCATTTTGGACTGATATATCTCAAAACTATGCTCATTGAATTTATGCATCTATATCTTTAAACTACTCAACTATTTTATTTCACCATAGGAATCATTTTGATATATCTCCCATTTTAATGGGGTCTATCACATTTCGAGAAAAATCACATTAGCCATAAAAGTTTCCCATTGAAACCAAAAGTGATTTGATACAAAACATAGGTTTTAACCTTATATAGGTAATTGTTTCAAAAATATTCTTAATAAAATGAAAATTATTCAATGTAAAACACATGCATTAACATAAAATTATGATACTTTCCCTTCTTTCAAACTTAGTGGACATCCTTCTAGAAAATTCCCTTTTAATGAAGCAGATATATCCATAGTGATCCACTGATATTTGTTCACAAACAACTCTTCCATTTTGGAATTTTATATCTCAAAACTATGCTCATTGAATTTATGCATCTATATATATATATATATTTTTGATCTACTTGAAACTATTTTATTACACCATAGGAAGCATTTCGATATATCTCCCATTTTAATGGGTCTATCACATTTTGAGAAAAACACATTAGCCATAAAAGTTTTCCATTGAAACCAAAAGTAATTTGATACAAAACATAGGTTTTAACCTTATATAGTTAATTGTTTCAAATAGATTTTTAATAAAATGAAAAACATTCAATGTAAAACACATGCACATTAACATATAATTGTGACATTTTCCCTTCTTTCCAACTTAGTGGACATCCTTCTAGAAAAATCCCTTTTAATGAAGCAGATATATCCATAATGATCTAGTGATATTTGTTCACAAACAACTCTTCCATTTTGGACTTTTATATCTCAAAACTATGCTCATTGAATTTATGCATCTATATTTTTAAACTACTTGAAACTATTTTTTTTCACCATAGGAATCATTTCGATATATCTCCCATTTTAATGGGGTCTATCACATTTCGAGAAAAACACATTAGCCATAAAAGTTCCCCATTTGAACCAAAAGTAATTTGATACAAAACATAAGTTTTAAGCTTATATAGTTAATTGTTTCAAATAGATCCTTAATAAAATGAAAAATATTCAATGCAAAACACATGCATTAACATATAATTGTGATATTTTCCCTTCTTTCCAACTTAGTTGACATCCTTCTAGAAAAATCCCTTTTAATGAAGTAGATATATCCATAGTGATCCACTGATATTTGTTCACAAACAACTATTCCATTTTGGACGTATATATCTCAAAACTACGCTCATTGAATTTATGCATCTACATCTTTAAACTACTTGAAACTATTTTATTACACCATAGGAATCATCTCGATATATCTCCCATTTTAATGGGGTGTATCACATTTCAAGAAAAACACATTAGCCATAAAAGTTTCCCATTGAAACCAAAAGTGATTTGATACAAAACATAGGTTTTAACCAAGTATATAGTTAATTGTTTCAAATAGGCTTTTAATCAAATGAAAAATATTCAATGTAAAACACATGCACATCAACATATAATTGTGACATTTTCCCTTCTTTCCAACTTAGTGGACATCCTTCTAGAAAAATCCATTTTAATGAAGCAAATATATCCATAGTGTTCCACTGATATTTGTTCAGAAACAACTCTTCCATTTTGGAATTTTACATCTCAAAACTATGCTCATTGAATTTATGCATCTATATTTTTAAAGTACTTGAAACTATTTTATTACACCATAGGAATAATTTCGATATATCTCCAATTTTAATGGGGTCTATCAAATTTCAAGAAAAAAACCATTAGCCATAAAAGTTTCCCATTGAAACCAAAAGTAATTTGATACAAAACATAGGTTTTAACCATATATAGTTAATAAAATTTCAAATAGATTCTTAATAAAATGAAAAATATTCATTGTAAAACACATGCATTAACATATAATTGTGATATTTTCCCTTCCTTCCAACTTGGTGGACATCCTTCTAGAAAAATCCCTTTTAATGAAGCAGATATATCCATAGTGATCCATTGATATTTGTTCACCAACAAATATTCCATTTTGGACTTATATATCTATAAACTATGCTCATTGAATTTATGCATCTATATCTTTAAAATACTTGAAACTATTTTATTACTTCATAGGAATCATTCCGGTATATCTCCCATTTTAATGGGGTGTATCACATTTTGAGAAAAACACATTAGCCATAAAAGTTTCCCATTGAAAACAAAAGTGATTTGATACAAAATATAGGTTTTAACCAAGTATATAGTTAATTGTTTCAAAATTTAGATTTTTAATAAAATGAAAAATATTCGATGTATAACACATCCACATTAACATTTAATTGTGACATTTTCCCTTCTTTCCAACTTAGTGGACATCCTTCTAGAAAAATCCCTTTTAATGAAGCAGATATATCCATAGCAATCCACTAATATTTGTTCACAAACAACTCTTCCATTTCGGACTTTTATATCTCAAAACTATGCTCACTGAATTTATGCATATATATTTTTAAACTAATTGAAACTATTTTATTACACCATAGGAATCATTTCGATATATCTCCCATTTTAATGGGGTCTATCATATTTCGAGAAAAAACACATTAGCCATAAAAGTTTCCCATTGAAACCAAAATTAATTTGATACAAAACATAGGTTTTAACCCTATATAGTTAATACAATTTCAAATAGATTCTTAATAAAATGAAAAATATTCAATGTAAAACACATGCATTAACATATAATTGTGATATTTTCCCTTCTTTCCAACTTATTGGACATCCTTCTAGAAAAATCCCTCCCTTTTAATGAAGTAGATATATCCATAGTGATCCACTGATATTTGTTCATAGACAACTATTCCATTTTGGACTTTTATATCTTAAAACTATGCTCATTGAATTTACGCATCTATATTTTTAAACTACTTGAAACTATTTTATTACACCATAAGAATCATTCCGATATGTCTCCCATTTTAATGGGGTTTATCACATCTCGAAAAAAAACACATTAGCCATAAAAGTTTCCCATTGAAACCAAAAGTAATTTGATACAAAACATAGGTTTTAACCTTATATAGTTAATTGTTTCAAATAGATTCTTAATAAAATGAAAAATATATTCAATGTAAAACACATGCATTAACATATTATTGTGATATGTTGTGTAACCAGCTCCAAAAATAGAAGAAAAAGATATCAACGCCTTAGAAATAGGCCACTTCGAGGGGGAAACCTCCAATACATTACATAAATGAACAATTCTTGGATGATACAATTTACAAAACCTCCTTTCTATATATAGGAGTCCATGGGGCCATAATGTAATCCTAGTAGGCCACAATGTAATCCTAGCCGACCTAACAATAATAATTTAAGGGCACAATAATAACAATATGGGGGTTACAGGGGTACAATAATAACAATAAGGGGGGCTACACTAACATAATAAGGGGCTACACTATTAATATAGGGACTTAACATGCCCCTCTCCTTCAAACAAGTGTTGTCCTCAGCGCTTGATTATTTCTTGATGCTTATGTATAAAATTCTCATCCTCCCATGTGAAATATTCTACAGGAAAGTTCTTCCACTTGCTGAGATACTCTAAAATTGATCGTACTTGTCGAGTTCTTGTTTCTATGATTGCTTCATAAATTCTTTTGATGTGATGTTGATCTTCCTGTTGTTTCATTAGATTATGCACCAAAGTTGGGTTATCCTTTGAGAGTTGGAGAACTTGTTGTTGATGCTCGATGTGATCTTCCACTAATTTATCATCCATATTTGCTATTATTTGATCCTTCAAACCATCCAACTTAGCCTCCATTTCTGCTCTTAAACCATCTATTTCATCTTCAATTGCTCTTCGTAAGATTGAAACTTGTTGCACTTGGTACCGTAATTTTGATATCTCATACTGCAACTCTTCCTCTTCATGCATCATAGAATAGCTTTTTGAGGGATTAATGGGTATGGAATTATTTTTTGGAGGCATTATAGAACCCAATATTTTTCTTGCTTTTGAGGAGCTCGATATTGAAATTGAATTATCTCTGTGATTACAGATCTTCAATATCTTAAATTTAGCTCTGAAGTAGCTCTCTGAATTCTCTTTTGAATGCCACGGGTCTGACCTAATTTGGATTCTCCAAGACAAATTTGTGTCCAATCTCCCACAATGACCTAATTATGGACTGGTTCGGTAGAGCGAATTTGTACGACTTGCCACGTGTCACTGTTTTGTCCTTTGTTTCTGAAATTGATAGCCAAAAAACTACAATCCGTGTACTTACGACCAATTTTTACGGCACTCCAATCCGATTCCCAGAGAGAGAGTTATTGAACTTTCCCCACGATCACCTCTTTGAGATGAAATTCAGGAGCCTGAAAAAGCACTACCTTCCACAGATCATATCTCCAAAAATATTGCGAACCAAGCTCTGAAATTTTTTGACGAATTTCCTCAGGATTTCAGCTTCGCCCCATATGAATTTCAGACTCTGAAACTTCGTACAAAAAAATTTATAGCGCAATTTCCACGATGACCTGTTTATGAGCCTGAAAAAATACCTAACTTCCACAGATGATATCTCCTCCAATATTGCGAACCAAGATCTGAAATTTTTAGACAACCTTCCTCAAGATTTCAGCTTCGCACCCTAAAAATTTCAGCTTCTGAAGCTTCGTAGAAAACAAGTTATAGCGAAAATTCCACGATGACCTGTTTGGAGCAGTGAAACCCTAGAATCCAGAGCTTTGATACCAAATGTTGTGTAACCGGCTCCAAAAAAGAATAAAAGAGATATCAACGCCTTAGAAATGAGCCACTTCGAGGGCAACCTCCAGCCCATTACATAAATGAACAATTACTGGATGATACAATTTACAAAACCTCCTTTCTATATATAGGAGTCCATGGGGCCATAATGTAATCCTAGCCGACCTAACAATAATAATTTAAGGGCACAATAATAAGAATATGGGGGTTACAAGGGTACAATAATAACAATAGGGGGGCTACACTAACATAATAAGGGGCTATACTATTAATATAGGGACTTAACATGATATTTTCCCTTCTTTCCAACTTAGTGGACATCCTTCTAGAAAAATCCCTTTTAATGAAGAAAATATATCCATAGTGATCCACTGATATTTTTTCACCAACAACTATTCCATTTTGGACTTATATATCTCAAAACTATGCTCTTTTTTCCCAAAAACGTTTTTTTGGGGCACTACCCCTGAACACCTGTGTGAGAGGAATATTTCGTCTATATGAAACCCTAAAGTGGGGGTCATTTCCGCCCGTTTTATTCCAACCACTATGCTTTGAAAAATATATAGTGCATGGGGGTATTCACATAAATAATATAACACGTACCAAACATCCAATAATTCTCCTTAATGTGACCATCAATGTTGCAATGGTTAGAATTATTCTACTACCCTTGCATGGATGTGTAGTGGCTATTTTACTCTTATCCTCCTATTTCCAGTTCTTATTCCCCTCCTTCAAAGCCTCTTGGTGCTATTTTTTCTTCAAACCACTGAAGTACCATTTATTTTGGCCTATGGTTTCTAGATAATGTGCGTATACACATGGCTCATACATTTTCCTTAGCTTGGAAAGAATCACTTGTTTTTTTAGATGGTTATATAGACCCCACATGTATACTTAAGGAGTAAATTAGGGCTCTTGGGAAATATATCCAATAATATGACCATATTTTTTAACTTAGTACAATCTTATACACCCTTATGTCTATGTAAAGTAGTGCGAGAGATTCCACAAGTCCTCTACACACTTCATAGGGTATAATTGGAATAGGTAGTGTTAACTTCTACAAGTTCTATAGGCAGAGTCTGTAAAGGGCCACGTAGCCTCTGGATCTCATCTTTTATGAAAGGTGACATATCCAGTAAATGCCCCTATAGTCAATCTCTGGAATATATCTAAATAAAAGTTCTTCATTTTAATATCCATAAAACACAACCACTTTAAGGAAAACTGTGTACATGTGTCATTTCTCCCATAAATTCTTAGGCAAAGTTTTTAACGCATACATGTCATGTTGGCTTTCTCCCATTAACTTTAAAGCATGTTTTTTGTAAATGCATTAAATAATTTTGCAAACCATGTAAATGTCATTTCTCTCAAGCTTTAAGGCCTAAAAATTGAACCTAAAGTGGCTGAACTCTCATAGAATTTTGAACTTCCATAGGATTTTAGTTTGTCTGTTGAGTTTTAACTTCTACAAGTTCTAAAGGCAAAGTTTGTAAAGGGCCAGATAGCCTCTGGATCACATATTTTCTCAAAGGTGACATATCTAGTAAATGCCCCTATAGTCAATCTCTATAACAGATCTAAATAGAAGTTCTTCATTTTAATATCCATAAACCTCAATCACTTTAAGGAAAACTGTGTACATGTGTCATTTCTCCCATAAATTCTTAGACAAATATTTTAAAGCATACATGTCATGTTGGCTTTCTCCCATTAACTTTAAAGCATGTTTTTTGTAAGTGCATAAAACAATTTTGCAAACCATGTAAATGTCATTTCTCTAAAACTTTAAGGCCTAAAAATTGAACCTAAAGTGGCTGAACTCTCATAGTTATGGTTGAACTACATTTGGCATGTGAAGTAATGTGACTTGACACTTGATACTTGTGATCTATAATTTTTTGTTCTTAAAACTCAAGTTTTGATACTTGTGATCTATAATGTTTTGTTTTTAAAAAGTTTTGATACTTGTGATCTATAATGTTTTGTTTTTATAACTCAAGTTTTGGATAATTGAACTACATTTGGCATGTGAAGTAACGTTGTGTTATAATTTATTTTGTTTTTAAAACTTAAGTTTTGGATGGTCAAGAACTACATTTGGCATGTGATATAATGTTAAATGTTTTTATTGGATAGTCGAATTACAATTGGCATGGCATGTGAAGTAATGTTTTGATATAATAAAAAAGTTTTAAAAACTCAAGTTTTGGATGGTTGAACTACATTTTGCATGTGATTATGACATTATGTTTTGTTTTTAAAACTCAAGTTGTCATTTTCCAAACAAAAAAAAAAAATCATATGAATATATGTACATGTAGAAATGATTTTACACATGTTTGAATATATATGTTTAAACAATTGAAGTACAATATATATATATATATATATATAAGATTATATATAAACAATCATAAGATTCTAGGTCTTGTTAGATGTGTTGAAAACAATCATAAAATTTAAAAAATGCAATCTATAATGTATATATATCCAATATGTGCAACATTTTTCACCAATGCATGTATATAAAAAAGATACTTTCAGTTAATTCCATTCTAGAACTTATATATCCAGTATGTGCAACATTTTTAATCAATGCACATAGAAAAGCTATTTGAATAGTTAATTTATTTCTAGAACATATATATCCAGTACTTCAACATTTTTCATCAATGCCAATAGAATTTCGCTACTTTTCATCAATGCCTATAGAATTAGCTACTTTCAGTTAATTACATTCTAGAATATATATATCCAATATGTGCAACATTTTTCATCAATGCACATAGAAAAGCTACTTTCAGTTAATTGCCTAGAACATATCCGACCATTGGACAAACAAAATTTATACTATTTTCTATCAGGAATAGAGATGTGTGTCAAATCCCACCAAAAGTCAAAGAAGTGCTCCGAGTCTCTTGTCTGAAAGGAATATTCGTACAAAACTATACTGTGGATGATAGATTTACATTGTGGATACTTTTTACTAGAAAATCCCATGAGAAAAAATGGTCACATTCAGCCCGTGTATATATCCAGTATGTGCAACATTTTTCATCAATGCACATAGAAAAACTACTTTCAGTTAATTGCATTCTCGAACATATATATTCAGTACGTGAAACATTTTTCATTAATGCACATAGTAAAACTACTTGAACAATTAATTTCATTCTAGAACACACACACACACACACACACACACACACACACACACACACACACATATATATATCTAATAAATGCAACATTTTTCATCAATGCATGTATAGAAAAGCTACTTTCAGTTAATACTAGTGTGCATGTACCAAAACAGTTTGTACATGTGAAAACACTTGCACAGATAACATAACAAGGCAACTCAATTTTTAGTTGAGTTCTGGAAGTTCTAAAACATGAATCCAAAGAGAAGAAATTGTTGGGCAGTTCAATCAAAAAAATTCCAATGGATTGCCATCTTCAATGATCCGTTCATGATCGGATTTTGACATTTTCCATTTCTTAATTTTTGTTTTTTTTCTTTGATTGAACCTCTATCAACTTTATGCGTGCTGCACACACCAAGTGACTATATTGACAACTTATGACATCAGGTTCATAGTCTTCAAAGTAAACAAAATCCCTACTTTGATTAGTTTGTCTGAAAAATTAACCTTTCAGTATAATAAATCTTCTTTCATATGGAAACCTGTGATCATTATAGTTTTTTAATAATTTCATTTTTCGTTCAGTGAAACGCATCAAATAATACTTCACATTTTCATCGTTGTTAGTAGGTGCAATTACAACAAAACATCTCCTGCACAATAAAACAAACTTAAACAACTTATGTATTTAAATTTATTTCTAGATCTTTATCATTTGAAAGAAATTCAAATGTTATCTTCTCTAACAAGATCAGAAACTCTATCACCATTAGATGATATTTTAGTCTCCTCTGATTGCATTTCTTCAAACATTGCAATGAACATTTTTCCCTTTGTATTTATCTCTCTATGTTTCCAATCTTTTTCATACATTTTGTTTTCACAGACATCATTGGATTTTGTGTTTATGCAAACATGACAAAAACAATAATATTTTCTTTTATCCAATGCAAACACATTTCTGGGCAACTTTTTTTTAATTGAATGCACTTTTTGAGTCCCTTTTATTGTTTCAACGTCATTTTCAATTGATCTATCTACATATTTGATCCAAATATGCCAAAAAAACCTTTATATGGAAAATTCAAAGAAGAATGTAAATATGATATCAAAATAACCATCAAAGAAAATCATTGTGATAAATGTACACTGTTTAAAATTAGATATCCAATAAAAATTAAATTGAATGTACCTTCGCACTTCTCTTGATCGTTTAGTCTCATGGCTTAGAGCAGCGATGCACCATTGAACAACTTCTTTAGCGTCCACAAGTCGGCTTGCAGAGTGGTTCATTTGATATCTTCAAAGTGCTCATTTTATGCATGCCCCTGCACCGTCATGTTCTCCTTTTCCATCGCCAGTCTCAAATAAATTCCAACAATGTTTAATGCAGGTTTTCTTATGAAGACAACATAACCAAAAGAATGATTGTGCAGATTTAAATTGACCTGCGCATCCATCTGACCATATCTAATTTTCATTGAATGTTATTCCACGACTTTTCAAGGAGTCATAAATCTTTCCAAAACAATTTTGTACAAAATATGTATCATGTGTATGATCGTCACTGATATAAAAGTGATATTCTTTAATAACATGTCGATTTTCACTGGTGCTTTCTATATGATCGACGTTTTGTTTAGTATGTCTATATAGAATATGGACGAGCATGGAGACTTGGTTAGAATGATAGTATCACTCTGAATTTCTTTTTTTGGAACAAATGTGTAGTTTTTTGCAAAATCAATTACTGACAAAATGGTCCCTGGTGGAAAAAATTCATGGAATTTTTTGAATTTCAAGTCTTGCCATCGAGCTCTATGGGAATTATTGGTGTATTTATAAATTTCTGCCTCAAGCTTTCTCAAAAAGTTTATCACAAAAATTTCTTCTTCTCATAATTCAATTCTTTTAGCACTATTTGCACCTTGAATCGATGTATGGATATATTCATATCTCTTCCATTTGACTTTCATGTTGGACAATGATTGATCATTTATATCAATACACTATTTGTTTTGAAATTTAGTCAAATTTACACAATCATCACATTTTTTTACCACTAACGCATTTCTTTTCATAAAATAGTTCATCGCTTTGTCTTTCACATAGAATTTGAGATATGAAATCACGGATAGTGAAACGAGGAGGTGAATCTTTCCAAAATATTCTACCAAAATTAAGGAATGTGTCATAATATAACTCAAATTCCACATGATAACAACAACAACAAGTGTCACGTATGGTGATAGGTTTTACATACCATGGTTTTTGTTGAACAAAAGCACTAATTGATACATGAATTTCATGATTCTTTTCTTTGAACTTGTTGAAAAACTCTATCTGAGTGGTTTCCAAGAAATGTTTTTCATGTTCTTTGTACTGATTTCATGCTATTCTTCTTCGCATCACATGCTTTGCAGTTGGTGAAATACGCGAATTTTTCTTCCAATATTTATATATTATTTTTTTAACATTTTCTCCAAGTCTATCTTTGTATGGTTGCCTACAAATGGCTCTCCAACAAACAAGTTCATCATTCACATCTATTTGCAATCAACATTTCCGATGTTTGTCGAAAGTTTTTCGTGAGGTTCCTAATGCTCATACCATAGATTTTACCAAGCGATTCTCTTTAGTACTTGATGAAACCACTACCATATGTATTTCTCTACGTACTACTGAAATGATTTTCTGTCTAGATCTTCTAATTGAATTTATAACACTATTTATATTTTGTATCACATTTTCCTTAATTTTTTTTTATCTTTGGTTGATTTTCAAATACCCAATAAAGTCATAGCTTCTTTTAATTTCCTTAATGATGGGAGACCTTTCAACATTTGGGCTTGAACTGTCATATTTTCCTTTATGAAGTACGTATAGAAAATGTGGTTAACACAATATCGTATAGCATGGTTAGCTCTTTTATCTCCATATGTGTTAGTGTCAACATTTTCTAACATCTCATCATCGACAATGATTTCATCTGTACATATTCAAATGAATAGTACATAATAAGTTTACATATTCAATAAATAACTAAATTAATAAATATGTATAATTTCAATAATACGTGCATGTGTTCAACATATATACCTTGTGATTCAATTTATTCACTTGAATTTCTTTCAAAATTTTCACCATCTTCAATCATTGGTTCAATATCTCTTTCACTTTCTCTTTCAAATTTTTTGATCTCATCATCAATGTTTTGAGGAATATATCTCTCTATTTACATTGCAAAATATTTTTCAAATTAGTTCATCAAATAAAAATTAAGCTTCACATTTTACACTAGGAAAATTTTAAATATATAAAATTCATAATATTTACATTTACATACCTGATTCAACTTCTAGTTGAGGTTGATTTTCCCCTTCAATATTTGAGAGTGCTTCTCTCTTTATTTTGCAAGATTCTCTCATCTCTTCTCTACATTCCTCAGGGTCTCTTTTTCGATCATATTTTCTCGTACAATTCCTTTGATTTCCCATGATAATAGAGTATGAATTTCAAAAAATCTCCTTCAAAAATTTAGAGAAAAACTCAATTGAAAAAAACATTACAAAAGATTTAATTTAAAAAAATCATTTAAAACATTTTTAAAAAAATACATACTTCAATCCAAAACACTTTAAAAAATCCGAGAAAAAAATTTCTTATAAAAATGAAACGAAGCTCAAAATATTTTCTTCCAAGTCCTAAAAAAAAAATTCATTTAAAAAGTTAGACAAAAACTCATTTTAAAAAATAATTATAAAAGATTTACTTCAACCCAAAACATGTACTCTAAAAAAATGTCACTTCAAAAGATACCTCCAAAAAATGTCCATTGAAAATTAATTCCAACTTCTTAAAAAATGGCACTTTAAAAAATACTTCAAAAAAGAAACTAAAAAAATATCAATTTAAAAAATAATTCCAAAAAATTTCCTTTGAATATTAAGCATGGAAAGAGTCCTTTTGAAATTAAGCCTAAAAAGTTTCCTTTGAAAATTAACCCCAAAACTTCTAAAAACAATGAAAATTAAGCCCAAATCCATACCTTAAAAAAAAATGAAGCCCAAAAACATCCAAAAAATGTATCATATACCTCCAAGAAATGTCCTTTGAATGTACCTCCAAGAAAAGTCCTTAAACCCAAAAAAATCCTTCGCAAAAATGTCCTTAGAATGTACCTCCAAGAAAAGTCCTTGAACCCAAAACAATTCTTTGCAAAATCAGACTAAGAACTTTGTAAAATTAGACCAAATGTGCGAAAATATTTGAAAACAACGAATTATTTCGTGGCAATTTATATTTCCGCGAAATGTTTTTTTGGATGAGCTCTGTGGTATTTTCCAGCCGACGGAAAGTTGGGTAAAATTTTGGCTGAAGTTTTATAAAAAATTCGGCCGAACTTTTATCAAAAATTTGGCTGAACTTTTATGTCGGTAAAATTGACGGGTTGTCGGCGCAAAAAATAAATTGACCGAACTTTTTTTAAGAGTTTCGCTGAACTAACACGTCAGGAATTATGCAGAGCCAAACTATGAATACATATCTTCAACTTTGGACTCATTGAACTCCATGAAACATTTTGAATAACTGTCGGAACCAAGACAAGCATTTTCAGAATTAAATATACTTTCAGGAAATATAACTTTGATGGAATTTCATAAATATTTACTAATTTTAATTAATTTTGTAATAGAACGAGTGCAAACAATTTCTGAAGGTTATTATGATTCAGTGAAATCATAATTCTGTATCTTCCAAAATACACTATAAAAAAAAATTGAAAAAATTATGGTGCATTACATTGGTTCGTCCTCTGTAATGGGTAGTTTTTAGATTTTTAGTTTATAACTTATATGTTAAGAAATTTCTTGTGTCGTGAAACATATTCAAAATATGCAATTTTTTCATATTAGACTAGTTCAAAAAATTATAGTAATTATGATATGCATTCGTTGGCTTTGTACATATGACAAAACCAAAGTAGACTCTATCTAGATTGTTGTAACACATTTTGTTTCTAAAAAACACAAAGTTTCAAAGAATACAACAGTGTGTATTAACATGACTTCTTATGAATCCTTTGATTGTTAAAAAAATACACACTCAGAGAAACGCTAAGTTGACATATCAAATGTGTATAAAAAAATTCCAAAAAAATAAGTAATCGAAAGATAATAAAATTTCTAACAACTTTTATTTTTATCGCAAAATGAAATTATAAACAGAAAATTTGTTTTGGCTTGCAGAAAATTGAAGAACAGAAAAAAATGAAAGTTTTTTCTCAAAAAAGGGCAAAAAGTGTAATCACACTTTTGAGCATAATAGAAGAGGTCCAAGCCATTCGAAGCTGGACCAAGGAGACGTAGTCCAAGCGGAGTGAACTCTTTCATCGTATGATGTTGTTTTACTATTTATGGTGATGTTCATGACTATTAGATTCTTTTTTCAATGTTTTATTTATGTTAATTTGGTCAAGGAATTAACATAAAAACACTTAAAGACTCATGAAAATCTTGCAATTAACCTCATAATACTCAAGCACTTAGTTTATATTCCAAATTAGATCTTAGCACAACAAACACCAATATTTTCATTCATATCACATACCCTAAAACCACAAATAATGCAACCAAAGTACCACCCAATATTTATACCAACAACCCTCATTCTCAAAACTTTTATGCCTCTGATGCCAATTATCCTCGCAATCTTCCCTACATCTACCTTTTGTCATAAGCTAGGTCCCATTCTCACCAAGCCTCACTACTCAAGTCATGCTCATCCACCCATGAGATTATCATAATGAATATGTTAATATATTCTTTTTTTCTCTTTAAAAATATAATTACTAATTATTATAAAATGAATATGTTAATATATTTTTTTTTCTCTTTAAAAAAATAATTACTAATTATTATAAAATTATTTTATTTTTTTAATGATCAAATTTCTGAAAATTAATCTTTTAATCATTTAATTTTTTATTATATATTAAATAATTAAAAACATATTTTTAATTTTTTAATATTTAAAAAAAAAATATTATTTAAATTTATATACCTAATTATTTATTAATATAGTATAATATTATATGAAAATGCTCTTCCAAATTATTTTAAATAACACCTTCCTCACAGCAAAACTTAATTAACTTAATTATCTTCGTATAAAAAATAAAACATTTGTTTTTAATAAATTAATTTTGTTATTTTATTTTCAACTCTAAAATCTCTCAAAATGTTTAATTTAATGAAACATACATCATACATTTAATTTCACATATAAAAAAATAAAAAAATATTTTATTAATATAATTTTATTATTATTATTTTTAAATCATTCATATAAATTTAATAATATATGGGTAGTTTTTATTTAAGTTTATCTATATCAAAATACAAATTTGTTTGTAAAAAATTATATATTTTTAATTTTTAATAAAATTATTTAAAAACATGAAAACCCTTTATCTTAAACATTTTGTTTTAAGAAAACCAATGTATCAACCAATTTTAATAAAATTATTTCTTAAGAACAGATTTAAAAACCCTTCTAAGTGTTTAGAGGAAGATGTGATTTTCATTTAGTCAAATAACATATTATATTTTTTTTAATGAAATCTTTTAAATTATATAGATCTATGTTTTCATTTATTTTCATAAAAAAATATAAAATAATAATTTCACATAAAAATTATGTTATTTTATCTCATACCTATCTAAAATTTGTAAATGCTTATATAATAAATTATATGTTTATTAGTTTTTAAATTTTGTATATATTAAATTATATATTTATTAGTTTAATTTTTTTTTTTTAAATAATAGATTTTAATATAAAATTTATTATTTAATAATTGAGATAATAATTATCTTAATTATAAAATTATTGTGTAAAAAGAAATTATTATTATTATTTAATCAAATTCATATTAGTCTAAATAAATTATAATGATTTATAAATAATTTCTTTAATATCACAATAATTTAAATAATTTATAAATATTTATTTTAGTATCTCAAATAGTTTGACCCTTATGCACATACTCCCACAATAATTAATAACCCTATACCCTTGTGCACACATGCTCCCACAATAATTAATAACCCTATAACCGTATCATTTCTATTGCTTAGAATCAAATTGCATAAGTCCCCAAAACTTCCATATAGATGTTTATAAAATCAGATATATGAAAGTTGAGAGTTGAATGGTGATGAGTGCTTATACTAATTGAAATGAGAAGCATAGAATCCTCTTTATCCAAGTTTTGTAATACCTTCAACACTATTAAAAACTCGGCTATATGATATCTTCCAATACTTAAAGAAAGCTGCAAATCTATTATTCTAGGTACCACTAAAATTTCCAATTTATAATCATTAAAAGCATGTACATTGTCAAGCATTTTCTTAGCATCTTGAAAGAAGAAATTTTATCATAACAAAATCCACAAAAATGGCTGATTGAATTACAATTAAAACCTAACCACTTGAGATGAAGAAGCTTCAAGATCAAGATCTCGAACTTCTTTCCACTCCCTTAAACTGCGTTGGGCTCAATTGGAGGGCTCGCTCTACATATGACATGACCTTGGCTCTTGACACTTGTTTTTGACTTGGAATAGCTTGGAGGCATAAGCTTAACCAAGACTCGAATTGTATAAGTTTTAATTCGAATGATATGAAAATTATATTTAGCAGAGTTTGATTTTGAAGGTCAAAAGCGAGTGTAAGTAGTGTGATTTTGGATGCTTGTTTTAGAATTCGACTGACGTATAGGAATAATGTCAACCAAGACTCAAATGGTATAAAAACCTTTAATTTTCATATATTTTGATATTTTGGATGTCATGAGAGTGTTTTTAATAGGTAGGTGGTTTTTGGATGTTAAGCAAGTGTAGCTCATGTGGATGTGGTAGGGAGGGTTTCTTCTGACTCGTCCAATACTTGTTCGAGTTGTAGGGAGGGTTTTTTTCTCCCATTCAAGGCTCGTTTGGGAAGAGTCTTTTGCTCCTCATTCTAGTTTGAATGTTGTTCTTGATAATCCTAGATATCTGATAGCATCCACACAAGTAATTCCAACTCCATCAGAGCCATTTGTGCTATCAATATCTGGTGTACTTGCTGCTAAATTGGCGTCATCTTCATTTTGCAATGTGAAATCTTCAACAACCAACTACAAACAATTACTTCCTACTAACTTGTATATTGTGATCAGTATACAAGTCCTCTGCATTGCATGTTCTATTCAGAGGAAAAACATTCAGTACTGAAGGACTCTTACAGAGATGACCTCTATTGTTAGAAGTTCCCTAATTAACTCCAAAATCCGTCAAACCTCTTGTTTTTCACTCTCATTAAATATATTCCGATGCGTTGAGATTGAAAGAAGGCTGGTTCTAAGTTCCTCCTCTTCTGTGATAACAGTAATCTTGAATCTCCTGAAAGATGGGTTTTCTTTGATATTTGAATCAACGCTTGGATGGGTTGTGACTTTGAACACTCAATTTGACACCAAATAAGTAAATATAAACACTTGGATGGGTTTGACTGGGTGATTTGGTCAAAGACTTACTATTTTCCTAAAATATTTAAAATGAAAACCTTTGATATGGACAACCAGAACAAATTTTTAACCTGCGCAATTACTAACCAATAAACAATGATTTAACTAAAATCCTGGAAAATATTTGTATAGAATGATTTTGAGATTGGAAACACTGGTAAGTTTGTGAGACTTCCGAGAGTATAAAATGATTTATAGTTAATTTGATCCAAAGTAAATTTTAAGACTATGTATTAAAGAGCACAATCATATTTATTAGTGTAGTTGATATATGTCTCCAGCTGTATTTGAAATACATTTACAATTATATTTATCAATATGATTCATATATTGTTATAGGCTTATATCCACAACCTACCATATTAATAACTATTAAATATGTTTCTACGAAATTTTTGGAGAAAATCACATAAAAGAAATTTTGTCGGCTAGTTGGAGTTTCCCTAGTCTATTTATTTAGGTTTCTTGATCAGATATCTCATCTTGTCCTGATGATGAACCACACTCGTTGGTTCGAAAAAGGTTGACAAAAATTTCTTTTATGTGATTTTCTCAGAAAATTTCTTAGAAACAATTCATAGATCACAGAAGCAAAATTCCTAAAACTATTAAATATATTTTTGATAAAGACTAATTATTTTTCATTAATAATAATAATAATAAATATAATAATAATAATAATTTTTTATTTTTTATTTATATAATTATATTTATTATATCAATATTATTTTGTATATTAATATAATATATATTAAGAGTTATATTTAAATATTGATAATATATTAATAGTTATATTTAAAACTATAATATAATATAATTGATATATAACATAACAATAATATTTTAAATTAATAATATATATTTATCTCTCACTATTATGTCTCACTATTATGTTTTCGTAAATAATTATTATATATTGTCAATATATTAACTATATTTATTTACTTGGAGTATATTACTAAGTGTATATAGATTATATATTAAATTAAAATATATCATACTATTAATTAAAAATAATATATATTTAACAATATAATAAGTTATGGTAATATATTATAAAATTTAAACCTTAGGATTTAGTACTATAAACTTTAGGGTTTAAATCCTCATATATTAAACATTAAGGTTTATTAATCTCTTGTGTTTTAAATATTGATTCTAATGTATTAATAACCTCATAACTTCAAGGGATTAGGAAAATGAAGGGATTAAATTACAAACCCAAGGAATTATTAATATTATAAACATAATTAACTAATAAAACCAAAGTTTTAATATTATAAACCCAATAAATTAGTAAACCCACGAAATAAATATTATAATCAATATCAAAAACACATGGGTTAATCCTAAAAGATCAACAAACTCAAGGAATCAATATTAAAAACACATGGGTTAATAAACCCTTACAATAAAAATTTTAAACCCAAGGGATTAATAAACTCGTGGGATTTCCCGGATGTGGGTGTCTGACGGATGTTGTACATGGGTGCGTGGGCTCATTGAGGTTGGCGCGTGGCCTCATTCCACCGTCATCCAGTTCAGTGCTTGGGTTGATATTAATTCCACTGCAAATGCCTTTAATGTTGTAATTATGCAGCTCTTCATCCGAAGCATGCCAATTAGCACTTCTACCATGCCGCTCCAGTCCAGATACATTGAAGCAACTCCTCCATGTTTTCCTTGCTCGGTGGTTGCAGCTTCGCCTCGCTCTCGGCCCTGCACTGGGTGGAGGGGTGATATTGTCTGCAGCACTGATCTCTTGACGGGCTTTCTTAACACATTTCACGCCCTCTGATATTCTAAGTATATCCCTCCTTCTGAGCGAGTCTCGGCCTTCCTTGTTGGTGATTTTCTGCATTTCTTTGTGGCTTCTGATTGCAATTCCCATCCCGCTAACCCTCGCCTCTCCTGGTCTGCCTGCAGCATCATGCCTCGCCTCAGACAGATTGAGGTGTAGAAGAGGCACCAGTCGCGGGCTTGCTGCTCGTCAACCCTCTTCCTCCACCTCGGGCTCGTCTTCCCAGTCCTCTGAGTATTCCTCTGGTTGCTTCCCTGTCACCAGAAGCAGCCGCGGTCGTGGGTCGGGGACGTTCACTCATGCTCGATGCCACCCTTTCACTCAAGCTCAGCCTCATTCCGCCCAAGTCCACCTTCCCTGCACCATTTGTCATTCTTCCATCATAGTCAACATCACTTTTGATTTCCAGGCCGATTCTGACATTGGGGGTGGTCAGACTTCTGCGGCGCCTTTGGAGATGCCTACCAACGAGAAGCTTCCTACTCCTCCTCCCAACTGCAAGCAGAGTGTGGAGCTCCATCATAGCCGAATTCCTGTCTCCAACATTCATACAGGTCCGAACGATAAGCTGTGTGGTGGCCCGATTGGCACATAAACTCCTCAAGCCATGGAGGAAGAACCATATGAATATGGGTGCCGGATTGTGGAGGAAGTGCCTTCCAATTCTCATGAATCCTGAACGCGACTATAATCCCAGGTTTCTGTTTTGTAATTGCTGGTCAGGATTTGGTTTCTGATGTTTTGGTTTTCAAAGTTGTTATGCTTAGGATTATGCTTCTATTTGGAACTTCCGTTATCCCCTGCATGGGCGGCCTTCTCTTTTCAGTCTTGCTTGGTTCAAATCTGTAGCTTCTGTTTTTGGCTTTTTGTTCGGAACAAGGTTGGGGGTCTAGTTTTGGAGCATGTTGGGAGAAATTTCTGTGTTCTTGACAATCTACAGCAATACTTCGCATGATCTCATGAGGCAGAGGTCTCTTTGTAAATTTTTTTTGTATCAATAATAGGAGTAGACTTATTCAGAAAAAAAAAAAAAAAAAAAAAAAAAAAAAAAAAAAAAAAAAAACTCGTGGGATTATTAATAGTATAATCTCAACAAATTAGTAAATGCAAGGGATAAATATTATAAACCCAAGGGATTAAATTAAAAACTCAAAGAATTAATAATATTATAAACCCCAAGGGACTAATAAATCTCAAGGGATACATATTATAAACCCAAGGGACTAATAAATCCAAGGGTTTAATTTTATAAACACAAGGAATTAGTAAGGGATAAATATTATAAACCTAAGCAGTCATTAAACCCAAGTGATCAATATTAAAAACACAAGGGATTTATAAACCCAAGAATTAATATTTTAAACCCAAGGGATTGATATTTTAAACTCATTAGATTGATAAACCCACAATATTATTAACATTATAAACTCAACCACATTGTTGAAAAATACTAATAAATGTTAATGGTATAAATCCTATATTAATCATGAAATTATTATTCATATTAATATGTATATAATAATAAAAATATTAAAAAATAACTATTATAGTAAAAAAATTATTATTAAAACCCTATATACTATATAATAATAAAAATAATAAAAATATTAAAAAATAAATATTATAATAAAAATATTATTATTAAAGGAGAATTTAAGCTCGGAGTAAAATTAAAATAGTTGGGGATCGAAATCCTAATATTTCGAAAAAGAGTTGAGCGATGCCGAGCGAAGCGACTAGGGTTTGTTGTTCTGAGTTTTTCAGCGGTGCTGGGACGACCGCTCTCAAGCACTCTGGACAATGGTGGCTCATCATCGGCCTGAAGGTCCTTGGCCCCAACTGCAGGCTGCCCATTTTCGAAAAATCTCCATTTTTTTGCAGTATTCGTTGCCTTGAACTTTCTGCAGACTCAAGCTCATTGAGCACCTGATTTTGCCTAAAGCTTCGTTTGGTCTATGCAACTTATGAATCCAGCACAACCAACAAAGATAAAGCATCTTGCTCCTTCATAACAACTCTGATAGCTGATCTCCGCTCACTCAAGCTCCTGGTTGCAATCCTAAGTCTGCAGGGGCGCTTGATCTGGTACTGGCTTCTCCTCAGCGCAGATGCAGACGAGGTTGGTGAGGATCCATTCTTTGCAAATACTTCTGGAGGCTTTGCTACCACCGCCATTACTGTAAAACTAAGGGTTTCAACTGAAGCTCAGTATTGGAGTCATACTCCACCTCTCTGGGCCGCCGCCGATATTGATGAGAGAAATAAATCGAGGGTTTTCACTGGTGATTCTACCGCATCAGAGAATGCCCAAGAAAGTACATGTCTCCACAGCAAAATGGCGGTTAGTAGCTGGACAGGGGATGTTTCAAAAAACCATGTCCACAAGGAATATGAGTTCCAAGCGGGTGGGCCTTCAGACTCCACCTCTACCATATGCAAGAAGTGGTCTTGCTTTCCGGACCAGCTAGATCAAACCGCAGAAGTACCAGCTTTTCATATCCAAATCACTCTCCTCTCTGGAAAAACGTTGATGCAATGGGTGTGTGCTACAGATCTAGTGCAGGATCTTTCGCGTAAACTTGAACTCCGGCTGGGGATTTCCTCCTCTTACCAGAGATCACTGTATCAAGGTAAACAGCTAGAGGACCCTTTTCCCCTCTCCTTTTATTGTATTCAAAGAGATGCTTCTATTGTATTCACCCTTCATCTAAGAGGAGGGTCATTAGGGCAGACCTCCTCTACCCCTCCATTCTCATACAAAGATGCAGTTCGCCCTCAGTCTTCTTCAAAGGCTACTCAACCTTCTATGGCTCCCAAACCATTTTTGGTGGATAAATTGGAGGAAGTTCCTTCTATTTAAATCTCTCATCCTGTGCTTGCCGATCATTACCAGAAATTTTCAAAAACCACAATCATACACAGATTCAATGGCCTATGGCCTCGTACAATAGATTTATACCAATGGATTCACTCCAACTAGACTACTAAATGCATGATCTTCTTATGCTCCAAAGGCTTCTTCATTGTGGCTTTTGCCCTAAATGAAGATTACCAGAAAGCCTTAACAGGAGGCCCTTGGTTCTAGAGCTCGGCTGGGCTTTTCCTCACCCCTTGGTTTCTAGATTTTGACCCCTCTATAGCAGTCATCACCAAAATACCCATCTGGGTTAGACTCTCGAACCTTCCAGCGCATCTATGGCATTTCTCTATATTCTTAAGCATTGGAGACACCTTAGGCTGCTATCTCGCTACAGATACCTCAAGAAGGGAGAATGGAATCTACACCTATGGCAGATTATGCGCAGAAATAGGCATCAACAAAGGATTGCTGGATCAGATCAACCTCAAAATTGGGGACTTCCATTGGACACAAACCTTGGACTACAAGAATACAGCCTTCCGATGTCGCCATTGTCATCAAACAGGGCATCTCCAAAATACTTTCACTCAGTTTCCCGACAAAAAGAAGAATCCCAATCGTAAATCCAAATCTAAGAATTGGAATTCCTGTGTTCCTCCCCCCCCATTGGAAGACACAGACTCCTCCAGCTCGGATGAGGAGGAAATTGATGCAGATGGGGAGAATGTTGGGATTCCGATGGATGCGCCTTCAGTCAGTCCTGCAGATCCCTTTGCCCCTCCAATCTCCCAGAAACGCTCACATGTATCTTCTTCCTTTGACTCTGATAAGGATATTCCACCCTCAGTGCAGAATAGTCTACAACTAGTCAAGGCCCAACCAAGTTCCAATGATTGGGTCAAAGTAAGTAAGAAAAAAGGGAAAAAATGTCTGTTGGAAGTATCCACCCATACTGGGTAGATACCTCAGTCCAACTCTCATTTTATCTGCTTCCTTGTTATCTTGTTGCTCTTTCCTTAACTGTTATTCTGGAGCGGGGATGATAGTATTTCACCTCCGGCTCCCTTGCTTTTCAGCTTCGCTTGCATGCAAGCTCTGATTGTACTATATGTTTTCTCTTAATAGAATTAGCCTTATTAAGAAAACATAAAAAAATTTAAAAAAAATAAAAAATTTATTAAAACCCTATATACTATATATTAATAGTAAATAATCACATCAATAGTGAATAATATTAACTAATTATTATAATAATATTATAAATCTAAGCGATCATCAAATCGAAATGATTAATATTAAAAATACAAGAGATTTATAAACAAAGGAATTAATATATTAGACCTAAGAGATTGATATTTTAAACCCATGGATTGATAAACTCATAGGCTTATTAATATTATAAACCCAACTATATTAATAAATGTAGTTAAAAACGCTGATAAATATTAAAGGTATAAATATAATATTAATCATGAAATTAATATTCATATTAATAAGTATATAATAATAATAATAATAATAATAATAATATTAAAAAATAACTATTAGAATAAAATTATTATTATTAAAACCCTATAGACTATATTTTAATAGTTAATAACCACATTAATTGTTAATAATATTAACTAATTATTATAATATTATTATAATTATAAATATTATAAAACAAGAGGTCATGAAACTAAAGTGATCAATATTTCAAACACAAGGGAGTTAAACACGAGAATTAATATTTTAAACCTGAAGAATTGGTATTTTAAACTGAAGAGATTGATAAACCCATCGGATTATTAATATTGATGATGATGATGATTATGGTTAACGTCCACTGAGACCAATATTTGGTCTATTAGACCTAAAGAAAAGAGTAATTTAGTTTGATTTCAGATTTTATTCCTATGCTCAAAAATCTTGGAGAGAAGCCTCCCGAGCTCACTATAATTTTGACATCTTAAAAGGCTAGGAAGGTTAGTATTGCAACAAATATTATGAAATTGAGCTCTAATGTAGTTGTATGCGGGGCACTCTAAGAGGAAGTGATTTTCATCCTTGATGTTCATATTCTCAAAGGGATGGCAGATTCTTTCCATCTATGGTGTTTTAGGAACTGTCCAACGACCCGTTTCACGCTCATGAGAGTTCATTCTAATCATGGCTATATTAATTTTTGTCTTTGAGCTAGTTAAAACAAAGAGATACTTTTGATCTTCTAGGGTGGGGTTTATGACCTCCTTATAATATCTTAATTTTCTTTTAGCTGCTATATCTTTCTCACACCACATTTTTTCATTGAACTTAGCAGTGAAATTTTTTTAATGTTATTAATGTTTTGCAATGCAACATTCTCGTCAATCTCTTAATGGTTTAACCAGGCCCTGGTGTCTTTATACCAACCTCATTTAAGCCTTAAGTCTTTATAAACCTAAGGGATTAATAAACCCTAAGGATTGTTAGTATTATAAACCCAAACACATTAGTAAATGTAGCTAAAAAAAATTGATAAATGTTAATGGTATAAATCTAATATTAATCACGAAATTAATATTCATATTATTAAATATATAGTAATAAAAATACTAAAAAATAAATATTAGAATAAAAATATTATTATTAAAACCCTATAGACTATATATATTAATGGTTAATAACCACATTAATAGTTATATTATTATAATTAATAATAGCTATTAATTTATTTCAATAATTTATTATAATTTTATTAAATTATTATTATAATCATTTTAAAATATTACTATCTAGGAATATGGACCCTTATATTAATAAAACAAAGGGATTTATATTATAAACCTAAGGGATTAGTAATAATAACCCAAGGGATTATAAACCAAAGGGAATAATATTACACCCAAGGGATTAATATTATAAACCCAATGTATTTAAACCATAAGATAAACATTGTAAACCCTAGAATTATCATGGTTGACCATGGTTGATTTTCATATTGAGACAATCTTTTTCACAATGCAACATTGCACCATGGTTGGCGATAATTGATTTTGATATGAAGACAATATTTGTCACAATGTGATGTTCAACCATGGTTGGTTTTCATATTGAGAAAATATTTGTCACAATGTGACATTGGACCATAATTGACCATGATTATAAACCAATGGAATTTACATTAGACTCAAGGATTAATATTATAAACCCAAGGGAATAATATTAAACCCAAGGTATATAAACCCTTAGTAAAATATTATAAACCATAAAATAAACATGGTTGAACATAGTTTACCATGTGTGTTATGAAACCAACTCCCAAAATAGAATAAAAGATAGATCAACGACTTATAAATTAGCCTCTTCGAGGGGGCAACCTTCTTTACATTACATAAATGAACAATTCCTCGATGATACATATGAAAAAAACTACCTTCTATATATAGGAGTCTAAGAGGTCACAATATAATAATATGGGGACCACATGGGCACAATAATAATAATAATGGGGCTACACCTATGGGGTACAATAATAAAAATATTTGGACTACATGATCACACCAATAACAGTATGGGGCTACACTAGTATTATAGCGACCTAACATGCCCCTTTCCTTCAAACAAGTGTTTTCCTCAATGCTTGAGTAGTTCTGGTTGCTTTTGTATAAATATTCTCATCCTCCCATGAGGAAACTTCCACTGTTAAGTTCTTCCACTTAAGGAGATACTTTGAAATTGATCGATTTTGTAGTTGTTGAGTTCTTGTTTCTGTGACTGCTTCAAGTTCCAATATGATTTTTTCGTCCTCATCAAGTTCTAGCAACACTGTTTTAGCTTGGATCTTGTCAACTATAACCTTCTTTAAGCACGAAACATAGAAAACTAAGTGCACTCAGGAATATGCCAGAAGCTCCAATTTTTATCCCATAGTACCAATCTTTTGCAAAACCTTGTAAGGACCATAATACTTTGGTGATAATTTATTATCCTTCTGAGCTTACTTGAGGAAATTTTTTTTATATGGTTGTAGCCGTAGAAATACCCAGTCACTTATATCAAAACTTCTTTCGCTGCAATGTTAAATTTTCTGTTGTTTCATTCGATTCTGTGCTAATGTGAGGTTATCCTTTAAGAGATGGAGAATCTGTTGTTGATGCTCGATGTGATCTTCCACTACTTGAACATGTAGTGAGCATAATTGTGTAATTACGCCTCAATGTTATTTCTTTAGAAGCTTTTTCATGACATTAGAACTGACTATCACTCATGTTTTCTCTACAATACCTCGTAATTCAACATCCTTTCCTTGCCAAAAAAAAATCAAGAAAAGTTTTTGAAAATTAAAAGCTATAGTCAACAAAGATTGTAACCATTAGACTCCGAGTACAACATCAACACCACCCATTCGAATAGAAATATTTGGACTATTCAATACATATTCCCCCATGGTTAGCTTGATATTATGACACTTTCTAGAGAAATTTGTATTTCCTTCATTTACAACCATCACTTAACACTCTGGTGTTGGATATAGGAATCAATTCAATTCCTTAGCTACCTTATAATGAAATTATGGGTACTACCCGAATCAATCAACACTATTACCCTTTTCTTCATGATATGTCCTTCTACCTTGAGAGTTTGAAGAGTGGTAATTCTTGCCAATGAATTAGAAGATATCATCAGATTCATTTCTTCTATCTCTAGGGTTGGTTCATGGTGTATATCCTTTTATTTTGAATTTTCTTGTTCCATTTCTTCCTCCTCTTCACAATCTATGTAAATTAATGTCTTCTCAGAACATTTATGACCTTTGGTGTATTTTCGATCATAGCTATAACATAGCGATTTTGCTCTTTTTTCCTCCAATTTTTGTGGTGTCAACCTTGTAGGTTGTGTAAGGATAGGAATAGAAACATTTCCATCTTTATATTTATGATTGGTATACTTTATTCTTGCCATAATTTTTCTTTCAACTCTTCTTGCCACCATGAATTCCTTCTCCAGTGAATCGGGTTCCTAAAGGTGAACCTCATGTTTGATGTTATCCTTTAAATTACCTATGAATACATCAATCATATGATCCTCTAGAATATCTATTACTTGGATATTCAATTTTTGGAAGTCCTCAATGTTCTCCATCATTGAACCCTTTTGTTTGAGATTTACCAATTGGCTAGAGAAGATGTTGCTTTTTTTAATCCTCATAATTTGCTATCATTTCCTCCGTAAAAATTGACCAAGTGACAAGTGGTTTACGAGAACAAATACATCGACACAATACATACTGATTGGGTTCTATATAGAAAGTTTCAATGTGTAGCTTTTGTGTGTTTTGCAAATTATGAAGATCAAAATATTGCTCCATCTGCAGTATCCATGTTACTAGATCCTTTCCAAAAAACTTCCTCATATCGATCTTTGGAATATGGTGGGTATTAAATCCAACATTTAGAGTCTATGAAATCATGATTAACATTTATTTATTTTTCATCATGAATTTCATCTTCTACCTTTTCACCATTAGGAATAATTTCTCGTATAAACTTTGTCAAAACTTCCATGTCTACTTTTAGATCATTCTTCATGTCTTCTATGTTTCCTTTCATTTTTTATTCTACACCTTTAGTATTAGCTTCCATGTAATTATTCAAACCCTCCATATTAGCTTCCATTCCATTCTTCAAACCATCCATCTTAGCTTCCACGCCTTTCTTCAAACCATCCATCTTAACTTCCATTTATTTTTTTGTTACTTTTTGTGAGAAAAATTTGTTGCACTTGGTCTCGTAATTTTGATATATCATGTTGCAATTCTTCCTCTTCATGCATCATAGTAGAGATTTATGAGGGCTTAATGGGTGTGTAATTATTTTTGGGAGGCATTATAGAACCCAATACTGATATCTATGCTTCAATATTCCCTTGGAATCACTTCAAACTGATTTTTCAAATAAAAGTTATATAATTAAAAAAACAATACGCACCTTTTTCTTGCTTTTGAGAAGCTCTATATTGAAACTAATGTATCTCTATGATTTCAGATCCCAAATATTTGAGATTTCATCCTATAGTAGCCCTCTAAGTCTTCTTTCCGATGACACAGGTCAGACCTAATATGGATTCTTCAAGACAAATTTATGCCCAATCTCCCACAATGACCTAATTATGGATTAGTTCAGTGGAGAAAACTTGTATGACGTGCCACGTGTCACTGTTTCAACCTTTAGCTCTGAAATAGGTACAAAAGAAACTACAGTCCGTGAATTTCTACCACTGTTTACATAATTCCAATCCTATGCCTGAAAAAAAAAGTTATGACGATTTTTCCTCTGTCACTTGTTTGAGATGAAATTCTGGAGCATGCAAAAACCCTAACTTCCACTGATCATATCTCTGAAAGTATTGTGAACCAAGGTATGTAATTTTTACACGAAGTTCATCAATATTTAAGCTCCACGTGGTAAACATTTCAGATTCAAAAGCATGGTAGAAAAAATGTTATAGCTAAAATTCTAATATGACTTCTTTGAAGAAGAAAAACCCTAGAATCCCAAGCTCTCATACCAAATGATATGAAACCAACTCACAAAATAGAAGAAAATATAGATGAACAACTTAGAAATCAACCTCTTCGAGGGGGAAACCTCCCTTAAATTACATAAATGAATAATTCTTGGGTGATACAGATGAAAAAACCTACCTTCTATATACAGGAGTCTAAAGGGTCACAATATGACAATATGGGGACCATTTGAGCACAATAATAACAATAATGGGGCTACACCTATGGGGCATAATACTAAAAATATGGGGACTACATGGGCACAAAAATAACAATAATGGGGATACACTAATAACAATAAGGGGCTACACTAGTATTATAGGGACCTAACAATGCTTCATTTTCATATTGAGACAACCTTTATCATAATGCGACATTGGAGCATTCATATTGAGACAATATTTTTCATAACGTGACATTGGACCATGGTTTATAAGTCCAAGGAATCAATATTATAAACCCAAAGGATCAATAAAACCAAGGTATTAATAAACCCTTGGGATTATTAATATTACAAACCTTAGGATTAATATTAAAATCTAGGAATATAAATACTAAGATTAATATTATAGACCGAAGGGATTATAAAACTAACGGATTATTATTAAATTCTACGATTAATATTATAAAACCAAGTAATTATAAACCTTAGGATTAATATAGAACTATAGGATTAATATTATAAACCTTAAGATTAATATAACAAACGTAAGATTAATATTATTATAAACTCAAGGAATTAACAAATCTACAGGATTATTGATATTATAAACCTAATGGATTAAAAATCCTATGATTAATGTTATAAACGGAAGGGATTAGAAACCCTATAATTAATATTATAAATCCTATGAATATAAAACTTAGTATTATAAACCCTAAACCTAATATTATAAACCAGAATAGTAAACCCTAATTTATTCGAAATCGTAATGTGATATTAATTAAATTGCAATATAATGCATAATTGTGACAACTATTGTCAAGTTTCTTGTTGCATTGGGAAGATTCTTATCACATTGTGACATTGAATAGATTTTTGTACCTAAGAGATGAATAAAATGAAATGATTAATATTATAAACCCAAGGGTTTAATAAACCTCACATATTATTGACATTATAAATCAAAGAGATTAATATTATAAACCCGAGAGATTAGTAAACCCAACTGATAAATACTATAAACTGAAGGGCTTAATATTATAAAACCAAGGGATTATTCCACTCAATCGATTAATATGATAAACCCAAGGGATAAACATTATAAACCCACATTGGTTAATATTAAAAAAAATAGGGATTATTAATATTATAAACCAAACAAATCCATAAACCCAAGGGATTAATATTGAAAACATAAGGCATTAATATTATAAACCATTGGGATTAATATTATAAATTCAAGGAATTAATATTAAACACGAACTATCATTTGCATAAGTCACCCATCCTTTCATGCCATTGTTGTCGTTAGAACAATTGATATCATGATTAGATAACATATTCATAAACCAATAGTCAATCTTTATTAGCGACACTTCAACATCTATTCGTGTGCATGCATATAACACAAAAATAATGTAATGAAATATCTCCTTTAACATCATTGCACATGCATTAGTAACAAGTATATCACTATCAAATGTACTCTTTCCGACAAAACACTAGTATAATCTTGCATGCACTTTTGTATTCTTTCCAAAGGAAACATAGTTACCAATCAAACAGGAACTATTACCTCAAAACAAGAACTCTAGCCCAAAAAAACTCAAAAAACATGAAAAAACAACCCAAAAACGAAAAGTGTGTATTCTAAAACGCACTGTTTTTTTTTAGGGTTAAATTTCAACATTTTTTAAAATTATGCTAAAAACCAAAATTTTTCTTGAAAAAAAGATTGAAAAAACACCCTCGAAACAAAAAGTGTTAATGGTGGAATAATATCGTCAATTTATTATGTGCAAAAAACAACTTGAAAACAAAAAGTGTTGATGCTAAAATAACGTCGCCAATTTTTTGTGTGCAAAAAGAAGCTTGAAAACGGAAAATGTTATTGCTGGAATAACGTCGTCAATTTTTTTTGTGCAAAAAACACTTTGAAAACGAAAAGTGTTAATGTTGGAATAACGTCTTCTTCTTTTTGGGGTAAGTTGTGAACAATTTTTAACAACGACATTAAAGATAAAATATCATGACTCTGAAAAACCTTAAAATTTCAGTGATAAACATGACATTAAAAATAAAATATCAGAAGTCTTAAAATTGCAACAATTTTTATGCGTGGTATTAAAGATAATCTATTATCGCATCTCTGGAAAGCCTTGAAAATCCAAGGATGATATTCAAGATAAAATATCACTTGTAAAAATAAAAAAAATAAATAAAAAATAAAAAAAAAATGCAAAAAAGTTTTAAAAGAAAATAAGAAAGAAAAACAAAAAAAAAAACAAAATCTAAACAAATAATAAAAAATTAACCCAAAACAAAAAAAAAAATTATTTTTTTAAGTTATAAAAAAAAATAATTAAAAAAATGAGAAAACAAAAAAATTAAAATAGGAAATTTTAAATTAGTTAAAATTAAAATAATAATAATAATAAAATAAAATATTAAAACAAAAAAAATAAATAATAAAACTTTAAATTAAAAAAAATTAAAAAAAAAAAATGAAAAAATATATATATATATATATATATAAATCCATGAAAAAATACATTTTTGAATTAAAAAAAACAAAAAAAAACAAAAACAAAATATTAAAAAAAATTAAAAAATTAAAAATAGTTATAAAAAAAACTAAAATAATTAAATAAATAATAATAAAAAATATGTATATTAAAAAAAACAAAATTAAGTAGAAAAAATTATAAATAAATAAATACATAAATTTTATTAACAGATAAATAAAAGAATAGAAAAGAATTTAAAAAACCAAAATAAAAAGTCACTAAAAAACATAAAAAATTTATTTTTTTAAAGTTGAAAAAAAATACACCACATAATTAAAAATTAATAATAATAATTAAAATAAAAATATTTAAGCTCTAGGTCGATTTTGAGAATCGACTTGGCAGCCCAAGGGCGAGACTAGGCAGCTAGGTCAATTCTTAGAAGTGACCTATGTCGCCTCGCCCATGGCTACAAAGGCTGCAAAGCCTCGGTTACTAAACCACTATGAGTGATTCAACCAATTTATTCGATATTACAGCACAAGACTTTCAGGTCAAACTGCCTGGTGGAACTCTCTCTTCTGTTGCTCAATCCTTACATATGCGGGTCGGAAGGAAGTCTCCAGTCGACAGTCCTAGCATGTTTTAGAGTCCCATTTCCTCCCATTATCATCAATAATTCCGCTAATGTTTTTTTCAATTATTTGTTGAATTCTTATTGTGAAAAAATAAGTTATATTGGAGTCTTCTTTTTATTTGAGATCTAAGATCGATGGCATTGCCATTTTTAATAAAGCATTTGCTCGACTTCAAAGCATTTGGTATTCTTAGTTTTAAGTGACTTTTTTGAATCGAATGATAAATTAATTGCATTGCGGACCGTATTGACAAGATTGTTGGATATACATCAAACATACCTTTGTTTTTGGAATGACTTTTTTACAAAACAAACACCAAAAAGAATTGATCATGAAGAGGACACGGTAGAAGAAATTATGTACCATTTATTTTTTAGTCCATTTTAAATGTTAAAAAACAAAAAATCATCATATGCACGACCAGATTTGTATTTGGCAAGACTTGTACTCATTTTCTACAAAAGATATGTGATTCATGATTTCCTACTAGATTTAAATAATTGCAATTTTTAGAACTAATGTTGGGAGATTTAATTCCTAGAATGTGTTATTAATCAATTTTTTTTTGCTTTATGTGGATAAAGAAATGGAAAAGTGTCCCTCGTATTGTTTTGCACGACATTACCATCTATGTGGATACAAATTTGCTTTGGATTATTCTTTGAAACCGTAGGTCTTAATTTCATTTTTTATTAATGGATTGGATATTTAATTTAAACAACAAATATATTTAAAAATACTATTTATATTTTTCTATTTTTTAAAATTAGATCAAAATTTTTTTAATAACATTAAAATGTAAACTTTTAGTACATTCCAAAAACACTTTTGTGTAGATCACAAACTCGATGTCATTGTAAAATAACAATTACTATGTCTATCTCTTTATAAAAGGAGAAGTGTTTATGTTTTCATAATGATTATAAGCTATAGATTGTATAAAAAAATACCCATGGATGTTATTATGATACAATATTATTTTAGATATATTTTAAACAATTAAGAAAAGACTAATGTTGCGGGGACCATAGTAATAGGATGGGCATTTTGCTAATTTTGTACCAAAAAAAAATAGATGATATTTTTATTGTTTTAAGTCAAAGTTTTAAAAAACTAATTTTTAAAAATTAATTCACTTTCACATTTTATTTTTAATCAAAGTTTTATATTTGCTATTTTATTTGGTATCTATGGAAATAGCTCCACATTATGAGATAATATCTTAAGGTAAAAGCATATATTTAATCAAAAATTTTCCCTAGTGAAGTAATGATATAATTACTTCACTAACATTAATGTGAAGTAATGGCCGTTTAGGGACGCAGGGCCTCAGGCCTGGGTAACCATGGTCGATCCCACCTTGGTTGATTACGGGAATCGACCTGGCCGTCGAGCGGCAGCCCTGGGCAACGAGGTCGATTCCCGAAATCGACCTAGGGAAAAAAAAATTGATTTTATTTTTATTTTTTTTATTTTTTATTATTTTCTTTAATTATGTTGTTACTTTATTTTTAATTTAAAAAAATTGTTTTTTTGTTAATTTTTATTTTTGTCTTTAGATTGTGAGTTTTTTTTTGAATTTTTTACCTTTTTAAATTTATTTTTGGATTTTTTTGTTTTTATATATATATTTTTTTTAATTTTTAATTTTTACAAGTTTTTTTTTTGTTTACACTTTTATTTGTTTTTTTCATATATATATATATATATATATATATATATATATATATATATATATTTTATATTTGATTTTTTTGTCATGTTTTCTTATTTTTATTTTAAAGTCTTATTACCAAGGTGAAAATCACCACTCTAAACAAAAAAGATTGATGTTGCATCAACACTTTTCAAAATTAGTATGAAAATTATTAACATTTTAAAGCAAATTTTCATAGTTGATAAATAAAAAAATTTGAAGTGCTAAAAAAATGACCATTTTTCTAAATCGACATGATATTAAAAAAAAAATCAAAGAAAATTTAAAGTCCCGAAAATATGCTAAAAAAAAAAAGGGTTATTCTACATCAACACTTTTCAAAATCGACATGAAAATTATGACATTTAAAAACAAAAAAGTCATAAGAAAATTTAAAGTTCCAAAACTATGTTCCAAAAAACAAAAGGGTGATTTTGCATCACCACTTTTCAAAATCGGGTGTTTTTTTTGCTACCTTAAAAAAGTAAGTACCAGTTCAATTACTTTTTTGATATGTAACTATGTTAGGAAAGCTAACATAATAAATACTATTCTTTTTCTTGGAAATGCATAACAAGCTTTTAAGAGAACAAGCCCAACAAGAATTTTTTTGTGTTCCTACTATTATGTTTTCTTTTCCAAAGGAATTTTAATGTAATATATTTTATACTTATGCTTGTGAGTGCATGTTCTTTTCCAAAAGCATTTTTTCCACAAGAGATTTATTCACAATGAATATTATGTATAAAAATGAATGCTCTATTTAAAAAAAAAACTAACATAATAGTTATAAATTCTTACATGGAAATATTTGTCCTTTCCAATAAATAATAACATGATAGTTTGTTCTTCTTGCATGCGACACATATATTTATATCCAAAGGAAACTATCTAAATCTTGCAAGGAAAATTAAGCTTATTTATTTTCCAATGGATCAAACACATAACACTTATTCTTTTATGCATGCAAAAATACATTTTCCTCTTACCAAAATATCTAGCCCAATAACTATACATAATCTTCACCCAAAAGAAATATGATATGATAGCTAATCCCTTTAGGTGTGCAAATGCATATTATTTTTCCCAAAAAAAAACTAACACAATCAATATTATGTGATTGCACCTTCATTTTCACAAGAAATATAATAACAATACTATAATTTTCCTTACATGTAAGTGTATATGTTTCTCTCAAGAATATTTCAAAGTAATATTAACACAATAAAGCATGTAATTACATGTTTTACTCTCCAAGAATCTAATTCAATAATGGATAAAAGGACATGCTTTTCTATTCTCTTAGTTTTAAATATTTCTAAGAAACAAATACTTCTTTGCATGCACGCGCGCACACACATACACACACATTTTTCAAAGGATTATAATGCCCTAATTATTCTTTTTTCAAAATTTAGCTAACTCACTAGTTATTATGCATGCAATACAAATTTTTTCCTTACCATTTCATACATGAGACAAATTTGTAATATTTTCTTAAGAAATAAAATGAATAATAAATCATTCTCAAATAACACAACCAATTTTATTTTATGCAGAGGTTTTATGTGAACCATTCCCAAAAAATTTACTTATCTCCTTTTGCATGACTCAATCTTCCCATGCATGTAAAATCACATATGCATTTCTAGTAGATCCAATATACTAGATATTATTCCTATGCACATAAGCACATATTCTCTTTAAAAGGTAAATATTTATTTTTAAAAATTTAATGCATATGCATCATGAGAGCATCTTTGGAAATATTTTAAATGAAATAAATTAATTCCTTTTCAAGAATTATCAACATAGTTGTTCTATTTTTTTGCATGTGAATAACTTATTTATTTCGAAGCAATATCAAAATTAACAGTTATTTGTTTGTGCATGCAATTAATTTAATTTTTTTCAATAACATTAACACTATATATATATATATATATATATATATATATATATATATATATATATATATATATATCTTAATCAAATGGAAACACTATGTTTTACTGTGTTTTTTCTTGTTGTAGTCATCAACTTTGGGCATGGTTTTCAAACAAATGGAAATGAATTTTTTAAAACAAAAAGAGGTTTTTGTTGGGAAATAGTTCAATAAAAGAAACCTCTCTTATGTCTTACACGTGTTCTTGTTTGGAATATTATAATTAATCTTTGTAGCCCATTTTCCCATATTTAAATATTAAATAATTTTTTGTTTTAGCCGTAAACTTTGGATGTGGTTTTCGAGAGTTTTGAAAATTATTTTACAAATTTGAAAGAGCCTTTTAGTGAGAATGAACTTATTTACAAAAACCTCTTCCAATTGCTACATATCTATCACGCTTTGGGAGATACAACTACATATATGTACCATATTTTGCAATAACTCATGCAATTCACACAATTAATTAACTATGAAAATATTTTAAGAATTCAATGCATAAAAATTTATTCCTCTATGCACAAAATTCCATGGAGATTTTTTAAGAAAATAATCTCTTCTATTTATCATATGAAATCTTTTATGAAAATGAATTTGATTCATATTTCTTCATGCACCATATGCAAACACAAGAATTTTTAAAGAGCGCAGTTACTTATCTTTTAATGCATGCTTGGAATCCCTCCTTCCTCGGTCTTGGCTTGATTCTACATGTATTTTGTCATTATTTCTCATATTTTCTCACAACCTTACAATAAGTGGAATTCAGAAAATGAAATAGATTTTCTAAATCATAAAACAATTTCATAAATGACCCATAAATCACTCCATAAATCAGATTTTTCCTAAATCTTAAAATCACTAAATAAACAATATTTTTCTAAATTCTACAATCACTCAATAAATCATCCCAAATCTCACATGCTTTTCTTTTCAAGATAGATTTGCTTTTGGCTTATGAAAAAATTATCACTTATCCATAGCTTTTCTAAAACTACTACTCATTATTTCTAAAACTCATAAATATACATAGAAGAATATAAATTCTTATAAATAAAATAATTAAGAATTTACTCTTGTAATATTCTTATAATTAATAATTACAAGAATATTCTTCATATAATATCAATATAAGAATTAATAATATTTAATTATTCAACAACCCTCATTTTACTAGATTTTTTACGGTAGCTTATGCTAGATATATTCATATTCCCCCCTCTCACCCCCCCTAAAGAGAACACTTTCCTCAGTGGTTGAAAATGTGAAGTTGGGTTACACTTTTTGCCCTTTTTTGAGAAAAAGATTTCATTTTTTTCTATTCTTCAACTTTCTGTAAGCCAAAACAATTTTTCTGTTTATAATTTTATTTTGCGATAAAAATAAAAGTTGTCATAAATTTTATTAGCTTTCTTATAATTATTTTTTGGAATTTTTTTATACACATTTGATATGTCAAATTAGCGTCTATTTGAGTGTGTATTTTTTAACAATCAAAGGATTCATAAAAAGTTATGTTAATAAGCGCTGGTGTATTCTTTGAAAACTTTGTGTTTTTGAGAAACAAAATGTCTTACAACAATCTAGACAGAGTCTACTTCGGTTTCATTATATTTACGAAACCAACTGATGCATATCATGATTACTAGATTTTTTTGAACTGATCCAATATGAAAAAACTACATATTTTGAATATGTTTTGGCACACACAAAATTTCTCCACATATAAGTTATAAACTAAAAATCTAAAACTACCCATCACAGACGATGGACCAATGTAATGCATCATAATTTTTTCAATTTTTTTACAGTGTATTTTGGAAGGTACAAAATATTGATTTCATTGAATCATAATGAGCTTCAGAAATTGTTTGCACCCGTTTTATTACAAAATTAATTAAAATTAGTAAAAATTTATGAAATTTCATAAAATTTATATTTCCTGAAAGTAAATTGAATTCTGCAAATGCTTGTCTTGGTTCCGACAGTTAATTCACAAAGTTTCATGGAATTTAATCAGTCCAAAGTTGAAGAAATGTGTTCAGAGCTTGGCTCTGCTTAACTGCAGACGTGTTAGTTCAACCAAACTTTCAAAAAAAATTTAGCCGATTTTTTTTTTGCCCTGACGGCCCATCAAGTCTAACGACACAAAAGTTCGGCCAAATTTTTTACAAAATTTCGGCCAAATTTTTTACAAAATTTCGGCCAAAATTTTAATTAACTTTACGTCAACCGGAAAATTCAATGAAGCCCCTCCAAGAAAACATTTTGCGGCAATATAAATTGACGTAAAAGGATTGATTATTTTCGCATAATTTCACACATTTCTCTATTTGGTCTGATTTTGCAAAGAATTCTTTTGGGCTTAAGGACTATTTTTGGAATAACATTCAAAGGGCATTTCTTGGAGGTATGTGATACATTTTTTGGATGTTTTTTGGGCTTCATTTTTTTTAAAGGTATTTTGTTTTAGATGTTTTGGGCTTAATTTTCAAAGGACATTTTTTTGGATGTATTTTGTTTTTAGAAGTTTTTAGGCTTAATTTCCAAAAGACATTTTTTGGACTTTTTTTGGGCTTAATTTCAAAAGGACTCTTTTTAGGCTTAATATTCAAAGGAAATTTTTTGGAGATATCTTTTAAAGTGATATTTTTTTTAGAGGCTTTTTGGGCTTAATTTTCAAAGGATATTTTTTGGAGGGATTTTTTAAAGTGGTATTTTTTAAGAAGTTGGACTTAATTGTCAATGGACATTTTTTGGAGGTATTTTTTGAAGTGACATTTTTTTAGAGTACATGTTTTGGGTTGAAGTAAATATTTTATAATGATTTTTTAAAATGAGTTTTTGTCTACCTTTTTAAATTATTTTTTTTTATAGGACTTGGAAGGAAATATTTTGAGTTTCATTTCATTTTTATAAGACATTTTTTTCTCAGATTTTTTAAAGTAAGTGTTTTGGATTGAAGTCTGTATTTTTTGCAAAATTTTTAAAATGATTTTTTTTTTCAATTAAATATTTTGCGATGTTTTTTTTTTTTAATTGAGTTTTTGTCTAAATTTTTGAAGGAAATTTTTTGAACTTCATACTCAATTATCATGGGAAATCGAAGGAATTTCAAGTGAAAATATGATCGAATAAGAGATCCTGAGGAACGTAGAGAACATGGGAGAGAATCTCGCAAAAAAAAAGAGAAAAGAATGCTCAAATATTGAAAGGGAAAATCAACCTCCACTAGAAGTTGAAGCAAGTATGTAAATGTAAATATTATAAATTTGGTATTTAAAATTTTCCTAGTGTAAAATGTGAAGTTTAATTTTTATTTGATGAACTAATTTGAAATATATTTTGCAATGTAGAAAGAAAGAGACATTCCTCAAAACATTGATGATGAGATACAACATTTTGAAAGAGAAAGGGAAGGAGATATTGAACCAATGATTGAAGATGGTGAAAATGTTGAAAGAAATTCAAGTGAAGAAATTAAATTACCAGGTATATATATATATATATATATATATATATATATATATATTGAACACATTCACGTATTATTGAAATTATAATTATTTATTAATTTAATGATTTATTGAACATGTAAACTTATTATGTACTATTAATTCGAATATGTACAGATGAGATCAATGTCAATGATGAGATGTTAGAAAATGTTGACACTCACACATATGGAGATAAAGGTGCTAACCATGTTATACGATATCATGTTAATCACATTTTTGATACATACTTCATAAAGGAAAATGTGGTAGTTCAAGCCCAATTTTCGAAAGATATTCTATCATTAAGAAAATTAAAAGAAGCTACGACTTTATTGGGTATTCGAAAATCAAAAAAAGATAAAAAAATGAAGGAAAATGTGATATAAAAAATAAATAGTGCTATAAATTCAATAAGAAGATCTAGAAAGAAAAATGTTTCAGTTGCACTTAGATGAATACATATGGCAGTGGTTTCATCAAGCACTAAAGAGAATCTCTTGGTAAAATCTATAGCACGAGCATTAGGAACCTCGTGAAAAATTTGCAGAAAATATCAGAAATTTCGGTTGCAAATAGATGTAAATGATGAACTCGCTTGTTGCAGAGCTATTTGTAGGCAACCATACAAAGATAAACTTGGAGAAAATGTTTAAAAAACAATATATGAATATTGGATGAAAAATTCATGTGTTTCGCCAAATTCAAGGGATGTGATGCGAAGAAGAATAGCACGAAATCAGTACGAAGTACATAAAAAAAAACATTCTTGAACACCACTCAGATAGATTTGTTCAATAATTTCAAAGAAGAGAATCATGAAATTGATGTCTCAATCAGTGATTTTGTGCAATAAAAACCATGGTATGTAAAACCTATCATTGTACGCGACACTTGTTGTTGTCATTATCATGTGGAATTTCAGTTATATTATGACACATTACCTAATTTTGGTAGAACATTTTGGAAAGATTCACCTCCTCCTTCCACTATTCATGATTTCATATCTCAAATACGATGTGGAAGAGAAAGCCATGAATTATTTTATGAAAAGAAATGTGTTGGCAGTAAAAAATGCGATGATTGTGGAAATTTGACTAAATTTCAAAACAAATATTGTACTGATATAAATGACCAATCATTGTCCAATATAAAAGTGAAATGGAAGAGATATGAATATATCCATACATTGATTCAAGGTATTATTACAAGTGCTAAAAGAATTGATTTACAAGAAGAAGAAATTTTTGTGATAGATTTTTTGAAAAAGTTTGAGGTGTAAATTTATAAATACACTAAGCATTTCCATAGAGCTCGATGGTAGGACTTGGAATTCAAAAAATCCTGTGAATTTTTTCCATTAGGGACCATTTTTTTAGTAGTTGATTTTGCAGAAAACTACACATTTGTTCCACAAAAATAAATCCAAAGTGAATACTATCATTTTGACTAAGTCTCCATGCTCGTCCATATTCTATATAGACACGTTGAACAAAATGTTGATCATATAGAAAACACGAGTGAAAATCGACATGTTATTAAATAATATCACTTTTATATCAATGGCAATCGTACACATGATACATATTTTGTACAACACTATTTTGGAAAGATTTATGACTCCTTGAAAAGTCGTGGAATAAATTCAATGAAAATTGGATATTGTCAGATGGATGTGCAGGTCAATTCAAATCTTCATGATCATTCTTTTGGTTGTGTTGTCTTCATATGAAAACCTACATTAAACATTGTTGGAATTTCTTTGAGACTGGTCATGGAAAATGAGAACATGAAGGTGTAGGGGCATGTATAAAATGAGAACTTCGAAGATATCAAATGGACCCCTCTGCAAACCAACTTGTGGATGCTAAAGAATTCGTTCAATGGTGCATCGTTGCACTAAACCATGAGACTAACTGATCAAGGGAAGTGCGAAGCTACATTCAATTTAATTTTTATTGGATATCCAATTTTAAACAGTGTACATTTATCACAATTATTATCTTTGATGGTATTTTGATATCATATTTATATTCTTCTTCGAATTTTCCATATAGTTTTTTTTGGCATATTGGGGTCGAAGATGTGGATATATCGATTGGAAATGGCGTTGAAACAATAAAAAGGACCCAAAATTTGCATTCAATTAAAATAATGTTGTCCACAAATGTGTTTTCATTGGATAAAAGAAAATATTCTAGTTTTTGTCATGTTTGCATAGACAACACAGAATCCAATGATGTTTGTGAAAACAAAATGTATGTAAAAGATTGGCAACATGCAGAGCTAAATACAAAGGGGAAAATGTCTGTTGCAATGTTTGAAGAAATTCAATAAGAAGAGACTACAATATCATTTGATGGTGATCGAGTTTCTGATCTTGTTAGAGAAGGTAACATTAGTTTTACTGTGCAGGAGATTTTTTTGCTATAATTGCACCTAATATCAACGATGAAAATGTGAAGTATTATTTGATGTGTTACACTAAACAAAAGATGAAATTATTAGAAAACTATAATGATCATGGGTTTCCATATGACAGAGGGTCTATTATACTGAAAGGTTATTTAAGAAAAAACTAATCAAAGTGGGGATTCTTTTTACTTTCAAGATTATGAACCTAATTTCATAAGTTGTCAATATAGTCACTTGGTGTGTGTAGCACACATAAAGTTGATAGAAGTTCAATCAAAGAAGAAAACGAAAATTAAGAAATGGAAAATGTCAAAATCCAATCATGAACGGATCATTGAAGAAGGATTTCCATTGGAATTTTTTTGATTGAACTGCTCAACAATTTATTCTCTTTGGATTCATGTTTTAGAACTTCTAAAACTCAACTAAAAATTGAACTACCTTGTTATGTTAACTGTGCAAGTTTTTTCACATGTACATTGTTTTGGTTCATGCACACTAGTAATTTATACACGTGTACACAGACACATGTCTAGATAATCTGGTCTAAACGATTTTATACATTCTCTGGTACAATTTTTCATAATGTCATTATTGCAAAATGTACATATGTGTGTATCTAGCATAGTTTATATAATGAAAATTTGAAGTTTCACGATTTTGTTTTAGACATGCGTGTCTATTAAAAGTAAATTATAATATTCATTCTTGAATGAAAAATGCGTGGTACGCGTTTTGTAATTTCTAGCTTACTATCAACTGAAAGTAGATTTTCTATGTGAATTGATGAAAAATGTTGCACGTACTAGATATATGTGTTCTAGAATGCAATTAACTAAAAGTAGCTTTTCTATGTACATTTATGAAAAATGTTGCACGTACTAGATATATATGTTCTAGAATGCAATTTTAAAATTTTATGATTGTTTGACACATCTAAGAAGACATAGAATCTTATGATTGTTTATATATATATATATATATATATATTGTACTTCAATCATTTTAACAAATATTCAAACATGTACTTAAATCATTTCTATGTACCTATATTCTTATTAATTTTTTTTGTTTGTAAAACGCCAACTTGAATTTTAAAAACATAACATTATAAAATAATCACATGCCAAATGTAGTTCAGCCATCCAAAACTTTAGTTTTAGAAACAAAACATTATATCACAACATTACTTCACATGCAAAATGTAGTTCAACTATCCAATAAAAACAAAACATTAAATATCACAATCACATGCCAAATGTAGTTCAACCATCCAAAACTTGAATTTTAGAAAAAAAACAAATTATATCACAACATTACTTCACATGCCAAATGTAGTTCAACTATACAATAAAAAAAAAACATTATATCGTGCAATCACATGCCAAATGTAGTTCAACCATCCATAACTTGAGTTTTAAAAACAAAAAAAAATTATAGCACAATATTATTTCACATGCCAAATGTAGTTCAACCATTCAAAACTTGTGTTTTAAAAACAAAACATTATATAACAACATTACTAAACATGCCAAATGTAGTTTAACTATCCAATAAAAACAAAACATTAAATATCACAATCACATGCGAAATTTAGTTCAACCATCCAAAACTTGAGTTTTAAAAACAAAACATTATAGATCACAACATTACTTCACATGCCAAATGTAGTTCGACTATCCAAGTGACATCCATCTCTAACCACAAAGTTTTGACATGAAGGTCAACTAACCAATGGTGGCTCAGGGCGAGGAAACTCAACGTCGTGCCTAGCACTCCTACAGTCACACAATTGAACTTTTCCAAGACCAAAAAATTTAGAGGGAAGGTCATTGTGATTGGGTTTCATTCCCAAAAAGAATTTTTCATAAAATAAATTTTCAAAATAAAGCGGAACCTCATCGTTCCATGGGAGTCTTCCATAGGCCGCAAGTTGTCTATCATACAAATAGCGAGCTATATGAGGGTGCTTGAAATATTGAACCTTCAACATCTTTCATTTCAGCCCTTATTTGAATTTAAACCTAGACTTGGCCATTTCTGTTGTAACTCTTTGTTTAAAAACCTCTCATGTATGGAGACCCATCACTGTTTCTTTTCTTTTTCTCATCACCTCTACAAAAGTATCAGTGGTTTGCCAAGCTTTAGGTATATATATACTAGTTCGCTTAAAGAGTGAGTAACTATTTCCAAGCTTTGTCGACTCTCAGCATGGAGAGGCAAAGCCATGAGATCTCTCTTCAATTTTGTATGAAGATTTTGACACCTTTGTAAGGTGCATTGTTGCATGTTTGATTCCCAAGGTATATCATAAGTGTTAGATGGATAAGTCGTGGTTAGTGTACAACTTTCTTCTTGAATGACAAGTTCTATCCTACATCTTTTTCAAGCAACATTTGGAGCAACATTTTCACCCTCTGCATCAATATATAAAATTTTGTATATTAAAAAAACACATGTAAAGAAATTTGTACAAATTGAATGAAAATAATATTCAAATTGATGGCCAATTCGATATGGTTGGCTGGAATCTTGCCCACCCTGAGACTGTTGAGAACCAGAACGACCACCAATTGGTTGAGAACCGACACGGCCATTCGTTGATTGGCCTCTAGGGGAATACATATCACCACCTTCACGCAATTCACCAGCACCTATTGATGGCCCTCCAAGGGAATGTGTAGCACCACCAACCTCACAAGACGAGAGGGAAGCTTCATAAAAAAAATACGAATTTATAATCAATTCAAAAGTAAATTCATACATATAAATACATGCACATATTAATTGATTAAATTGCGTGAACAATGGCCATGCTCCATTGATGGAGTAGACACCCTTGTCCTCCTACCTCCTAAAAAATAAAAAATGAAACTTATTAACAACTAATGTAACTCACAAAATTGATAAAAGATAAATTCTAGATGTACACACATGTATGAATATGTATGGAGATAAGATTATATTTAAATACCATGAACATCCCTCGATCTCTGATTCCCCTCTCTCATAGAGATATGGGATTTTGTTGATCTTCACCTTTCATCCTCCATGATATATATATATATATACAATGGACATTTAAAATTATTTTTAAATTACTATTTAAAATAAATTCAAAATAAATTTCAAAAAATTAATGTAATTTAATGTACACAAATTATGTAAAACACAACTTTCAAAGCACTAAGTGATGTGTGAAACTCAATTTAAGCAATTTTTTATAAAAATGTTAAGTTCACCAAATTGTGTTGTACATGGTGGGAGAAATGAAACACATGGTCATTAAAAAAGACACATTTATAAGTACAAAACACACACACATCAAAGATATGTTACAATGTCCATCAATAAATTTTGAAGGAGAGCATCTCAACAATAATTCATCTTTAAGAGATGAATCTTGAATTTTTGAAGAAGAGCGTCTCAAAACTAATTCATCTTTGAGAGATGAACATTGAATTGGAATTGCCTCATATAATACTAATTCATCTATTAATTCATGTTTTATAGATGAACCTTGAATTGGAATTGCCCCACACAATAGATCAACTGACATCTTATTAAAATTTGTAAGATGTCTTATACTAAAAAATTGAAATTGGCTAACAATATTGTTTGCTTTTCCATGTAGTTGTTTTAGCCTCTCCTTCTTAACTTGGTACACGCCTTTCATTTGGTTGCACACAAGTTTAGAATTTGTGAAAACTACAATTCCATTTGATTCATACTCCTTAGTTATTCCCAAGCCTTCTATCAATGCAATATAATATGCCTCGTTGTTTGTTGTTCTTCTCGGTATGTTCATTTTCCTTTGGAGGACCTTGCTAGTCACAATATTGCAAAGCACATATGTAATCATTGCTTTCCCTGGATTGAGATAGTATGAAACATCTATGCATAATGTCCATTTTTCAACCATATTTAGTGGGTTTTTTTATCCCTGAAAAAAACAAATTCAATAAAACATATTAAATTAACATTTATTGCAAATGCATAGGATAAATGACACATGTGCATGAGATAAATTACATGTGCATGGTTTACCTTAAAGTTTGACTTAAATTTTATGGCAAAATTCACATCTAGAAATGAGATGCCTTAAAGATTGCATTGCCTAGAGTTTAAGGGAAATTTATGACATGTACATGGTTTGTGCATGGTTTTCCTTAAAGTTTGCCTAAATGTTTATGGTGAAAATCACATCTACAAATGACATGCTTTAAAGATTGCCTTGACTATATTTTAAGGGAGAAATGACATGTACATCGTTCGTGCATGGTTTTCCTTAAAGTTTTCCTTAAATTTTATGAGAGGAATCACATCTAAAAATGACATGCCTTAAATATTGGCTTGCCTAGAGTTTAAGGGAGAAATGACATGTACATGGTTCCATGAGTTTAGTGGATATGTCACCTTTAAGAAAGGATGAGATCCAGAGGCTACCTGGCCCTTTACAAACTCTGCCTTTAAAACTTGTAGAAGTTAACATTCAACATACAAACTAAAATCCTATGGAAGTTCAAATACTTTAGATTCAGTTTTTAAGCTTTAAAGTTTGCCTTGAATTAATGGGAGAAAGCCTTGAGTTTTGGGGATCCTATCCTATGGAAGATTAGCTACTTTAGGTTCATTTTTTAGGCCTTAAAGTTTGACTTGAATTAAGGGGAGAAAGCCTTGAGAAATGACACATGCTTTAAAGTTTTCCTAAGAGTTTATGGGATAAATGACACATGTATGGGAGAAATGACACATGTACACAATTTTCCTTAAAGTGGTAGTGGTTTAAATGGATATTAAAATGAAGAACTTCTATTTAGATCTATTCCAAAGATTGAATGTAGGGGCATTTACTGGATATGTCACATTTGGGAAAAAATAAGAGGAAAGATGGAGAATAAAGATGCTGAAAATATCAAAGCAGTTCTTCCAATAATGCAATAGATTAATATATGGAGAAGTAATAAAATATAAAAATAGATTACTATATAGTAGGAAATTTGGGAAAATAACAAAATCAGAAAAAATCAGAGAAAATAAACTATATAGAATTTTTTGACACCATTCGATCCTCCCTATCGAGTTTGTTTATTTTTTATTTAATATTGACATGAAAAAAGTTACCCAAGAGGCTTAACCATGGTGGGGTTAGAGAGATTACCAATATTTACGTTAATAATGGCAATGATGATAATGAGTTAGAAGAGGGTCATCTCACACGCTCTTCTGGGAGCTGTGGTAAGCAAGAGGAGAGGTGTAACTCTTTTTCTAGTTGTGGTTTAAGAAAGAGGAGGGGGCAGAAATGGGTGGTGAGAATGAGAGTGAATGTTCAGAGGAGGAATTGATGTAGCTTGTAAGAATCAGAGAGAATTCATGTGCTATGGATGTCACATCAGAGAGAATTCCTGTGTTATTGTTGTCACACCTATTTCAAAGAGGAAGATGAAAAAACAAAAGAAGCCATCTCAAACCAAGAAAGGGCCAAATATGCACAGCTTTGAAATATGATCGCAATCCATACTCTCCTTCTGTACAACTTTGTAATATGAGAATAGTCCATACTAACAATATATGGCCCCAAAAAACCATCTTATGCTACTAAAAGTATTTTTATTATGATGATAGTATTTTGTTTACTAGGATGTTAGAGTGATATAGTAAATCTAAAACATCTAGGTAACATTTGAATCTGAATCATTCATTCTATATTCCTTATTTAGACTTGACCATAAACCACATAGGAATTTGTAGGTGAAGCCATGTGGCACAGATGGTTAGGAAGTAATCGTTAGTGGCCAAATGGTTGAGAAATGCAATTAAGTCATATAGTATATTTAAAAATATTCAAATTTTATTTAAAGGTGGATACATATAATTTTTTTGACACTTTCACTTCATTTTTAATTAAACTTGACTGCATTTTTACATGAGATTGTGATCTGGAAATAGATGTTTTATGTGATTACTTTGTTTTGTACCATTTTTCACCACATTCGATCTTGGTCAGGATGATTCAACTTGATGCAAGAAGTTTAAGGTTCATCAGCTGGTTAAATTATATTTGAGGGTGTTCTAATTAATTAGAAACAATTTGGAGACAAAATCCCAAAAACAGATGGGTAAAAATAAGATTTAAAGAAATTTAACCTGAATACCATCAACACCCACACATTTTGAATCCACAACAAATTGCAAATTTGAAAAATATTTTAAAAATGAGACAGATGACCACAAAAACAATTGAAAAATATTTTTAAAATGAGATAGATGACCTCAAAAACAATAGAAATATATGTTCAAGCAATCAAATTCCAAAAGTTATTTATGAAAATTACAATATGAGTTAAGTTCAACCTGAAATTTAAAGAGAATTTAAAATTTTTAAGAAAAAATATTTTATAATCAGATAAACAAAATCAGGTCAAAAAAAACTCCTATCAGTATTTCAAAATTCTAAAATCGAATTAAGTTCAACCTACAATAGATTTGGGCTCATTTGGTATGATCTTGGTTAGGATGATTCAAAGAGTCTGGGTTATTCCTCTTGAGTCTATGGATGTTTTTTGAGAAACTTATTAGTTATTGAATAGGTAATTCCTAGAAATTATTTTGTTGCAATCGGGTACACATTGTGTAAATGAATGCAGAGACTAAATCTCTAAAGCATAAGCCACAAACCATTTACATCTGAAATTAAAACCAGAGAGAGATACAGATACACTAGAAACTAGAAGCGAATGAAGAACAATTTAGAAAAGGAAGATGAAGAATAATTTAGAAAAGGGCCAGATGAAGACTAGTAAATTCAATTTCAACCTAGGTGAATATTTTGTTGGTGGAAAAGGAGTTTCGACCCAACTGAGTCTAGCTCTAAAACACAGAAAATTACATTTAAACACATTCAATTATATTTAAACAATTTGCGATTAAACACAGAAAATTACATTTTAACAACCAACTGAGTCTAGATTTTAACTTTTCATTAAACGATTTGTGATTTAAACACATAAAATTACATTTAAACAATACTTTGATAGAAGTAGGAACCTGGAAATTCGGAGATGTCGAGGGCGCAATGAGAAGAAGACGAGGCAAGAGATTGCCGAAGACATCAAAAACGCAACAAGAAGACAAGCATGAGATCACCGAGGACGTCACAGATTACAAATTACCCACAAAACAAAAAAAAAACTATAAAATTAAAATACAAGAATGGGAAAAAAATAATGAAAAAAATTCACAGCAAAAACAAAACAAAAAACCAACAAATTTATTACCTGCGCCTGTGACCCTGGAACTGCGACTGTGACCCTGCAACAGCATGCGACAATGGTAATAAGTCCGACACCTATTCATGTTTCCGGGCTGGTGTATTTATAAACTAAAGTTCGACCGGATTATTTTAAAAGTTTGGCTGAACTTTAGTTTCTGATTTTCCCATCTCCAGCCAAAACTTTGTTTGCCCATGTCATCAATACACCATCAATGTAAATGGCAGAATGAGTTTAGCCAAACTAATTTCGAAATTTCGATCGAACTCTAAGATAATTCGGCCAAAATTTTATAAATGTTCGGCCAAACTGTTGGGAAAATGACTTTTCCACCCCCGATTCTCACAAAAGTGTAACCCAACTTCGCAGTTTTACCCCAGTGTTCTTCTCTAGTTGTAATATTAACTTTTACTCATAATATAACAATCTCATTAATAAAAAATCGAATCATTTCCCTTTAGAATGAAGGATTTTTATGTTTAATAAGTAGAATTAATAATGCTTATCAAATGAAATACATTTCATTATCAATTATTCATGCAATGGAAAATGATAATTTAATCATAATACTTTCACAAGAAATTCAGAGAGCACTAGCCCTCTAATCATCAAAATGGTAAAAAAATGTATTAAGTGCATGTTTTATTTTATTTAGGAGTTACACAAATTTTTCATTCCCACTGGCGTTATTTACAAATTACTTCCTTTCTCTCCCTCATTAATTTCAATCAAATTCAAACTCACGACATTTATCCTGAGTCACTTTCTCTAGTTTGTGAGGAATTTAGAGCTCAATAGCTCATTGTTTTATCTATTATGAATTAGTTTAGTCACATATATATTTAAATTTATTTACTCTATGCATGCATATAGGTAATTATTTTCTAACATGTTCATTTCCTTATACAGGCCTACAAACATAACCAATTTCATCAAAATTGTTGTTTAGATAAATTAATAGATCATGTATGTGGAACTATAACACATACAACTTAGAGACATGCAAATTATAGTCTATCATAACATCCATCATCTTTAAAAAAATTTGAAATCAATAGCAAACTATAGACACAACTTCCTCTAACTGTATTTAATACTAGAGAATTATTCAAGAATCGGGGATATTCCACCCAATCGTGAACTATCTCCCATAGTTCCCCATAAAGCTAAGATCTACTTGTAACAATAATTAAAAACCTCATTGATTCCTTGGTGGTCTCTTCCCAATATATTTTTATTAATGTCATGCTTTAAGGTATGCCAACCTTTTGCCTAGGCCTTTTTGTTTTAGTTTTTTCGAAAAATATTATTTTCTTTTTCCTTAAAGCACGCATTTCTCTCTTGATGTGCTTTATTTCACCCCACTTAGTATTTTTTTGGTCCCTATATTACTATTATAGTACCTTATTGTTGTTAGTGTAACCCAATTATTGTTATTATTGTACCCCTGTAACCCCCATATTGTTATTATTGTGCCCTTAAATTATTATTTTTAGGTCGGCTAGGATTACATTGTGGCCCCATGGACTCCTATATATAGAAAGGAGGCTTTGTAATTTGTATCATCCAAGAATTTTTCATTCATGTAATGTATTGGTGGTTGCCCCCTTGAAGTGGCTTATTTCTAAGGCGTTGATATCTCTTTTCTTCTATTTTTGGAGCTGGTCTCACAACATTTGCTATCAGAGATTTTGATTCAAGGGTTTTCACTACTCCAAACTGGTCATCGTGGAATTTTCACTATAATTTTTTTTCTATGAAGGTTCAGAAGCTTAAATTTTTAGAGCGTGAAGCCAAAATTTGAAGGAACATTGTCGCAAAATTTCAGAGCTTGGTTCGCAATATTTTCAGAGATATGATCTGTGGAAGTTAGGGATTTTTGCAGGCTCCTAAATTTAACATAAACATGTCATCATGGAATTTTAGCTATAGCTTGTTTTCTACAAAGATTCAGAAGATGAACTATTTAGAGAGCAAAGCATAAATCTTGAGGAACATCGTCACAAAATTTCAGAGCTTGGTTCACAATATTTTTAGAGATATGATCTGTGGAAGTTAGGTTTTTTTTTCAGTATCCCCAATTTCATCTCCAAGAGGTTATCGTGGGAAAATATTCATAACTCTCTCTTTGAGCATCAGATTGGAATGATGTAAAAGTGGCCGCAAGTACAAATACTACAATTTCTTTTCTATCAATTTCAGAGCCAAAGGAGGAAATAGTGACACGTGGAAAGTCGTACAAGTTCGCTCTATTGAACCAGTCCATCATTGGGTCATTATGGGAGATTGGACATAACTTTGCCTTGAATAATCCAAATCAGATCAAACCTATGACATTTGAAAGAAGCTTCAGAGGGCTACTACAAGGAAAAATTTCAAATATTGAGGATCTTCAATTATAGATATAATTCAATTTCAATTTAGAGCTCCTCAAAATAAAGTAAAAGGTGTGTATTTTGTTTTTTCCCGAATTGCATAAGTCTTGTTTGAAGAATCAAGTTGAATTGATTCCAATGGCATATTGTAGAATAGATATCAGTATTGGATTCTAAAATGGCCCCTAAAAAGAATTCAACACCCATTAAGCCTTTAGAAGGCTCTACTATGACTCATGAAGACGAATAATGACAACATGACATATCAAAATTACAAGAGCAAGTGCAACAAATTTCGCTCTCGCAAAGAGCAACAAAAAATGACATGGAAGTTTTGAATAAAGGCATGGAAACTAAGATGGATGGTTTGAAGAAAGCCATGGAATCTAATATGGATTGTTTGAAGAATGGCATGGAAGCTAAGATAGATGGCATGGAATCTAAGATGGATGACATGGAAGCTAAGATTGATGAAAAAATAGAAAACACGAAGAATGATTTAAAAGAAGACATGGAAGGTTTGACAAAGTTGATACAAGAAATGTTTCCCAATGGTGAAAAGATAGTAGAGGAAACTCATGATGAGAAAAAAATAAATGTTAATCATGATTTCATAAATTTTGGCGGGAAGAACCACCATATTCCAAAAATGGATATGAGGAAGTTTGATGGAAAGGATCTTGTAACATGGATATTATAGATGGAGAAATATTTTGTTCTCAATAATGTGAAAAACACACAAAACGTACGCATTGCAACTTTACATTTAGAACAAAATACATTTCTATGGTATCGATGGCTTTGCTCCCGTAAAAAAATTGTCACTTGGTCAATTTTTATGGAGGAAATGATAGCACATTATGAGGATTCAAAGAGAAACACCTTCTTTAGCCAATAGATAAATCTCAAACAAAAGGGTTTAGTGGGGAAGCACATTGAGGACGTCCAAAAATTGAATATAAGAGTAACTGATATTCTAGAGGAACACATGATTGATATCTTCATAGGTACTTTAAAGGATAACATCCAACATGAAGTTCGTGTTTTGGAACCTGATTCATTGGAGAAGGCATTCAGGTTGGCAAGAAAAATTGAATGTAAAATTATGGCGACAAGGAAGCCTACCACTCACTTCTATAAAGAGAGAAGTATTGATACTCCTAGATTTCCACAACCTACAAGGTTGACACCACAAAAATTAAAGAAAAAAGAGAAAAAGAGCTTTGGTACAGTTGTGATAGCAAATACACTAAAGGTCATAAGTGTGTCTAGAAGAAATTATTTTACATAGATTGTGAAGAGGAAGAAGAAAATGAACAAGAAGAGGATATACACCAGGAACTAACCCTAGAAGAGGAAGAAATGAGTCCAACCATATTGTGTAATGCATTGGCAGGAATTACCACTCCTCAAACTCTCAAGATAGAAGGACATATCAAGAAGAAAAAGGTAATAGTGTTGATTGATTCAGGTAGTACCTATAATTTTATTCATTGTAAGGTAGCCAAGGAATTGAATTGTTTCCTATACCCAGCACCAGAATGTCAAGTGATGGTTGCAAATGGAGGAACTATAAATTGCTCTGGAAAATGCCATAATATCAAGCTAACCATGGGGGAATATGTATTGACTAGTCCAATGCTTTCCATTCCTATGGGAGGTGTCGATGTTGTACTAGGAGTACAATGGTTACAATCTTTGGGGACGGTAGCTTTTAATTTTCAAGAACTTTTCTTGAAATTTTTTTCAGAAGGAAAGGAAGTCGAATTACGGGGTATTGAAGGGAATCCGGGAAGGATAATAAGCTCTAATTTCATGAAAAAGCTTCTAAAGAAAGAACAACGAGGAGTAATTGCACAATTATGCTCACTAGAAGTTCCGACATCAAAATCATCTATTTGTGCAGATCTCCAACAAGTCTTGGACAATCATTCCAAGGTGTTTGAAACTCCCAAAGGACTCCCACCTATTCGTGATCATGATCATGCTATTCATTTGATTCCAGGAATTGTTCCTCCAAACATCAGGCCTTATAGATATCCTTACTTCCAAAAGAGCTAAATTGAACATATGATTGCAGAAATGTTAGAGGCGGGTATAATTCAACCTAGTCAAAGTTCTTTCTCTGCTCCTGTAGTATTGGTACACAAGAAGGATTGATCATGGCGAATGTGTCCGGATTATAGGGAGCTCAATAAGCTCACCATTAAAGATAAATTTCCCATTCCTGTGATTGATGAATTATTGGATGAATTACATGGAGAAAATTATTTTACCAAGTTGGATCTTCGTTCAGGATATCATCAAATTAGAATGAAGACTGAAGATATTCCAAAAACATCATTTCAAACTCATGAGGGTCATTATGAATTTTTGGTCATGCCTTTTGGCCTTACCAATGCACCTTCTACATTTCAAGGGTTGATGAATTCCATTTTCAAACCCTTCATTAGAAAATTTTTGCTAGTATTTTTTGATGATATACTAATCTACAGCAGGTCTTGGAAGGATCATGTTCAACATGTTGATAGGGTGCTCAAACTATTGCAAGAGAAACAATTATATGCAAAAACATCCAAATGTTTTTTTGGATTACAAGAGGTGGAATATCTGGGTCATATTGTATCTCACGAGGGTTTTAAGGTAGACCCTAACAAAATTAACGCCATTAAAGAATGGAAAGTCCCCACAACCATAAAGTAGTTGCGAGGATTTCTCAGGTTAACAGGGTATTATCACAAGTTTGTTAATAATTATGGGAGAATATCAGCACCTCTAACAACATTATTTAAGAAAGATGCATTTTCATGGACTCTTGAAGCAACTAAGGCCTTTGAACATCTTAAAGAGAAAATGTGCCTAGCACCAGTCTTAGCTATGCCAGACTTCACAAAAACCTTTATTGTGGAATTTGATGCCTCAGGAAATGGAATTGGTGCTATTTTAATGCAAGAAGGAATATCCATTGCTTTTGAAGGTCGTCCAATAAAAGGAAAGTATTTACAAAAAGCTATTTATGAGAAGGAAATGTTAGCAATACAACATGCACTAAAGAAATGGCAAACTTACCTAATGGGAAGACACTTCAAGGTAAAAACTGATCATGATAGTCTTAACAACTTTTTGGAACAAAGACTATCTTCAGAAGAGCAGTAAAAATGGGTCACGAAGATGTTGGGTGATGACTTTGAAATAGTCTACAAAAAAGGGAAGCTAAATGTTGTTGCAGATGCACTTTCAAGAAAGAATGAAGAGGTGGAAGCATTGCTTTGTGCCATTTCTATTATCCAACCAAATTGGATAACCAAAGCAATGGATGAATGGAAGAAGGACGAAGAAGTGTGGACACTCATTCAAAAGTTGCAGCAAGATCCTAATACATCTGATAAATTTAGTTGGAAAAATGATACCTTATGGTACAAATATCGCTTATATCTTTGTAAGAATTCCCAACTAAAACAAAAGATTCTTTTGGAATTGCACACTTCTCCTTTAGGAGGACACTCAGGATTTTTGAAAACTTACCACAGGGTGAAGAAAGATATTTTTAGGATAGCCTTAAATCTGATATTCAAAATTTTGTGGCAGAATGTTTGATTTTCCAACAGAATAAAGTTGAGACAATTAATACCTCGGGTCTTCTACAACTTTTATCCATTCCAAGTCAACATTGAAAGGAGATTTCAATCAATTTTATCACAGGTTTACGTATGTCCAAAGGAAAGAGTGTCATCATGGTGGTAGTTGATAGACTTACCAGGTATGCACACTTTTTTGCATTATCTCATCCATTTAAAGAAAGTACAGTTGCTACGACATTTATGGACACAATTCAAATGCTACATGGAAACCCAAAGGTTATTTTGAGTGAAAGAGATTCCATTTTTTCTAGAAATTTTTGGACGGAGTTATTTTCTTGTTTGGGTACTCAATTAGCTCATAGCTCATCTTATCATCCTCAATCTGATGGTCAAATTGAGATAGTAAATAAATGTTTGGAAGGATATCTTCGTTGTTTTGTATGTGATAAAAAAATACAATGGGTCAAGTGGTTACCTCTCATTGAATGCTGGTATAACACTTCCTTCCATACTCCATCAAAAATGACTCCATTTATGGCACTTTATGGATATCATCCATCATCCATCACATCATCTATTAGGAAAATTCGAAGGTTCAAGCAGTGGAAGATCACATCAAGCATCAACAAGAAATTCTCCAGCTCTTAAAGGATAACTTGAATTTGGCACAAAATCAAATGAAACAATAGGCAGATCAACATCGCAGCGAGAGAATTTTTGATGTAGGAGACTGGGTATTTTTACGGCTACAACCATACAAACAAATGTCCCTCAAGCAAGCTAAGAAGGGTAATAAATTATTGCCAAAGTACTATGGTCCTTACAAGGTGTTGCAAAATATTAGTACTATGACATACAAATTGGAGCTTCCTACTTCTTCACAAGTGCATCCAGTTTTCCATGTTTCATGCTTAAATAAGGTTATAGGTGAAAATATTCCAGTTCAAACAATATTTCCAGAACTTTATGAGGAAGGAAAAATCATATTTGAACCTGAAGCGGTCACGGAAACAAGAACTCGATAGCTACGAAATCGATCCATTTCAGAGTATCTCATCAAGTGGAAGAACTTACCCACTGAAGATTCTACATGGGAGGATGAGAATTTTACACAGAAGCACCTAGAGCTACTCAAGTGTTGAGGACAACACTTTTTTGAAGGAGAGGGGCATGTTAGGTCCCTATATTACTAGTATAGTCCCTTATTGTTGTTAGTGTAACCCGCTTATTGTTATTATTTTACCCCTGTAACCCCCATATTGTTATTATTGTGCCCTTAAATTATTATTGTTAGGTCGGCTAGGATTACATTGTGGCCCCATGGCCTCCTATATATAGAAAGGAGGTTTTTTAATTTGTATCGTTCAAGAATTGTTCATTCATGTAACATATTGGAGGTTGCCCCCTTGAAGTGGCTTATTTCTATGGTGTTGATATCTCTTTTCTTCTATTTTTGGAGTTGGTCTCACAACAGTATTTATCGCCAAATAAGTGATTAATATAATATTTCTCTCGCATTATGTTAATATTTTCCCCTTTATTATTTTCTTCTAGGGATTTTAAGGAGACCTTTAAGGAAGGTCCATCTTGGACTTAACCACCAATAGCTTTTCATAAGCTAGAAAGAAGTATTCTAAAACTCTAGAGTTATTTATTGAATATCCCCAAAAATTTATTCATTAGCTCAATAATAAAATAAAATATTACATCATCACATCAGTCCCATCATGGCTTCCATAGCCATTCAATCCAATAATAATTCAATGTCTAAAAATAGTTAATGTCTAAAAATGCATTGTAATTTACATTATTTTTCATTTACATATTATCATTAAAGAAAAGGAAAATTTATGTACACCTTGCATCTATACTTGACCCTCAACATGGGTCCCACAATTTGTAAAAGTACATTGACAACAATTCATCACATGCCATACATGTGGTATACATTCCAAATTTCCACATACCAATAATCATGGAACTTAGAAAAAAACTTTAACATATCTTTCATACCATATAATTATATTTTTTGTAATATCTCACCTTACCAATCATCAATTTTATATATAAGTAAAGTCTCATTGAATAATAAGACACAAAATGGATTTTTGTTTCCTTTACAATTAGCTTGCAACCATGTAAAGGGAAACAATTCGGGAATTTTGGGCAAACAATTTGTAATCATGCAATATACAACCACTGTGGAATTTTATCAAAAAATTCACAAGCATGCAATATAAAACCATTGAGGAATTTTAACAAATAGTTTTGAAGCATGCAATCTACAACCACTGAAGCATTTCAATCAATAGTTTGCAAGCACGTGATCTACCACCATTGAGGCATTTTAGAAAATCGTTAGCGAATATTAAATAAAATTCCATAAATATGTTTAAATTATTAGAGAGATAGTGAAATTATAATTTAAAAAATAGCATGAATCATATTAATATCATCAATGGTAAAAAAAATTCAAAAAAATATAATCAACAATTCCTATAGGGCAGTGACAAACTGGAAAAATCGACATGATTTTGGAATCTAATTCTAAAAAACACTTTTTTAGAATCAAAGTCAGGGTTACATGGTCTCATGGTATGAATACCACCTAATGTTGAGCTAAATTGAATCCAAAACTCCCAAGGATGCCATTATTTAGAACAACAAAACTTTGTATCTCATTTACCACTTTTTTCAAACACATGGAATGCAAACTTTCATGTACAACTCTACATGAAGAAATACAACAAAAAATTATGCTACTATGAGTTGTTCATTGAATTTAAATTCACTATATGAATTCCACTTGACTCATTGTTCCTTTTTAACATCTGAAGAGATTCTTTCAATGTTTTTTTTAAAACATTCTATTGTCCTCTTGAGAGTCAACCCCACCTTCTACATTCCTTAGTTATCACACAAAACATACATGCAAAGCACCATTTTCTTCTTACCAAAAGATCTAGCCCAATAAATATACGTAATATTCACCCAAGCGAAAGCTAATACCATAGATAATCCCTTTAGGTCTACAAATTCATATTATTTTTCCCAATAGAAGGCTAATACAATCAATATTATGTGATTTCACCTTCATTTTCGCCAGAAATCCAATACCAAAAATATAATTTTCCATGCATGAAAGTGTATATGTTTCTCTAAAGAATCTTCCAAAGGAATCTTAACACAATAAAGCATGCAATTGCTAGTTTTCCTCTCCAAGAATATAATTTAATAATGGATACAATGACAATTTTTTCTCTCATCTCCGTTTTCAAGAGTTCTAACACAACAAATACTTATTTGAATACAAATATATATATATATTTATTCTACAAGAATTATAATACCCTAATTATTATTTTTCCAAAAGTTAGCTAACTCACTACCTATTATGCATGTAAGACAAAAAAAACTTCCTATCATTTCACACATGAGACAAATTTGTAATATTTCCTCAAGAAATAGCATGAATAACAAATCCTTCTTAGATAACACAACCAATTGTATTTTATGCAAAGGTTTTATGTGAACCCCTTCTAAAAAATTTTACTTATCTCTTTTTGCATGAATCAAGCCTCCCATGCATGTAAAATTACATATGAATTTCTAGTAGATCCAATATACTACTAGATATTATTCCTATGCACATAAGCACATATTCTCTTTAAGAGGCCAATATTTCTCTTTAAAAATTTAATGCATATGCATCATGAGAGCATCCTTGGTAATATTTTAAATTAAATAACTTAATTCCTTTTCAATAATGATCAACATAATTTTTCTATTTTTGTGCATTTGAATAACTTATTTCTTTTCAAGAAATATCAACATAATTTTTATGTTTTTGTGCATGCGAATAATTTCTTTCTTTCCAAGAAATATCAAAATTAATAGTTATTTGTTTTTGCATGAAATTAATTTATTTATTTTCAAGAAAATTAACACATATTTATATCTATATATATACATTAAAAAAATATTCTTAATCAAATGGAAACACTATGTTTTACTCTATTTTTCTTGTTTTAGTCATAAGCTTTGGGTGTGGTTTCCAAACAACTTGAAACAAATTTTTGAAAACCAAAAGAGGTTTTAGTTGGGAACAGGTTCATTAAAAATATCCTCTCTCATGTTTTACATAGGTGTTATGGTTTGGAATATTCAAATGAATATTTGCAGCACATTTTTCCAGATTTAAATATTAAATAATTTTATGTTTTAGTCTTAAACTTTGGATGCAGTTTTCTAGAGTTTTAAAATTAATTTTACAAATATGAAACAGGCTTGTGGCAAGAATGGACTTATTTACAAAAACCTTTTCTAAATTTTACATATATATCATGATTTGAGATATCAAAATACATATTTAGACCATATTTTCCAATAATTCATGTAATTCACACAATTAATTAACCATGAAAATCTTTTAAGAATTCAATGCATAAACACTTATTCCTTTATGCACAAAATTCCATGGAGGTTTTTTAAGAAAATAATCTCTACTCTTTATCATATGAAAATTTTCATGCAAATAAATCTGATTCTTATTTCTTTATGCACCATATGCAAATAAAATAATTTTCAAATAGCATATTTACTTATCTTCTAATGCATACTTAGAATCCCTCATTCCTCGCTCTTCAATTGACTCTACCTGTATTTTTGCATTCGTCATTAGAGGAAATTTCAGCCTGAAAGTGCGCATGAAATTTTCATGTAATTTCCATGTCCTTATATGTAAACCAATCAAAATCCTTTAAATTTAAAAAGAGTTACATGTAAATATTTTGGAGGGAAAAGAAGAAAGCCTACTTTTTTTAATTGTATTTTTTGCTCATCTCTTTATAGGTATACTCAAATTTCCAGTGTAAACAGTCATTGAATGCAGAATTAAATTCCACATCTAACGATTACCCATTACGCATAATTTTGATAAGACCCACATTGATAGAAATTGCAAATACATTGAAAAAGTATGTTCAACATGTTTTTTTAATGTGTCGGAAATTTTTGCTCCCCGTGTAGATTTTCTACAAAAGTATGCGTAGTAGGTACTTGTTGGTTCTGCATCTTAATTTTTCATCCAACGAGGTCTACACTTGAAATTTAAGTAAACATGACTGGAGATCGGCCAAAAGCAAGTAAAAAAAATAGTTTTCTTCCTTTCCCTCCAAAATCCATCTTGTCCTGATGATGAACCACACTGGCTGGTTAGAAACGCGTCGACACAAATTTCTCCTATGTGATTTTCACTGAAAAAAAAAAAATTTACACATATTTTATGGATCACAGAGGCCAAATTCCTAATATTATTTTATTGTTTTTCCTTAGGAGGAAAATTTTGGGCTGAAATTTCTTCTAATGTTTCATATTTTCTCATAGGTTTACAATAAGTAGAATTAAGAAAATGCAATAGTTTTTCTAAATCCTAAAAGCATTCCATAAATTACTCCATAAATAAGATTTTTTCTAAATCCTAAAATCACTCAGTAAATCATATTTTTATAAATTCTACAATCACTCAATAAATCATCCATAAATATCTCATTATTTTCTTTTAAAGATAGATTTGATTTTTCCTTATGAAGAAAATATCACTTATCCATAATTTTTCTAAAACTATTACTCATTATTTATAAAACTCATAAATATACCAACTTGGAAATATAATTTATTTATATAGAAAAATATAATTTATTCTAAATAAAAGAATGAAGAATCAATTCTTGTAATATTATTATAATTAATAATTACAAGAATATTCTTCATGTAATATCAATATAATAATTTATAATGTTTAATTATTCAACAACCCTCATTTTACAAGATTTTTTACAGTAATTTACACCAGGGATATTACTTATTGTTTGATATGGTTTCCTTTTTCTATCCATGGCCTATTATGTCTATGAGGTTACCTGTCTTTGTGCGATATAGTGTTTGATTTTGTTTGACTTTGAGTCATTTTGGCTTATGTGAGATAAGGAAGAGAGTGTGTATGTTTGATTCATGTGGGTTTGTGCAAGATATAAGGAAGAGGCGAGAGAAAAAGGAGAGGAAACTCTATATGTATAATTCTTTGGAGAAAACAACTTCAAGGCAAGGAAAATTGGATTTGGTTCATCCCTTGGAGTTACTTAAGGTCTCTAACATTCATGTAAATATTGTTATTTAAATTAGATTTGGCTCATCCCTTGGAGTTACTTAAGGTTTATGACATTCAAGTACTTAATATTTTTCAAAGATCATATTTCATCCGATCTTCGATATGAGAAGCAATTTCTTTATTATCTACTTAGGATCTTTATTTTTTTATTTTTTTGGTGTGATGAAGATACCAACAACCATTTTGACTCTGTTTCATTAAATTTTTTTTTTATTTATTTTTACTATAGCAACAACCATTTGAACTTCGTTTTATTTTTTGTTACTATAGAAACAACCCTTTTTACTTCATTTTATTTCCTGTTTCCATTGATAAAACCTTGCTCTAATGTACAATTCTAGGTTGCAAAGATGGCTTTGTCTCTGTTCAAAACCTACTCCAATGTATAACTCCAGATAAATTGAGATGGATCTAGCTTCGCGTTAACCCAAATTTTTAGTTTTTAAAATATTTTATTTTCTATTAACCATATTTCATCATCATTAAATCAAGTTTAATGTTTCACCTCACTGTGTTAGTATAAGTCTTATTCCTTAGGAATGACTGGTATTCTTCCATAAAATTAACCTTAATATAGTTAGTGTATTTCTTAATTTATTTAATTATCCTATTTACCCTGTGTTTATCAGTGAATACCATTCATTAATTTTATTCCTTGGTAATGCATATTCTGCTCTTCTTTACTTTTTCTTCATTTTCCTAATGGGAAGGAAAAGCTTATTGCAAGTGGGTGCACTTGTAAAGGAATTTTTAGCCTCATCATTTTCCTTAAATTTAGGCTTCTTCTTAAGGAATTTTGGAAGATGGAAGATATTATTGAGAAGAGTGTATGGAACCATTTTTGGGAAATTGACTTATGGAACCATTTTTGGGAGATTGACTTTCTACTAAATTTACTTATAGAAAGCTTCCATGATTCTGATTCTAGGTTAAAAAAAAATCCATTCCAGGTTGTTAGTTTTGTTTTCTTAGTGCCATGAGGTCTATATAGAAGAATCCCTTTAATTGGAGAGCGAAAATTTTTTAATATACAAGGCTACGAAAGAGGCCATATAACCATTTTTTCACACACTTTTTCTCAATATTATTCCATATAAATGACAATTGTAGATGCTTTAACATTTAAAACTAAAGGTTTCTTATTTCCCTTTCAAATTGTTGCACACACCATGTTGTATGCATGTACATGGTTTTTCTTTGATATTTCAATCAACGCTTGGATGGGTCGCGAATTTGAAAACTCGATTTCACTCAATGATTCAGTGAAAAACACACTATTTTCACAAAATAATTAAAATGAAAGCTTTGATATGGATAACCAAAAAAAAATTTCAACCTTCACAATTACTAAGCAATAAACCATGATCTAACTAAAATCCAAGAAAATATTTTTTCATGGAAATATTATAGAAACTTTGAAAAAAAGGTTTAAATGTTATAGAATTATTTTGAGATTGAAAACATTGTAAGTTTGCGATCCTTTTAAGAATATACAAGAATTGATAGTTTAGTTTGTTATAAAGTTAACTTTAAGACTATGTTATAAAAATGGATAGTAAGATAAAATAAAATAATTTTTATACTACTAATAAATAAATAAATAGAGATAAATTGCAAGACATTGGATTGCAAGTTTTGATGTGATGAGAAATAACAAGTCCACAAAATTTAAAGAAGGCCAAAAGAATTTGATCTAGTTATAAGTTGTAATGTCTCTAGCCTCTCTTGTTAGGAAACAATTGTAAATAAATGATATATCTTTGGAACAAAAAACCCTAATTTTACCACAAAGACCTCTAACCCTAGTAGCACTTGGTTTTCATGAATGCAATTGTAGTGCTTAATTTATACACATATGAACCATAATTAAAATATTGTACAATGGAAATGACTAATAATTGACAATATTTAAGTATATCTTTATAAAACCCCGAATAGGGTTTATGAAAAACAAACATCAACCATAAAAACATATAAAAGTAAGTATGGCACATCAATGAACAACAAAATATATGAATAAACACAAGCATCTAGTTCCATAAATCACACAACATTAACAAGAACACTTATGCTGAAGAAAAGAGAAATTGGCTATGAGCTCTCCACATTTCACCCTATCACTGACCACACGGTTCATGGATTTCAACCACATGCATTCTCATACCAGGGTTATAACTCCATAGGAAATGATGAACCAAAAACAAACATATATCCATGACCAAGGTGTAAACCCAACAGTCATTCTACTCCAGGGCTCCATCCACCTTCCATCTCATCAACTACCAAGGTGTCACCCAAAATTCATGTTTCTTCAAGATTATTTAGGCACCCTACTTGCCACAAACCAAAACATCTCCGAGTAGATATTAGAACCCAATATTAGGGCTCACCAGCTGGTTTATCAAGACCAAAACTCCAAACCATCCTCTAAAAAATCATCAAAATCATAATAGTCATCATGATAATAATCATGATGCCTCCATACTAATATATATATATATATATATATATATATATATATTATATATATTTCCCATAAGTTCATGACCTCTCTTAGCCATGTGGCACATTGAAGTCGCGTGGACCCCAAGTGTTCCCATCACCACCAACAATGGTCACCAAACATCCCATTGTGCTTGTTCATGGAGTTGTACAACCTCCATACTCTTTAACATGGAGTTGGATCCATATGCAATGATATATTTTATGTTATTTTGTCATAAAAAGTATGTAGATCAAATTCCAATCCTATCCCTATGGCCACACAATAAAAAATGTGATATATGCCTAGGCACATTGGCCCCAAAATATATATAACATAAATAAAAAGATACGCAAGCTCATAAAATGACTCTAACTCATCAACCTCATATCAAAGTACATATATTTACATCATAAATTAGCAATGGTATTACATTCCTTCTCCCCTTTTGAAATGAATTATCCTCTGTGGTGTATATATAGTGATGGGAATCACGATTTTTGTTAGACCAAAACCTATAGGTGTTACTCAATGATCGCATCCATAGATAAGGATCTACAAGAGGCTGTTAGTACATGTCACGAAACACATGAGGAGCATTGGTTTATGCTATTTCCAACAATATCCCCCCAACGCTAGTTGGGTGTGTATCAAAGTCGTGACCTATGCTCTGATATGACTTGTTGGGAATCACAATTACTGTTAGAATAAAACCCGCACGTGTTAGTAAAAAATCACATCGCCAGAGATAAGGATCCATGAGAGGTGGTTAGTCCATGTCATGAAACACATAGGGAGCATTGGTTTATCCAATGTCCAGCATTTAGCACATCAGAAAAAAAGATGAGGGTATTCTTTCCTCATTACATATTCCTACTCCCATATGGCCTCATTGGGACTAAGTAGGGTACATTGTACCTTTACCATGCTAACAGCTCGGTTCTTAGCACTTTGACCTCATCCTATCCAAAAAATTATGGGTTGTACCTAGAAATCACCCTTTGGCTCTACTTGGATACTATGTTTATCAAGCACATTATTAATATTAGGAATATACTTTTTAATCAAATATACATGAATTACACCATGAAAATGCATGGATGCATGCAAAGTAAGTATGTATTCAATGGAAACGATCCTCTCTAGGATCTCGAACAATCTACAATATCGTGTTACTAACTTGGAACCATTGTCCAACTTTAATTAGCTTTTGTGTGGTCTAATTTTTAAGAACACATAATATCTAACTTTAAATTCTCAGTGAACTCTATGCTTATCCATATAACCATTAGAGAAATTTTGAGGCCTAAAAGGGACCTCTTAAGGAATATTTTAAAGTAATATTGGATATATTAACATAAGATTAGATGACCTCATAAATGTTTGGAGGAGAAAAAAGAAAGAAAAAAATTTAACTCGTATTTTCAACTTATCTCACTATGATTTTACTCAAATTTCAAGCAAAAGCACTTGTTGGATGTAGAATTTAATTTTGCATTCCAGGAGTACCCATGTTGCATACTTTCGATGGACTCTACTACACGAAATAATGTATTTTCATATATTTAACATTTTTTGTGTAGTAGGGTCCATCGAAAGTATGCAAAATGGGTACTCCTTGAATGCAATATTAAATTCTACATCTAATAAGTTCTTCTGCTCAAAATTTGAGTAAAATCGTAAAGAGATAAGTTGAAAAAGTAGTTTTTTATTTATATTTATTTTTTACCTTTTTTACCTTTTTACTCCAGAAATGGTATCATCCCCCATGGTTCACATCATCATATAAAATCCTACTGTCTCTTATAAATTTGTTTTTTTTGTATATTTTTGTTTTGAGACCCATTTTTTACCTCAAAAATTCTCTAATGCTTTTTGTCTTTCTTGGGAAACTTTAAGATTTTCCCTATTTTTCACAAATTTATTTTCCATTTCTTTGAGCAATTCCAAACCAATCATGACTCTATCTACAATATTTCTACAACTCACATGAGTATGGTATCTCTCATCATATAACGCTTTAAACACACTGATTTGTAACAAATCCTGATAATCATTTTTATACACAATCTCTACTAAACACACGTAATACTCCCATTTGGATGGTTTATCCATGACATACATTTTCAACATATATTCAATCACATGGTCAAACTACACATTATTTCTATTGGACTTAGTGTGATACACAATACTAAAATTCAAATTAGTACCCAACCCTTTAAATAGTCCCATCCAAAAATTTAAGGTGGACTTCATATCTTTGTCTAAAATAATTACACTAGGAACGCCATCCAAATTGAAAATTTCCCTCATAAAAATATAAATTATACTAGTTTATTTATGTGTCGATTTTACTAGTATAAAACAAGAAAATTTGGAAAGCTTTTAAATCAATACCATAATCGCATCAATGGCCTTTCATTGTCCTAGGAAATTTATTAATAATATCCATCGACACCACGTCCCACTTTCACTCAGGAATGGGTATGGGATGCAATAAGCATGTTGGGTGCTTGTGTGCAACCTTAGATTTTTTACATTTCAAACATCCTCCTACTATATAAATCACAACATCCTTCTTTAATCGAGAACAAAAAAACTATTTTTTTAGTGTTGTAATAGTATTTTGATATTTTTAGGCGTCCTACATAAGGCACCCTATGCATCTCCTTCATAATAAACTCTTTCACCTCTTGCACACTTGTCACATATAGACGGCCTTTATACAAAATACCTTCATCTTTCTAAATATTTTGGCTACTTTTCCTTCCATTGTAAAATTTTCTTGATGGCCAAATATTTTTTATTCGACTCTACAACTTATTTAACTATGGATATTATAATTTACTTACATATACTCATTGTTGAAGCATGCATCAAATAATCTCTTTGGATGAGAAAATTTTCACTTTATTCTCCTTTAATTTAATATATTTAATTTTGAAGTCATATTCCACTAAAAAATTTAGCTACATGATCCGTCAAGCATTCAGCTTTAGTTGTTCAAAATAATGTCGTAAACCATAGTGATATATCGACAATTCAAATCTCTAGCCCATAGGATAATGTCTCCACATCTTAAAATCATGAATGATAGCTTCCAACTTTAGGTCATGTGCAACAAAATTTTTCTCATGGTCCTTCAAATTTCTGAACTCGTAACATACCACATGTCTATTCGGCATAATCACTCTTCTTAAAAATTCTCAACATGCATCAATGAATACCAGAAAATCCTCATTTCGATCCAAAACCTTTAATACTAGAGCACTTGTTAACAAGTCCTTTAAATTTTGAAAGTATTTCTCACAAGAAAAGGTCTATTCAAATTTAATGCCCTTTCTTTGCAACAAAGTGATGGGATGGACAATCCTAAGAAACCCTTGAATAAATATTTTTTAGTAACCAACTAGGCTAATAAAAACCCTAATTTCCATAACATTTTTTGGTGTTGGTCATTCCTTGATGGCCTTAATCTTATCTAGATACTCAAATCCTAGCATACAAATAGTGTTCTCGGAGCACTTGTAGAACCAATCTCAAATGCTACTCATTCTCCTTCTCAAATTTAGAGTACACATATTTCGTATAGGAAAACAATTACAAATTTATCCAAATATTTGTGTGAGACTAGATTCATCAAACACATGAAAACACCTAGTGTATTAGTTAATCCAAAAGGGACCACCACGAATTCATAATGTCCATAATGAGTTCAGAAATTTATCTTAATTATATCTTCTTCCTTAATTCACAATTAGTGATATCTTGACCTCAATTCAATCTTAGAAAAAACCTTAGCTCCTTAAAAAAATCGTCTAATCTTCATCAATGGATATTTATTCTTGATAGTTATCTTATTTGGATGTCGAAAATCCACACATTGTTGCAATGTTCCATATTTTTTCTTAACTAATAGAAATGGAGTACCCCACGGAAACACATTGGGTCATATATACCCCTTCTTCAATAATTCCTCTAATTGAATTTGTAGTTCTTCGAGCTTTAGAGTACTTGTCATGTAAGGTATTTTAGAAACTTGAGTGGCTCTAGAGATCAAACCGATTAATAATTTGATATCCCTACTCAGAGGTAATCATGGAATTTGAAAAAATACTTCAACATATTCTTGCAATACTAGATAATATTCCAAATTAGCTTGTTGATCCCTATTTGGTTCCTCCAAATGAACTGCCAAAATCCAACATCCTTTTTGAAAATTCTTTCTTAAATGTAGAGATGATTATTGGAAAATCGAAAAGGCAGAAATATTTTCTCTTGTTGATAATTACCTATGATTTCCTTGAGTTATTATTATCTTTCTTATGTTATTATTTTTATCTTAGTTCATCAAGAAATTACCAAAACCAAAACATGAAGATCAAGGACACCAAATGTAGGCACACAACCAGGGAAAAGCCCCTATATAGGGGAAAACCTAGTCAATAATTTTTTCTTCAGTAATCTAAATTAGATAGACCAAGACCCTATACCAACATACCTTCCTCCCCAAACAAGTCAGACCATAAATTTTTCCTTCAACCTTCAAATATCAACTGCAATTATACTACATCAACCTTTCTTAAATATTGCATCAATAGTGCATCAAGGATATATTTTCGACCCTACTTCATCTGAATTTTAGCCCAACTTCAAGACTTCAATTTTTTCCCTCCAAAAACTTCAATTCCTTCACACATGTGATACAAGAGATAGATAATTTCGACTTCCTTGGCAAAATAATGACCTCCTTGTCCTTCGCTATAACTTTCCTTATTCCTTCATAAATTTCACACTTTTACTCCTTCCATCTACATAAATTTGAACTTGTGTGTTATACTTCAAATGAGTCGAGTTACTGCTTATATATAAACCTTCTTGGTGATATAATTCTTCCCTTGAGGCCAACTTGTCCTTCCTTGAAGCTGACTTGGTGGAGGAGGCCTAATTGACCTAATTTACATTAAAATCATTTTCTTTCTTGACAAATAATTCCCAAGAATGGTTCTTTGCATTATGACATGGACAAGGACACTTGGCATAAACCATACAAGACTCTAATGGAGGATTTGATCCAAAATAAATTCAAACAAGCATGAAACCCATGCTTTAATAAGTCAATTTATTTAATAATAAAATTTCATTTTCTTTTCTTTCTGACAAATAAATTTCAAATATAATTATTAATACTGACACTAGCTACATTCTTCAACACTCTGTATTAACTAGGGAGGTATTAATAATTACCTATATCTATAGAGGTAGATGGAATATCTCAAAATGAGCGAAGAATATTTCAACACACTCAGTGCTACAGACTAGATTCTTGACCAGGGTAATCTATTCGGGTGGGACCAATATGGACTCAAACTTTCAACCACTCTAGGTACCATCAAGCTTACTAACTAACCATCAACCTAGGGATCTCAGTGCATATCCAAGGATAGAGATCCTTGAGAAATGCTACCCTCCCTCTTCGGGATCTAGACATTAACGCATAGGTTGATCTGATGTCCTCCTAACCATTCACCATTAAACGCTTCATCTCTCCCTAATAAAATATATATGTTCATTTGTCCAATCATGCTTCCAAAGTGTTCAACCTTCTTATGGAGAGATTTTCCTGTACAAACACAAACCCCAATCAATAATAAACTATCAAAATATATATACAAGTAAACATAAAATTCTGGGGTCCTCAATCATCCTGATGCCACTTATATCATGTTATTCATATGCAACTAGTTGAAATTTTTTCTTCTTTCATTTATTCAAAAAAGCCAAGACATCCTTAATATATTTTAGATCTATTCATTTTTCAATTTCTTCTATAAGGTATCCATCATGACTTTCATAATATTACCTCCCTCTCAACTAGGGAGATGTATTATTTTCTTCTAACCATGCTCCCTCTTAACTTGGGGAAATCAAGCACTTCCTTATTCTATAACATTGGGGAACATGTCATGGCTTTATTTATTCTAAAACATCAAGTTCATCACAACTTCCTTCATTCTTACCAATATTATCAAGTCAAATTTACTTACGAACATCTTCAATATCTTGAATATTACGTACTTGTACAACTTAAACATCAAGTACAATGAAAAAAATATAAATAAGAATGAAGTTAGCTATATAAAAATAATGTTAATACTATAATGGAAGGATTAGATTTTAAATACCTAAACCTAGTGAGGTTCATGATAAGAAAGAGACAAATACTTCTTGCTAGGGCTATTTTCATAAACCCTAGATCACATCATCAAGACTTAAATCAACTTAGTGAAGAAATCAATCTCATTCTATATAGGGCCTCAATATAACTTTCAGATAAATGAAAAATATAATATGATTTACTCCAAACCCTAGATTCCAACTTCAAGACACAAAGCTTTAGATATATGTAATTCAATCAAATAAAAATTCTATTATACATGTTAAATTCTACTAGGGTGTGTTGCAAACACTAGCTTTTATCATTATATCAGAAATAATATCATCACATCCTAGAAAATCAATATTATACTAGGGATTTGTTACAAATATTATAATTCACAAACTATGAGCATTAACAATTTGGTTGGTATACCCACACACACACACACACACACACACACAGATATATATGTGTGTGTGTGTGATTTCATGCATTAACATTTCTCATCAATAAACCCAAGACACAAACATCAAAGTTAGAAATACAATGAATATTCACTAGGATAGGGTTTCAATCAAACATACGAACATACACCTAGGGTTTCATTCCTAGGAGATTACTATAGATATTATAAGGGTTTTATTCAGAAACCCTAATTCACCAAACCCTAAAGATATAGGGATTTGATACATAAATTTAGATAGAAAAACCTAAAGGACTATGGATTTTATCATAACAATACCAAAAACCTAAACATAAAAAGAATAATATTTCTTGCTTTCATCAATAACCCTAAGTAGACTAGGGTTTCATAAACAATATTGACAAACCCTTAGGTTAGGGTTTTATAGTGGAAATTTTTAGGGTTCCACAAGAATGATATAATGAATTTATATTCAATCTAATGATTAACCACCCTAGCAAGAATCTTTGTGATTCAAAACCCTAGACATAACGATGTTAGTAATGCAAAGAACATTTTAAAAGAGAATGCACATACATTTATTATGAAGAGAAGAAATATTATATTCTAATACATACCTCGAGTTGTTCCTTAAAAACCTTGTAGAACATTGATTCTTGAAGGGCTTCCTTTGCAATCGAAATTATATCCTTTGAAGTCTCCTCCATAACCTTACAGTATTTAGTAGGCTTTCCTAACCAAGAAAAATATAGAGGTCATTAGCACATAATACAAACAAAATCTTGATGTGAGAAGTGTTGGGGTTCCCATGTTTTGGCCAGATTGGCAAGACCAAAAGATGAGACAACATCAGAACCACTTTCAGATCTCAGGATCTAGCCCTCCTGGGTCCAGAGAGGGATCTCTCTATATGAGAAAAGGTTTTATGTTTTTGAAGCTCAAAGTTTAAGATGTTAGGCTAGTTATAGGCACAAGTTTGTTTGTTTGATTGTTTATTTTGGTTGCTGGTTATCAGGAATGAAGGATTCAATGTAAGATCAGTATGAGCAAAGAAGAATAAGGTAGAGGTGAAATATTCCAGGAAATATTCAGAACCATTGGGCAATGGAGTCAGGAAAGGATTTTCTTACTACCCAATATGCAAGCTTTCAATTGGGCTAGTCATCTGAAACTTAGGATCTTTCAAGACGATTGTGTGATATGGAGAGTAGGAGGGAGGAGATAACATATATTTCAGAGCATGGAGTTATAGATCAGCAGGTTGTACAAGGATCCTAGTGGATAGGGCTAACTCTAATCCCCAGTGTTCCCAAATCTTCCAACTGAATCAATAACAAGAAACATCTAAGAAGTAAATTCATTTAATTCATACATCAGAGAGCAGGCAATAACATCCACTACACTGGTTAAACCAATTGAAAACACTCCTCAGATAAAACATTTAGAACATAAACATAAATGGTAAGGAGAGCAAGAACATAGGGTACCTAACAAGGGTAAATCCTATGTCAAACTTCTGATGCAAGCCAGTAGAAACGAAATGAAATGAATGTAAACACAGAGATAGGAAAACATCACCGCTACTTCAGATCAGGATCCAAAGAAATGTGCTTGTCATATTAAGTAAGAATACCAATCAAGTACACTATTGCCAATATCTGAATACTCAGTCTGAAAACATATCCATCAACCTATCTTACAATCTTTACACAGAGACTGAGTCTCAAAAGAAAATTCTTGTAGTTCTCTGATAACTGATCAAGAACCATTACAATGAGTTCTTCATGAATTTATCGCCCCGGAGGGACAGAGGAGGTAGGTGGAGAACTAAATGCAGTATTAAATTTCTGAAAGAAAGAGGGCCGAATCCCATCTTGTGTAACTCCTGTGCATTAATCTCTGGTGTTCTTTGAGTGCATGAACGATCTTCTTCAGACTGGGAATTACTCTGATATGACTCTGATGTGCTCTGACTACAGTACTGTGAGGTGCTATTGGTGAATAATCATCAGGAAAAGAAATGATAAAGAAATCTGCCATACTGATGAAGTAAATGCTCTGATAGTACTAGGGCTGTATCAGGGTAGGGAAACTTTCCAGGACACGGCATGGATTGAATACTGTATGGGCACTCTTTCCTTCATGGAGTAAAAACATTCTACTGCTGTATAAACCCCTGATTTGCATTGATTTCTGCGTCATGTACCTTTGCATGATCTGTGGGATCATTGATCTGGTGCTTTACCTCTAAACTGTTGTATTAAACTCAAAAACGCCATTCTGAATGCTAGAATCCTTGATCATAAGCTGGTTTTCTTCATGGCTTCATAAATGTCTCGATTCTGCAATATCTGGGCTTTAATGGTGCGGGGTAGATTCTGCGAAGTCTCAAACTTCGTCCTTTGATGGAATTTATATTGCCGCCATATTTCTTGACATTTCTCTGCAGTACCAGCTTCAGTTTTAATTCTGCCTGCTCAATGTGCCACTTACAATGATTCCTATGAATTATGGCAGCTTTCTACCTCTTTGGAAACCCTGCAAAATACGAAAACATGTTAAGAAAACAATGGGGGTGGTGGACGCAACGAGGTGGCTAGACTGATGATGCAGACTGGCTTGAAGGCGAAACTATCGCGAATGACCTGCAGTGTGGTGGAAATGATGAAGACTATAGTCAGAAGGTGGCACGGAGGAAAAATGAACAAAAAACCTTTGAATTCTCCGACCTTTGAATGAATATGCACGATGGGAGGGAGACCGTACGGTAGACATGTGGAGGTGACGTGGTGGAACTAGCTGACAATGGAATAGTCAACAGCAGAGGAAACTAATCCGAACCGTCAGATCTCAGAGGAGATCGACGGTCGAACACATAGCAAAGAGCGATGAACGGTGGGCTAGGAGTATAGAGACCATGGGTTAAATCGCGAGCATCTCAGAGGAGCGATAGCCATTGGATGGACGCTGACGGATCGGACGGATATTGTGCATATCGCACGACATCCTGATTTGAAAGTTAATGCACGATGGAGAGCGGTTTCGGGGCCGTACGCGGGGACACGCAGCAAAAGGTGTATGGAATTGCTCCGTGATCGGAAAATACCGCCCCTCGCCCGAAGGCGGTGCGATAGAAACCGACTGGATTTGGCATAGTGCGTGGAGGGGTCCACAGGGGCGGGTGTAGGCTCCGAACCGTCAATATGATAGGAAAATGAACGGCGACGGCGTGACCTGGGAAATTAACGGGGGAAACACGGAGGGTTTCGGGGTTAGTGATCACCATCTGATCAAATAAGATCAACGGTCGATGTTGCACCTGATACATTTTGAAGATAGGCGCTTTAAGTGCTGGCTGGTGGTTCCGGCGCTGGGTTACTTGGAGGAAAAAGGTGTGGGGGCTAGCAAAAGGGGGCTAGGCCTATTATATGGTCCGAAAGTGGGTTTTTCACCCTTTTTAATGCATTCCATGGCCTAAAGAGGGTAACGATAAAGGGTAGAAGGGGAAAATGGCACAGCAAAGGGTGAAGGTAGGATTTAAAGGGGAAATTGGGGGGAAAATGGGATAGAGAGGGGACTTTGTGAAGTGGAAGAGAGGGGTAACATGGAGAGTTCTGTAGAGGGAAATTTATCAAAAGAAAAGGCATAGGATACCTCAAGGATGATGTGTCTTCTGGGAGATGCATTCCTTGAGGGCTCAAAAATAATTTTAGCCCCCTGTTTTTCTTTGTCAAAATTTATAGGGGGGATAACAGTGGCTCCACATGGGGATGGCTTCTTCTTGAAGGAGTCAAGAATTTAGAGAATAGATCTTTGGAGTAGGCTAGGTGCCTGCTTCTTTACACATCCTTTCTTTCTTTGATAGGCTGCCACAATATGAAGACATTACATCAGCAGAAAAATTTTCCTCAACATTCTACCTACCCATACTACAATCCTAGCATTTTTTCTTCTTCTAGGGTGCATTTGAGCTAGCAGACCCTTTGCATTATTTTATTTTTCAAACAGAAAATAAACCTATTCTAAATCTACCCTTATTACTCCATGAGACCAGATTAGACTGTTGGTCTCATATGTTTCTCTACCTAATCTAATATCTGCTGGGATTAAACTGTCCAGCATATTTCTTCTCTACATTCTACAACAGAAATTGAAAAACAGTCAAGCCAGGATTAGACTGTCTGACTTGCTGTGGGTCCAAGGCACAAAGAAAGTTGCACATGGACAAAATTTGCAGAAAATTGAAAGCAAAATTGTGAAGGCTTAAGATCTGAAACTTGAAACATCCTTCTTTCCGTTTGTGACTCAAGATTTGAGCATGTTAGAGTCACTTCTTTTTTTCATCTCAGCTCTGGTTTTGGGCATGTTAGAGCTGATTCTCCTTTCTTCTTTGCTGGTCCAGATTTTGAGCGTGTTAGGACCAGCTGCTTTACTTTCTTTGGCTCAGGTTTTGAGCTTATTAGAGCAAAAAATTTTCATATCAGAGGTCCATGTTTTAAGCATGTCTGAACCTCTCTTTTTCTTCTATTTTTTGAAACATTTTTCTTTTTCTTGAAAATAAAAACTGCAATGGTATGTACAATGGAAAAGGAAACTGGAAACTATAAATTAGTAGAAGTAATGCTTGAGCATCCTGCCATTGACAGGACCTCCAAACAGCTCAGTGCCATCCAATTCTTGTAGGAAGAAAGCATTGGGACCCACAGTGGCCTGGATGAGGTATGGACCTTGCCACAAACTGTCAAATTTGTTGTGCTTTCCTTTATCCTCTCTTCTCAAATCCCACTTCAACACTTTATCCCCAACTTTGAAATCAACAGCTTTGGTTCTTTTGTCAAAAAATTTCTTTATATTCGCCTGAAATTTCACTGCCCTGTTGTAGACCTCTTCCCTGGTTTGCTGGAGATGGATTTTCTGATTTAATCTCCTCACCATGTTGTCTTCTTCTGTTTGGATCTCCTGGATCGATTTGATCACTGGTATCCCAAGGCTGGTAGGGAATACTGCTTCTGTTCCATAGACAAGCTGAAAAGGTGACATGCTAATGGACTTCTTTGTTGTAAGCCTGTCAGCCCACAAAGCATGTAATAGCTTGTTATGCCACGATTTTTTGTTCTCTTCCAATAGCTTATTGATGATGATCACCAGGCTCTTGTTTGATGATTCAGCTAATCCATTACCTTGAGGGTAATAGGTAGTTGAATGACCAAGTGCTATTTGGTACCTGTGACAAAAATCAACCATCTTTTTGGATTCGAAAGTAGTAGCATTATCAGTGATTATTTTCCTTGGGCAGCCAAACTGAGAGAGGATGTGAATTTCTAGGAAACTAATGATGACTGAGTCTGTGGCATTCCTAGTGGGCACGGCCTCTATCCACTTGGTGAAATAATCTGTGGCTGTTAGGATCCATCAGTGTTGCGCAGAAGAAGAAGGGTGAATTTCCCCTATGAAGTTAAGGCCCCATTGCAGAAAGGGACCTTCAACAATAATGGGTTGTAGGGGTAAAGGGATGAGTTTTCTCTTGCCCTCAAAGATCTGACATTTATGGCAGACAAATATCATTTTATGAATATCATTGAAGAGCGTGGGCCAATAGTAGCCAGCTCTGAGTATTTTGTTAGCAGTGGCTTTCCAACTCAGGTGGCCTCCACATTCTCCAGCGTGGAATTCTTGTTTAACCCTCTCTGCCTCATTTTCAGGAAAACATTTTAGCAATAGGCCATTAGGATTTTTCCAGTATAAGTTTTCATTCAAGATGCAGTAATTTTTGGCTTTAAGCTTTAAGAATCTGGCCTTGGTCTTCGATAGCTCGGGAGGGGCATTGAGGTGAGTAAGCACATACAGAATGTCAGAATACCAAGGAGAGCTCTGAAATCTTTCCTCATCAGTGAGATCAGGCGATTCCTGTTGGTCATCCAAGGTACTTATCATGTTAATATCTAGGGCTTGTAGGTTTGATTCAGCCATTAGCTTAGCTAAGCCCTGACCTTTGATTAGTTTGGTGGGTTTTATCTCGAGGTCATATTCTAAGATCACAACTATCCATTTTCCCCTTTTCCCATCTGGGTCTTGGGACAATATATCTTTGACTATGATGTTGGGCACATAAGCCATAGTGTGAGAATGCAATATGTACACCCTGAAGTCTTTCAAGGCCTTAATCAGAGCATAGGCCTGTTTCTCCATGATGTTGTGTTTCAAGGGTGCATCTCTGAGTTCTTTGCTAAAGAAGGCAATTTGTTGTTCCATTCCCTCTGTGTTTTGCTGCAGCAAGACTGCAGCCATTGTATGCTCTGAAGAGAATGAAAAGATCAGGAAATCTTTGGAGAAATCTGGGCTGATTAGGATAGGGGCTTGGGTCAGTGCAAGTTTCACTGATTCAAAGGATTGTTTAGCTCCCATGGTCCATTTAACGCGTACACCTTTCTTCAGCATGTTAGTTATGTTCCTAAGGTGTTCAGCCAGATTTGGAATAAACCTCCTAAGGAAGTTAATCTTTCCAATGAAAGACTGTAATTCCTTGATGTTTCTGGGGTGTGTGATCTGTAGTATTCCCTCAACTTGCTGTGGGTCTATCCTGATTCCCTTCTCTGATATAATGTGGCCAAGGAGTTTTCCCTCCTGTAGCCCAAAGATAGTCTTTTTGGGATTCAAAGATAAACCAAACCTTCAAAATTTTTTGAATACTTTTCTCAGATGTTTCAGGTGTTCTTCTTCAGTCTTGGAAAAGACTGTTATGTCATCTAAGTAGATAACAATGAAGTGTTCTATCTCATCTGAAAATGCTATGTCCATCGCTCTTTGGAAGGTGGCTCCAGCATTCATCAATCTAAAGGGCATCTTCACATACATGAAGGTACCCCATGCAGTGGTGAAGGTTGTTTTGAGTTGGTCTTCGGGGATTACTAAGACTTGGTTATAACCTCCAAAGCCATCCAACATGGAGATTCTTTTAGAGCCCACTACTTTCTGAAGGATGTGTTCCATTTTAGGAAAAGGGTAATTGTCCTTGAGTGAGGCTCTATTGAGATTCCTGAAGTCTATGCACAATCTAATTTCTCCTGTCTTCTTCCTCACGACCACTAAGTTAGATACCCAATCAGAGAACCTCACAGGCACAATTATACCTGCTTCATACATATTCTTGATCTCTTTCTCTACTGTAAGCAATTGTTTAGGATTGATTCTGCAAAGTTTTTGCCTAAAGGGCTTCTGATTTTCTTTCAAGGGTATCTTATGCTGAATGATATTGGTGTCATAGGCCTTTAAGTCTTCATAACTCCATGCAAACACATCCATGAATTCCTTGAATGTATCTCTTCTTCATGTTTGCGGGTAAAGACTTAGCCAGTTTAATCATTTTGGGCTTGTCTTCAGTGCCTAAGTTGCATTCTTCCACCTCAGAGTCTGCATGTTCGATAGTGGGATTCTTTTCCACATCATCAAAGTCAAAGAGGTCCTCTAAGGGTGCCAGGCCTCTGGGTATATTCTTATCTTTGGCCTGCAACACCTCCATTTCCTCGCTATCTGCATTTTCACATTTGAGGTCTGGCTTTCCAGTCTGTACATATAAAGAGTTTATTTCTATATTACAGGGTGTCTCTTCCTCATCTGAGGACTCTTCACTTAGGCAGCTATGGTCATATTTAGAGTCTGAATTAGAAAATTCAAACTCGTTTATGCCTACCAGAAAATCCTCGATCTGCTTATCACCTTCAAAGACCTGCCAATATTTTTCATTGTCCAGCACAACAGGTCTAAATTTAGTCTGAATGATGATCTGTTGGTTGCTGGGAGTCTTGGGGTAGGAACTGGCTAGGCAAGCTAATCCATTTGCAATGACATTTTGACTTCTAGGAACGAACACTAATTTGTATTCAACAAACGTTTTTAGCAGATCCATAGTGTCATTCCTATATGCTCTCAGCCTGGGATGTTTCGCTGTGTATTCCCCATTTTTCTGTTTAATAATCAGCTCGGAGTCTCCACGCACATTAATCCTATGGGCTCCTAATTTCCTCAACAGATTTAGACCCAGGATCAAAGCCTCGTATTCAACGATGTTATTCGTGCATTTGAAGTGTAGGTTGCAGGAATGACTCTCCGCGTAATCATTCTCTGTGTTATGAATCCACACTCCTGCCCCAGCAGTTCTTCTGGTACATGACCCATCGAACTTCATCACCCATAGAGGTTCATTTTCGTTTTCACTATCACTCTTTTCCCTATGGTTGGTTTCGCCATTATGTTGCGTTGTAGGGTCTATACTGGGCTGTGGATTGCTTTGTTCCTCGTGAAATGTATGAGTTTCAGGGATCTGGTCGGATGGCTGTTCATGCTCTGTTTCTTGTTCACTCGGGGTTAGGTCTCCACCGCATATCCTATAGGTTTCATTGTGTTTTTCTTCTTCGTTGTCCTATAAATCCAGAGCAGCCATTATGTTAAAATAAACGGCTTTTGTCTCTTCATTTGTATCTCTGTTTTGGGGCTCTGATCCTTCTAAAGATTCACATTTCACAAGATGAAGGAGTCAAGGTCTGTATGTACAGAATAAATAGGTGAATTTTCTGGTTTTTCGGGGCTACTGACTAGGAATTTCATCTGAGTCTCCCTATACAGCTTTCTAAGTTGGCCAAAGATTGGGATTGTGGCATATGAGCCATCCATCTACATTGTACCATGTCGTTTGGCTCCCCATGATCTCGATAGTAGCATGCCATACTTAGGTGGTACATCTGCCACCACAACATCCATGACCATGCATTTGGCGGGGATTTGAGTCAAGCTCAGAGATAAGTCTTTGATCATGCCTAGGCATTTTACTCTACTAGATTCAAAAGAGTATAAATCTTTGTAGGGTCTGGTTATCTCTAGACCTAATCTTTTCATGACTACCTTAGGCATCAGGTTGTGGGATGCTCCAGAATCATGCATTGCATTGTGTAGGATCTTGTCATGAATGTTGAGACTGATATAGAAAGGTGGAACTACCCCCTCCTAAAACTTCCCCTCTATCTTAGGGACCAAACAAGAGGGCAGGTTGATCATCATTCAAATTGACAGAGTCACCATTCTCACCTAAGTTCAAAGCTCTGAAAATTTGGCCTTTATATACATCCTGAGTGGCTAGCTCAGAAAGTGGGACAGAGATTTTAATTCTTGCAATCTCACTTTCCAAATTGAAAGTGGACCGACTCTTTGGAATGCTCATCTCTGTTTTATTTGCCACTTCCTTAGTGGCTGAATCGGAGGGCTGATTCTCATTATGTATAGTGTTTTTGATAGTGTTATCAGGAGAACTAAATGTAGTGCTAGTGCTGCTAGCTGGCTTACCTTGTGCATTAGTGCTTTGGTTGTCCTTTTCTTTACTCCTTCCAGAACTCTTAGCTGTTGATTTGCTACTTTCAGCAGTTTCTTTAGAAGATTTCTCAGGTCTCTTCTTGATGGTAGTCTCAGAAGCTTTGGGTTTAGCAATTTCTTGACTCTTTTTGCTTCTAAGTTCATACTTCTCTCTGACCTGCATCATGGCATTTTCGTATCCTAATCTGTAATCTTCAGATTCTAACCATTCCTCCTCCCAACCAGAGGGTGAAGGCTGATCTTCTTCTGAATAATAGTTATGGATTGAATCTTTTGTTTCAAACATATTAATTGTGTTTCCCTCAGACTCTTCTATGATTCCCTCATCTTCATCAAGAAAATTCTCTTGGAATGGGGGAATAACTTGTTGATCGGATTCTCTTGGTCTGTTGGGAGTGTTATTGTTTCTTCTAAAGTTTTGGTTCTGGTTCTGGTGTCTATTCTGGTTACTAACTGTGACAACCATTTTTTCCATCATTTGTTGTAACCTTTCCACATTTTTAGACAGCTTATCATAATTCTGGTCAGAGGTGGATGCTACGTTGTCATCTCTATATGTTACCCTTCTTTCCGATTTCAGTCTTGCTCTTTTCTCTATCAGGTTGGCTTCTATATTCACTGCTCCTTTCTACATGTCCTCCAATGTGTTGTACTCCTTATCCCTAAGCTCATAGGCCATGTCAGCATCAAAACCCTCAGGGTATTTCGCTAGGGCCATGCCTTGTGGAGGTTTCATATGTGGAGGGAGAGCATTATAAATGCTGTTGAATCTTGTTGTGTAATCGTGAACACTCTCTCCTACGTTTATTTTAAGGGTCATGTATTCTGCCAGGAGTTGGCGAGGTTTTGCCCTAGTTTCCCATTTGTTTATGAAGGTCTGATATAAGCCTGGAAGATTATTTATGCTACCTGGAGGTAGGCCCTTAAACCATTTCTTCACATCACCCCCTAAGCTTTGGGCAAAGATTCTCATTTTGATTGTATCATCATCAATTTCCATGTAGTCAAAAGAATCTTCCATTTTATCTACATGTTGTTGGGCTGTGATGGTTTCTTTTGCAGTGAAGTGTGGGATCTTTTACTGATAATCATTGGGTAAGGGTACTAGAGGTTGGGGTAAAACCAGAGGTGCATACCAGGCTGCCATGATGATATTTTGACGAGCTAGAGGGGCTTGGGCAGCAGGTATATGGATGACAGGGATATTATGACCAGCAGAGGACTGATGAGCAGACCTAGGGTGACTGAGCCCCAAGTTTTGTATGAAATGTAAATCAGGAGGTGTAGATGGAGGGGTCTGTCTGTTCCCCAAAGTGTCTACCACCTTGCTGTGGTGAATCAGGAAGCTCAGGGTTTGGCTGGTCTAAGCTACTAGATGACCTAGTTCTAGGTAAGTTGTTTGGCTGGTCTAGGTCAAGGTGGAAATGTGATAGAGCTATAAGATCTTCTGGTGCAGAATTAGCTCTATAGATGCGTTGGGAAATAGTTGGTCTTTTAGGCGTATGAGCTCCCTTGAGGATGCTCTCGGGGTTATCAACTATTTCAGGTGGGTTTGGGTTAGGGTAAGTTCTTGTATGGACAGTTCTAGAAGCCAGAATGTTGTTTCTGACCAAGCAGCTTAACCCTACTCGTTGCTTCTACTGTGGTTGATGCTGCTATGAAGGCTAGTCTCCCAGTGGAGTCTAATGTGAACCAAGATAATCAGCAGGCCTACTGATCACCAGTGGAGTCTTTGAAACATTTATGGAACATTGGAGTCTCCAGGTGGGGGGTTTTAGGATGTTTTTGAGGGGTACACTGTCCACCACAGTTCTTATGAGACAACCTCTTTCAAGGATATCTCCAAAACACAGCAAAATCTAACCAGAGATTGACTGGGAGGGTATTTACCAGATATGTCACCTCTGAAAGAGTGTGAGATCCGAAGGCTACCTGGTCCTTTCCAGACTCTGACCAAGAGTATGGGAAAACACAACAAATGGTATAGAGGTTGATGTGAGGATAAAACTGTTTAACTGCCAACCTAACCAGAGATTGTAGGTCTTTGAATGCTTAAGGATGTTTAAGGTGTAATGCACTCAATTCCCCAGTGGAGTTGCCATTATGTTGGTGACGAGACTGGGAGATTGTTTTAATTTTTAGTAGTTGTAAGCACTCAAAAATTCCCCATTATGGTCACCATTATGTTGGGGTTCCCATGTTTTGGCCAGATTGGCAAGACCAAAAGATGAGACAACATTAGAACCACTTTCAGACCTCAAGATCTAGCCCTCCTCGGTCCAGAGAGGGATCTCTCTATATGAGCAAAGGTTTTATGTCTGTGAAGCTCAAAGTTTAAGATGTTAGGCTAGTTATAGGCACAGGTTTGTTTGTTTGATTGTTTGTTTTGGTTGCTGGTTATTAGGAATGAAGGATTCAATGTAAGATCAATATGAGCAAAGAAGGATAAGGCAGAGGTGAAATATTCCAGGAAATATTCAGAACCATTGGGCAATGGAGTCAGGAAAGGATTTGCTTGCTACCCAATATGCAATCTTTCAATTGGGCTAGTCATCTGAAACTTAGGATCTTTCAAGACGATTGTGTGATATGGAGAGTAGGAGGGAGGAGATAACACAGATTTTAGAGCACAGAGTTATAGATCAGTAGGTTGTACAAGGATCCTAGTTGACAGGGCTAACTCTAATCCCCAGTGTTCCCAAATATTCCAACTGAATCAATAACAAGAAACATCTAAGAAGTAAATTCATTTAATTCATACATCAGATAGCGAGAAATAACATCCACTACACTGGTTAAACCAACTGAAAACACTCCTCAGATAAAACATTTAGAAGATAAACATAAATGGCAAGGAGAGCAGGAACATAGGGTACCTAACAAGGGTAAATCCTATGTCAAACTTCTGATGCAAGCCAGTAGAAACGAAATGAAATGAATGTAAACACAGAGATAGGAAAACATCACCGCTGCTTCAGATCAGGATCCAAAGAAATGTGCTTGTCATATTAAGTAACAATACCAATCAAGTACACTATTGCCAATAGCTGAATACTCAATCTGAATACTCAATCTGAAAACATATCCATCAACCTATCTTACAATCTTCACACAGAGACTGAGTCTCAAAAGCAACTGCTTGCAGTTCTCTGATAACTGATCAACAACCATTACAATGATTTCTTCATGAATTTATAGCCCTGGAGGGACAGAGGAGGTAGGTGGAGAACTAAATGCAGTATTAAACTTCTGAAAGAAGGAGGGCCGAAGCCCATCTTGTGTAACTCCTGTACATTAATCTCTGGTGTTATTTGAGTGCATGAACGATCTTCTTCAGACTGGGAATTACTCTGATATGAATTTGATGTGCTTTGACTGCAGTACTGTGAGGTGCTATTGGTGAATAATCAGCAGGAAAAGAAATGATAAAGAAATATGCCATACTGATGAAGTAAATGCTCTGATAGTATTGGGGCTGTATCAGGGTAGGGAAAATTTCCAAGACACGGCATGGATTGAATACTATATGGGCACTCTTTTCTTCATGGAGGAAAAACATTCTACTGCTGTATAAACCCCTGATTTGCATTGATTTCTGTGTGATGTACCTTTGCATGATCTGTGGGATCATTGATCTGGTGCTTTGCCTCTAAACTGCTGTATTAAACTCAAAAACTCCATTCTGAATGCTGGAATCCTTTATCATAAGCTGGTTTTCTTCATGGCTTCATAAATGTCTCGATTCTGCAATATCTGGGCTTTAATGGCGCGGGGTAGAGTCTGTGAAGTCTCAAACTTTTTCCTTCGATGGAATTTATACTGCCGCCACCTTTCTTGATATTTCTCTACAGTACCAGCTTCAGTTTTAATTCTGCCTGCTCAATGCGCCACTTACAATTATTCCTATGAATTATGGCAGCTTTCTGCCTCTCTAGAAACCCTGCACAATACGAAAACATGTTGAGAAAACAATGGGGGTGGTGGACGCAACGAGGTGGCTAGACTGATGATGCGGACTAGCTTGATGGCGAAACTATCGTGAATGACCTGAAGTGTGGTGGAAACGATGAAGACTACAGTCGGAAGGTGGCGCGGAGGAAAAATGAATGAAAAACCTTTGAATTCTCCGACCTTTGAATGAATATGCAAGATGGGAGGGAGACCGTACGGTAGACATGTGGAGGTGACGTGGCGGAACCAGGCGACAACGGAATAGTCAACAGTGGAGGAAACTAATCCGGACCGTCAGATCTCAGAGGGGATTGACACTCAAACACACAGTGGAGAGTGATGAACGGTGGGCTAGGATTATGAAGACCATGGGTTAAATCGCGAGCATCTCAGAGGAGCGACAGCCGTTGGATGGACGCTGACGGATCAGACGGATATTGTGCATGTCGCGCGGCATCCTGAGTCGAAAGTTAATGCGCGATGGAGAGCAATTTCAGGGCCGTATGCAGGGACACACGAAAGAAGGTGCGCGGGGACACATGGTAGAAGGTGTATGGAATCACTCCACGATCGGAAAATACCGCCCCTTGCTCGAAGGCGGTGCGATAGAAACCGGCTGGATTTGGCATAGTGCGCGAAGGGGTCCACAGGGGCGGGTGTAGGCTCCGAACCATCGATCTGATAGGAATATGAACGGTGACGGCGCGATCTGGGAAATGAGTGGGGGAAACATGGAGGGTTTCGGGGTTAGCGATCACCGTCTAATCAAATAAGATTAACGGTCGATGTTGCACCCGATACATTTTGAAGATAGGCGCTTTCAGTGCTGGCAGGTGGTTCCAGCGCTAGGTTACTTGGAGGAAAAAGGTGCGGGGGCTAGGCCTATTATATCGTCCGAAAGTGGCTTTTTCAACTTTTTTAATGCATTCCACAGCCTAAAGAGGGTAACGATAAAGGGTAGAAGGGGAAATTGGGGGGAAAATGGGATAGAGATGGGACTTTGTGAAGGGGAAGAGAGGGGTAACATGGAGAGTTCTGTAGAGGGAAATTTATCAAAGGTAAAGGCATAGGAGACCTCAAGGATGATGTGTCTTCTGGGAGATGCATTCCTTGAGGGCTCAAAAATAATTTTAGCCCCCTGTTTTGCTTTGTCAAAATTTATAGGGGGGCTAACAAGAAGGAAACCAAAACATGAAACTATGAACAACAAAGAGCATAATACTTATCTTTTGGTAAATTGGTGGAGGCTCCCTCTTAATCCAACCTCAAGGGATACCTACAACTTATCAAAATAATTCAAAAAAAATTGAACACGACATGTTAGACCTACAAATTATAGAAATCAAAACATAAAGAAGAACATTGCAAAACTTAAAGTAGAAGGATATGTAAGGGATAATGTTTATAATATTCTATAGAAAATAAATCTTTGAATTCATATTCCTATATCCTGTTCTTTTTTGGTGAACCTCCATCAACAACATTTGTATGTTATCTTTCTCTCTTTTTATTCCTTAGATTCTCTAGACATTGAATTTTATAGTGACCCATATTATGACAACTATCACATTCAATATTTGATAGGTCTACCTTTTTTTTTGAAGGTTCCATTTTTCTTGTGATGAGTTTAATAGGCATTTGATATGTTCTCCTCTTCATCCTCCTTCTTGTTTCTTATTAATGATATTTTGGCTTCTTATTGACTACATGCATTTCACATTTTTTTGAATGTTGGAGTGTCCTTCGAACAATTGATTCTGTTGTGAAACCAACTAAAAAAAGAGAAGAAAAGAGATATCAACGCCTTAGAAATAAGCCACTTCGAGGGGGAAACCTCCAATACATTACATGAATGAACAATTCTTGGATGATACAAATGAACAAAACTTCCTTCTATATATAGGAGTCTATGGGGCCACAATATAATCTTAGTGGGGCCACAATGTAATCCTAGCCGACCTAACAATAATAATGTAAGGGCACAATAATAACAATATGGGGGTTACAGGGGTACAACAATAACAATAATTGGGGCTACACTAACATAATAAGGTACTACACTATTAATATAGGGACTTAACATGCCCCTCTCCTTCAAACAAGTGTTGTCCTCAATGCTTGATTATTTCTTGATGCTTTTGTATAAAATTATCATCCTCCCATGTGGAATATTCTATAGGAAAGTTCTTCCACTTGCTGAGATTCTCTGAAATTGATCGTACTTGTCGATTTATTTTTTTTGTGACTACTTCAGCACTTCTTTCGATGTGATGCTGATATTCCTGTTGTTTCATTAGATTATGCACCAAAGTTAGGTTATCCTTTGAGAGTTGGAGAACTTGTTGTTGATGCTCGATGTCATCTTCCACTAATTTATCATCCATATTAGCTATTATTTTATCCTTCAAACCATCCAAATTAGCCTCCATTTCTTCTTTTAAACCATCTATGTCAGCTTCGGTTGCTCTTCGTAAGATCGAAATTTGGTGCACTTGGTACCGTAATTTTGATATCTCATACTGCAATTCTTCCACTTCATGCATCATAGTATAGATTTCTGAGGGCTTAGTGGGTGTTGAATTCTTCTTAGGAGGAATTTCAGAATGAAATACTGAAATATATGCTCAATAGGCCCTTGGAATCACTTCAAACTGATTTTTCAAACAAGATTTATGAAATTCGGGAAAAACAATACACACCTTTTACTTGCTTTTGAGGAGCTCAATATTGGAATTAGATTATCTATGTGATTGCAACTCCTCAACATCTGAAATTCAGCAATGAAATATCCCTCTGAATTCTCTTTTGAATGCCACAGGTCTGACCTGATTTGGATTCTCCAAGACAAAGTTGTGTCCAATCTCCCACAATAACCTAATTATGGACTGGTTCAGTAGAGCGAACTTGTACAACTTTCCACGTGTCATTGTTTCATATTTTGTCTCTGAAATTGATATCCAAGAAACTAAAGTCCATTTAATTGCAACAAATTTTTACGGCACTCTAATCTGATGCACAGAGAGAGAGTTATTGAACTTTTCCCACGATCACCTCTTTGAGATGAAATTTAGGAGCCTGAAAAAGCACTACCTTCCACAGATTATATCTCCAAAAATATTTCGAACCAAGCTCTGAAATTTTTTGAAGAATTTCCTCAGGATTTCAGCTTCGCACCATATGAATTTCAGACTCTAAACCTTCGTAAAAAAAAATTTATAGCGAAAATTCCACGATGACCTGTTTAGGAGCCTGAAAAAATACCTAACTTCCATAGATGATATCTCCGCAAATATTGCGAACCAAGCTCTGAAATTTTTATACAAGCTTCCTCAGGATTTCGGCTTCGCACTCTAAAAATTTCAGCTTCTGAAATTTCGTAGAAACAAAGTTATATAAAAAATCCCACGATGACCTGTTTGGAGCAGCGAAACCCTAGAATCCAAAGCTCTGATACCAAATGTTGTGAAACCAGCTCAAAAAAGAGAAGAAAAGAGATATAAACGCCTTATAAATAAGCCACTTCGAGGGGGCAACCTACAATACATTACATGAATGAACAATTCTTGGATGATACAAATGAACAAAACCTCCTTCTATATATAGGAGTCTATGGGGCCACAATATAATCCTAGTGGGGCCACAATGTAATCTAAGCCCAGGCCTAACAATAATAATGTAAGGGCAAAATAATAACAATATGGGGGTTACGAGGAATTTTCACTGATAACAATAAGTGGGGCTACACTAACATAATAAGGGACTACACTATTAATATAGGGACTTAACAGATTCCTGATGCAAAGGCACTCCAATATGTTGGTAGTCCTAGAAGGGATGTAACCATGAGATATTTTTCTGGTAAAATTTCATCTATTGCTTGAAGTTCGTCTCTGATTCTAGATATCCTTATAAAGAAGGATGCCACAATATCATCCTTCATCATCTTAATAGTTATTAATTCATTCTCGAGGCTAGCAATTTGACTAATGTTCTTGATTTTGAATATTTTGGATAGAGCCTCATACATTTCTTGAGCAGAATCTATGTTGGATATATATGGAATGAGTTTTCCCTTTACTCCATCCATTATTAGGTTCATGGCCAATATTTTGATTTTGTAACACCCTCTTCCCACATCTACCGAAGTAACCGACTAACCGGGGTAAACATGCAAAAAGAGGCTACTAATACGAGATTCAACCTCCTAGATGATATTAAGGAAGTGGAACCGATGGAAACAAGACAAATATACCTTATACTACATCAACAACACCTCCAGGAGGTAACCCAACCTCCTAGACCCTTGAACTATGAAGGGGTACTAATTTTTGACACGTTTGAGCCTTAGTTGTGGGCATGTAAGGGAAAGGGAGTGGCTATAAACCTATAGACGTGGGTATTCCATGGAAAGGTAGTGGCTAGGGCCCCAAAAAGTCAACTATGTGTCTGCGACTCAGAGATTTGTGCCATGTTTTTAGCCCCAGAGCCTAGATTAGTGCCTAGAACTTCCTGAAACCGTTTAGGAGGGGATAGGTAACATTAAAAAAATATATGGAAGGAATCATATCATTAGGAACTCATTTGGACCCCACCCAAACATGAAAATTATTTCGTCAAACATTTCAAAAATATTGCATATACAGGTATAAACAACATATTTAAACAATGGGGTCTCTTGATTCTCCGAGAATGACTACGAAGCATTTCTCCCCTACATCATAATCTACAATACAATATATTTGATCATAGATACACTGTGTATACATTTACAGATAAAAACATGGATAGAGCCATACATCATCTTTGATGGAATACATGTTTATAGAAAACATAATAACATAAAAAATACAATCGATACAACAAAAAATAAATCCATACACAAAATATTACATTTGCATACCGAATACTAGAGGAATGAGATCTCCATTATTGAGTGAAAAAACCAAATGGAGATGGGACTTCCACGTTCCACTCGACCATAGATTGGCTAATACAAGTCTCACTTCGCCCAATCACCCTCATGCGTATTCCAAGCATGAATGTGGGACTTTATCAAACACATCAATCAACACCAAATAAGGGCTCCAGAGACCAAAACGTTTCAACCCTCAACTAATTATTCCACCTCATGGTCGGACATCACTAACCATCATGGATTGGTCTCTATCCAAGTTTTTCCAGTGCCCTAGAGTGTTTTTTACAACCAGGGCTTCCAATACTAGTAACTCAACCCCAACTGTTACAGGGCTTCCAGAGAGTTTTTCTAAACAGGGCTTCCATGACTAGTAACTCAACCCACCTAGGTATTCCAGAGCGTTTATCCAATCAAGACTTCCAAGAACTAAAAATTCAACCCACAACTCTAGGAATCATGAGAACCAACCAGAAAACACTCAATGGAAATACACCAGCAATACCATTGTTGTCCAGGTAATGGAAAGGCTAGGAAAATCCACATGCATGCCAAAACTAGTGAGAAAAACATACATGCAACTCAGTACCTACAATCAAATATCATTGTATTTGTTGATCCCGATGTTCACCTCCACTTTCCTGCTCTTCCTTTTCCTTCTTGCTCCAAATCACCAACTATCCACACTCTCCAAGAGTGCTCCAAGAAAACTCTAAGTATCCAAGAGTGTGAAAGAGAGAGAGAGAGAGAATAATGGGAGAGCTCCAAAAATGCATTGACCAAAGGTACCAACTGATCCTTAGAAACCTTTTTATATAAGAAGCCTCTATTTTCTTCATTTTCCATTATTTTCCTTCATCTTCCTCTTCACATGTAACCTGTGACCTTTCACCCCCTTATCTCCTATTCTCCATTATTTTCATAAATAAATGTGCCAAAAAATACTTTTTCCTCATAAATGCCTTATCCATAGACTTTGCTAATTTCCTTAGCCATAATAAACCATGTGAACACCCGCACTCATATTTTTTCCCAACATTATACTTGGAATAAGTGTCCCATCAACTGTGGTTATTAGTTTAACTTTATTACATGAAATTTTATCAGGGTTGTTACAGAACCCTTCCTCTTAGGGGACACCATCCTCGGTGTCCAATCACACATATACCTCAACAACACTGCTGAAAAGAAAAAATACTTCCAATGGAGATTTATAACATAGCTCGATGCAATATTTAAAATGATCACCCTATTGAAAATAAAACCAACATGACATCATAAGAAACATGACAACTATAATGAAATGACACCATAGAGCTTATTAGAGCTTTATAACATAGCTCATGGCAGTATTTACATCCATATACATATGTACATACACCCAACCAGCAAATCAAAACATATACCAAAACATCACCAGAAAATATGCTAAGCAAAAACCAACATCACACCAAAACTACTTTTCCTCAACTGACAAACAAGGAAGGATACATAGCCTGCATCTTATCCATCATCTCCCATGTAGGTTCATTGGGCCCAAATTTCTTCCATTTCACTTTAAATTTCTCTATTGCTCGATTTTGAAGCATGCAGGTATTTTTCTTCCAAATGAACTGTGGTTCTGGATGGAACTCTCCTTTTGGCTCCACTTGTAATACAAACAAGTCAATAACATGATCACCATATTTAACATATTTCTTAGGCAAAAATATATGAAAAACATCATGGAATTTGACTATGGGAGGTAGTGCAAGTCGATATTCCACTGGTCTAATCTTCTCAATGATCTTTAAGGGTCCACAAAAACTTTGTGCCAACTTGGCACACGATCCAATTCACAAGGATCTCTTCTAGGGATTGATACGTAAGTACACTCGATACCCAACCTGAAACTCCTTGAATAACATGTTCTTATTTTCATAACTCTTCTGCCTATCCTGCGCTTCTTTCATGTTCTTCTTGATCGCCTGCATTTCCTGTTCCATTTATGCCAACATATTTGGTCCAATCAGTACCGTGTTAACCAAATCAGTCCAAATGGTATGAGTGTTGCAACTCCGTCCATACAATGCCTCAAATGGACTCATCCTCAACGACTCCTGATACCCATTTTTGTAGGAAAAATCTACGAGTGGAAGATGCTCTTCCCACTTGCATTTCCGATGCATCACATACATCCTCAACATATCCTTTAATATATTGTTTACCCTATCAGTCTTCCCATCTGTTTGTGGATGGTAATTTGTGCTAAAGCCCAAATTGGTGCCCAATCATACAAAAAACTCCTTCCAAAACTTGAAAGTGAGATTTTCGTCCCTGTCGGACACAATCTTCTTTGAAACACCATGCAATATGACTATGTTTTTGATGAAAACATGTGCTACATCACTAGCCGAGTATGTATTCTTTGTCGGTGTAAAATGTGCAACCTTTGTTAACCTGTCCATAAAAACCATGATGGAATCATGTTGTCTAGCTGTCCTAGGAAAACCTATAGTAAATTCCATGTAAATGACCACCCATTTTCCACTCTGGAATCACAATGGGTTGTACAAATCCACTTGGATGTTTGCAATCTTCCTTAACCATCTAAAAATCCAAACATCTGGCTACAAAATTTTCCACATCCCTCTTCATATTCGACCAATAGTAGATTCTCTTCACTGCAGTAAAATTATTTTAGTAGCCTCGGACCCGAATATGGTTTCACATGAAACTCCCTCAATATCACCTTCTTGAGCTCAATGTTGTCCAGTGCATATATCCTATCTCTAAATCTGACTAATCCATCTGTTGTGAGATGCTAGTCCAAATTATGAACACTTACATTTGTACTGTTACCTGTCCCTGTACCACTACCTGTACCTATACCTATGCCTATATTGCCACATGTACCTGTCTTTCCCTTCCTGCTAAGATCATCTATGACCCTATTTTCCTTTCCCTTGTTGTACCTGATCTCGAAGTAAAGCTCACTAATCGTGGCCAACCATCTAGCCTGCCTAGCATTTAGGATTGACTGGTCAAACGAGTACCTCAACCCAATGTGATCACTCATCAATACAAATCAGCTGCCAAGAAGATAGTGTCTCCAAATATTCAATGCATGAAGGATAGCTTCTAGCTCAAGATCATGTGGTTGGTATTTTTTCTCATGTTCAATTAGCTTACGTGACTTATAGCATACCACATGTCCATCCTGCATAACGACCCCACCAATTCCTCTCTTCCAAGAATTTGTACAAACTACAAACTCCTTTTTTGGATCTGCAATATTTAGAACTAGAGCATGTGTCAACAACTACTTAAGCTACTCAAAACTAGTCACACACTCATTTGTCCAATCATAATTATCGCCCTTCCTCTTCAATGATGTAATAGAATAATCAATCTATGAGAATTTCCTGATGAACCTCCTATAATAACCTTCCAATCCCATGAATTATCTCACCTCATCTACACTCCTAGGAGCTACCCACTTCATGATGGCTCTTATCTTCTCTGGATCTACTACATTTTCCTCCTTGGAGACAACATGTCCCAATTAGTGAACCTCAGTGTGGAAAAAACTACATTTGCTGAGCTTAGCATACAACTGATGCTCTCTTAAAAACCTCAATACTGTTGCCAAATGTTTAGCATTCTCTTCTTCAGTTTTAGAATACACCAATATATCATCAATGAAAAAAATCACAAACTTGTCCAAGTAAGGACACAACACACTATTCATCCAACAAATAAATGTAGTTGGGGCATCAGTCAAACCGAATGGAACTACAACAAAATCATAATGCTCGTACCCAGTCCTGAATCTAGTCTTGCAAATGTCTTGCTCTTTTATGCATACTTGATGATAGCCTGATCTCAAATTGATATTAGATAACATTGTTTCTCCCTTCAACTAATCAAACAAATCATCAATCCTTTGTAGTGGGTACATGTTCTTGAAGGTTACTTTGTTCAGCTTCTTGTAATCAATGCATAGCCTAAGAGTGCCATCTTTCTTCTTCAAGAATTGATCTTAAATTGATTGTTATTTAATGTTGTGCTAATATTAGTTTCAAAATTAATATGAAACTGCTTTGGTTTGCTTATCATGCAAGGGCTTATACATGTGTTTATGATTCACAATTAATTAAAATTGATGAGATTAATTGTATTTCATGAACTTAAAAGCATGTAAACTCAATGCTAAACAAAAGCATATAAAAACAAAACAACCACAAATAAAAGAGACAAATACATAAGTTTTTGAAGAAGGAGTTCACCCCTCCTGGGCTACATCTCATTGGTCCAACTTCATAGTGTGGGCCTTTGTATTATCTTAAATTATGCAAAAGTGTTGTTTAAAATCACATGTTTCCTCTTAAACCTGCTCCAATGGCTCCAAAACATCAAAATCTACCAAGAATGACTCTTCCTGAGCCAAAATTGGTCAAAAATTGCCTCAGTTATGGAAAAACCAAAATTTCCTAGTTTTTATCCACTAATTCTAGAAGTCCACCAGTTAACTCCACTAAATGTGGAGATTAAGTTGAATCTAGTAGGTCTGCCAAAAGCATCGCTAAGGATAATTCATAGTTAATTAGTGATAAGTGTAAAGTTAAGCAGTGTTAGTGGTGTGTTAATGCAAACCACGTATTAACATAAATAATACGGTTTTAATTTCCATTTAAATCTTCCCGCTGAAAATGCATTGGATCCTATTTTTGGGCACACGGACATGTGGGAGGGGGATAGACCCCTCCGGAACTCCAAAATCTACATCAGAAAAAATCAAATAGAAGTGGATCCCTTAGTGGTTAATGAACTCGGTGGATGGTGTAGTGGTAAGGCAATGGTGCCGTAGGCGGGTGGTCGTGGGTTTGACCCCGACCCCTACCATAATATTTTGTTGCACAAATATTTGAATCGACCATAGTATAAAAACATTCGATAATATATATTGTGAAATATATATTTATTGCGCCCATGAATATGGTTCACACTTTGGAAGTAAACATATATGCGCCCAATTTGATATTTGCAATTCAACCTTGCATAAAAAAATCATGCCAGCTAGCCTTGCCATGAGGGGGGGGTGGCATGTGGTAGCCTCCAACCACGCCATGTGGGCCTTCCTCATTGGCCTAAAAATTCCACCATTAATAAAAATAATCTACCATATATAATTCCAAACTTAGGATTAGGAGAAAAATTCAACTTCCCCAAGTAACATTGGCGAATCTGGTGATGAAACTTGCCACAACGTCATTGGTTGATAGCTGGAGAATATTCCATGAAGATTCCTAAGGTGCTGACTGGACTACCAAGTCATTAGTGTGTCACTGTTCTGCACAATTTTTACATGTTAGGGAAAATGAACAACATACCATAACTCACTCATATGAACTCGGATTTGATGAAACAAGTTGTGTTGGAATCCTTATGACGAGATCTATCTGGTCACTCTGGTTTGAAACATTTCTAGGCATTTTAATTTTTTAGCTAAATATTGAGCTTCTGGTCATTCCTCGCCCCTAGAAGCCTTTTGGACCCCAAAATATACTATCATTTGTTCATCAGGTGATGGTATAGCTCCCTCACCCTTTCACTCTCCATCCATTTGGCCTTTGAAGGATTTTGTCCCTTGAGTCCCACTCTAAGGTATTTGGCATTCCCTCTCCTTGAAGTTTTGATTCTTCTGTCAAGTATGAGATGTTCCTAAAGTTAATCAATATACTATGGTGATAAATCATCTATTGATGGCAACTGAACACACTCTCCTTTATCATCAATCAAAGGATGCTCAAACAATCTCAAATTCTCAACATTAACGACAGAATATATTTGCATATAAGGAGGAAAATCTAGCTTAAATGCATTAGTACCAAGCTTTTCTAGAATTTTAAATGGACCATAATGGATTGGCTTGAGCTTTTTACCTTCCCCTTGCAACCTTTCTTTGCTGATATATAACCAAACTTCATCTCCAACCTAGAATTTTTGATCAAGACGATGTTTATCATGCCTTGCCTGTAGTTTCTTTGACTCTTTTCAAGTTTCTCTTGCACTGTGTGATGTATCAACTGAATTTTCTCAATGAAATTCCTTGACTTACCTATGTCACTATGACCATCTATAGTGACATATTTCTCAAAGATGAAGTCAAAATCTGATCTTGGAAGGTACCCAAAACATGACTCAAATGGCAATGTGTTTGTGGAAGAATGCTTTGCCCTGTTGAATGCATGCTGAATGTAATGCAACTGTTCATCCCACAACTTGGGATTCTTGTTGCAATAACCTCTAAGAAGATGAATAACTATCCTATTTACCACCTTGGTCTGACCATATTTTTGTGGATGAAATGTTGTAATCTTCTTCAAATTTCTGTCCATCACATCCCATAATTTTGACCAGAAATTCCCAAAAAATCGGGAATCTTGATCACTTACAATAGAAGTAGGAAGACCAAAATGAACCCATACATTTTGAAAGAAAATGTTAGCATTTTATTCAGTTGTAACTGTTTTCTTACATGGCATCAAAAGACACATTTTGTTGAACCTATCTACCACAACATACAAGTAATCATGACATTTCCTTGACATAGGAAGACCACCTACAAAATCCATTGAGATAATCTCCTAAGGATGTGAAGGAGCCGTAAGTGGTGTGTACAATACAAGTTTCCTATTACTAGGCTTAATTATTGCACATAAAGAACATCCTCTAATAAAACGAGATACACCATCAATCATGTGTGGCCAATAACAATACCTTTGGATATTCGTTATTGTCTTGCCTACACTGAAATGTACAACAATCAATGATGTGGGTGCTTCCCTTATGATATTGTTTATTTCTCCTTGTGGTATACATAACTTGCCCAAGTGATACAACAAACTGTTATGCACATGATAATCTAACTCTTCATTTTTTTTTCCTTGACACAAGCTTTCATACACATCTTGAAAATCACTATCATATGCATATTGTTCAATGTAGCTTGCATGCATAACTGAACTGTGCTTGAGTGTAATAGATGAATTTATAATAGGCTTAGAGAGCATATCAACTACCTTATTTTAAATTCTCTTTTTGTACTTGATAACCAAATGAAATTGTTGTAGATATCCCATCCATTTGAAATCTTGATTGCTGCAACTTTGACTATGATTGTAAGTACTACAATGATTGATGGTTGGTATGTAAGTTCTTCAATTTCTTTACACTTTGTGCCAATGCATATAACTCTTTGTCATAGGTGGGACAGTTATTCATGGCTCCACTAAAAATTTCAGAATGAAATGAAATAGGCTTACCATGTTGCATGAGAACTACTCCCATAACATAATCACTTGCATCTGTTTGGATGTCAAATGGATGTTTGAGATCCGGAAGAGCCAATACCGGTGTTGAAATTATATTTTTATTTAAGGAATCGAATGATTTTTTCTAGATATCTTCCCAATGGAAGACTTTCTTGACACTTTTCAATGCATGTAATGGAGCTGCAATGGAAGAAAAATTAGCAATGAATTTCCTCCAATGTTGTGCTTCCCAAAGAAAGCTTCTTACCTCTATTACTGTATTGGGCCTGGGCCAATTCAAAATGACCTCAACTTTGGATTGGTCTATCTTCAACTCAACTCCTACAACAATGTGTCCCAAATACACTAAATAAGTCTTGCCAAATTTGCACTTCGACATCTTTAAAAATAATTTCTCTTTTTTCAAGGCATCAAATACCTTGTTCACATGCATGACATGTTCTTATCTTGATTTTCTGAATATAAGTATGCCATATAAGTAAACAATGATGAAGTCATATATAAATGGTCTAAGTACATCATTCATGACTCTCGTGAAAGTAGCTGGAGCATTTGTTAGACCAAATGGCATAACTAGCCACTCAAACAATCCTTGTCTAGTTTTGAAAGGAGTTTTCCAAATGTCTTCCTCAGCTATTCTAACTTGATGATAACCACTTTTCAATTCTAAATTAGTGAAATATCTTGCATACTTGAACTGATCTATAAAATCATCAATGCATGGGAGTCAATAGTGATTCTTTACTGTGATTTTATTCAGTGCATGAAAATCTATGCACGTGCACCAAGTCCTATCCTTCTTTGGTACCAAAACAATTAGTGAACCACATGGTGAAGTAGATGAGCGTATGATTCCTTTGTTAAAAAATTCTTGTATTTTATTCTTGATTTCCAAACTCTCCATAATTTACATGCGATACATACCAATGTTTGGAAGTGGAACATCTTGCTGCAGCTGAATCTCATGTTGAATTCCCCTCTTGGGAGGTAACCTATTTGGTTCTTGAAACATCTCGCCATGCTGACTTACGACATAAAATAAATCAGACTTTAATTTTTCATCACATCCTTCAAAATATTCATAGTCAAAATCATCCCTTTTCTTGATCATGAGAAGCACAAAATTTTTACTTGCATTAACTAGCCTCTTCATTTTCCCTACATTAAAGAAAGAAATATTCAGTTTTTTGCGATGATCCCTCACAATATAATCCACCCCATCCTTAAGAAAATAATATTTGTTCTCATGGCTATAAAACACGGCTTTCCTGTCATACAAATATGGACTTCCCAAGATAATCCCAGAAATTTCAAGTGGAACCACCTCTAACTTGACTTCATCAAAAAAGTTTGTAGTAATAGCAAATCGAAATATGCATTTCCTTGTAACTTGTAAATTGGCATTATTAACTATCATACCCAAAGGGTATGGTTTATGATGTGGTACGGTTTCAAGGTTAAGCTTTTTGACTAAGTCTTCTGAAATCAAGTTTGCTTGTGACCCACTATCAAACAATGCATCATTCTAATCCTTGTGTCTTCATTTAGAGTGTTGTTGTGACTATTTTAGGAGCTAGTAATTGCTATGTCTTTCTTTCCTTTGTTAACCATGGCTACGATCTTGGTCTCCTCTATTGACTCGGATCCAAGATATTGTTGTGTGGGGGAAGTCATCTTTTTTTCCCTTTGTTATTTGATTTCTTTGGCCTTAGTTCGAGATGCATTTTCCAACAGTGGGCTTCATCAGGCCCCTCTTTTGAACGATGTTTTCATGTAGTTTTCTCCCCTACTTTCTTGATTCTTGCATTCTTCTTTCCCTTCCATTTTCCTCCCTTCTCTTTTCCCTTACCTTTGAATGGTTTTTTCTTACTACCTTCTTCCTGAATATTCTTTCCCCTTGCATCAAGATGTGTGGCTTGCACACATACTTCATCTAAGTTATTTGGGTTAAACATAAGGATAATATGTTTCAAGTAGGAATGTAAACCCCAGATTATTTCAAGAGTGTGTCTTGTGAATTCAAGTTTACTCCTAAAAAAAAGAGCCCTCTTTCTAAACTCCTAAGTGTACTCTTGAACAGTTTGGCCTTTGAGTTGCTTAAAGTTTTTCCAACTATATATTTTTGCATATATGCTAATGGATAAAATTGTATTTTAATGGAAGAAATGAATTCAACCCAAGAAATGGATATATTACCATGAATTCACATTTCTTCTTGAGTCTTTGCCTCCCACCAAACTAGTGCTGCTCCTTCTAGCCTTAATGAAGCTAACTAGATCTTTATGTCATCCTCTTGTAGATTCTGAATTCTGTAGTATACTTCCAATTGACGGATCCAATTGTCTAACTTCTCTGCATTTACTTCACCATTGTACATGGGAAGTTCAAACTTGATGTCCAACTTGAGTAATGGAGTTTTTACTTTTGGGATTTTTGAATGAGTGTGGGTGGCTTTTGTGGTGGAAGTGGAAGATGAATATGTTGATGAAGATGATGAGGATGGTGGAGATGGAGGTGGCTTTCCTCCACTACCTTTAGAAATCTTCTCTTCATCATTCTTACCATATGAATATCCTTCTCCATGTGGAGGCTTAGAAACTTCTCCTTCTCTTTCTCCAGTGAATGCATTAAACATGATTTTAACCATTCTCTAAATTTCTTTGAAGTCTCTCTTGAGATCCTCTTCTTCTCAATGTCCATGAGTCTCTCCAACTCCTGATACAATGGCTAAGGATTCAAGATCAACCTTTGATGCTTGTACCTCTTCAATCTCAATTGTTGGAAATGGAACTTGAGGTGCTTCAAGTGTAGCTTTAAGTGGAACTTTGGGTGAAGATGATTCTTTCTTAGCTGTCTTACTTCTTTTCATAATCTCAGGACTAACAACCAATAGCTTCCCTTCTCCTCTCTGCAACTTCAACCTTGTAAGCATCACAAATTGCAACTATTAAAACCCTACTTTCACAATCTCAAGCAAAGAAAGCAAATAAAATTTAGCAACCTTCTGCTCTAATACTAACTTAATCTCAAATTGATTGTTATTTAATGTTGTGCTAATATCAGTTTCAAAATTAACATGAAAGTGCTTTGTTTTTCTTATCATTCAAGGGTTTATACATGTTTTTATGATTGAAAAATCATTAAACTCGATGAGATTAAGTGTATTTCATGAGCTTAAAAGCATGGAAACTCAATGCTAAACAACAACATATAAAAAAAGAGCAAGCACAAATAATAGAGACAAATACACAAGTTTTTGATGAAGGAGTTCCCCCCTACTGGTCAATCTTCATAGTGTGAGCCTTTTTTTTAGCTTCAATTGTTCAAAATTTTTGTTTATAGTCTCCTGATGCCTCTTCAACCTGCTCCAATGGCTCCAAAACTTCAAAATATACCAAGAATGATTCTTCTTGAGCCAAAATTGGTCGAAAATTGCCTCAGTTGGAAAAACAAAATTTTCCTAGTTTTTCTCCAATAATTCTGGAAGTTTGTCAATTAACTCCACTAAATGTGGAGATTCCTCTGAATCTGGTTGGCTCGCCAAAAGCGTCTCTAAGGATAATCCGTAGTTAATTAATGATAAGTGCAAAGTTGAGCACATTTAGTGGCACGTTTAATGAAAACCACCTATTAGTGAAATACACGGTTTAACGTGGCTAAACCACTGATTAACATAAATAATACGGTTTCAATTTCCGTTTAAATATTCCCGCCAAAAATTAATTTCCTCCTAGTTCCAGGCATGCAGACATGTGGGACCATAACCCCAAACTCTGTAGTGAAAAAACTTAAATATAAGCAGAGCCCTTAGTGGTTAAGAAACTCAATGGATGGTGTAATGGTAAGGGAGTGGTGCCGTAGGCAGGTGGTTGTGGGTTCGACCCCGAGCCCCGCCATAATATTTTGTGGCACTAATCTTTGGATCGACCATAGTATAAAAACTTTGGATAATATATGTTGCAAAATATATATATGTATTGTTTCCATGACTATGGTTCACACTTTTGAAATAAACATATATGCGCCCAATTTGATATATGCAATTCAAACTTGCACAAAAAATCATGTCAACCAACCTTGTCATGGGGGGGCCACATGGCCCTTCCCCATCGGCCTAAAAATTCCACCATTAATAAAAATAATCCACCATAGATCATTCCAAACTTAGGATTAGGATAAAAATTCAACTTCCCCAAGAAAAATTGCCGAATCTGGTGATGACACTTGTCACAATGTCATTGGATGAGAACTAGAGAATATTCCCTGAAGATTCCTAAGGTGTTGACTAGACTACGAAGCCATCAGTCTGTCACTATTCTGCACAATTTTTACCTATTTGGGAAAACAAATAGCAGACTGTAACTCACTCATATGAACTCAGATTTTGATGAAACAAGTTTTGTTGGAATCCCGGTGACGAGCTCTATTCGTTCTCTCTAGTTTGAAGCACTTCTGAGCACTTTCATTTTTTTAGCTAAATACTAAGTTCTTGATCATGAACAACACTAATGAACCCCATGGAAATATACTTCGCCTAATGTACCATTTTTCCAAAATTTCCTTTAACCGAAATTTTAACTCTACCAACACTGGTATACTCATCCTTTAAATTTTTTTGACTCTAGAGATGCCCCCTACACCAACTCAATAGAAAATTCTACTTCCCTATGTGGTAGCAACTCTGAAATATCTGATGGAAACACACCTTGGAACTGTTGCAAAACTAGATACTTGCTCAAAACATCTACATCCTCAAATTCCTTACCTTGATCATTAGAGATATGAACTACAAATAGTACACACCATTTCCTACGACTACGCTTGGCCTGCATGGCTGTCACCATCCTAACTGATGTGGTGTTCTTCTTTCCGTGCAAGACTCTTGGTTCCCCATTATCATCTAAGCATTTGATGGTTGTGTCATATAAATATACCTTGGTCCTCTGAAGATATATCCAATCCATACCCAATAGCATCTTGTATGATACCAAAGGAAATATGTTTAAGTGCGTTATTGTAAGCATACCATTTAACTCAAATGTAAAATCTCTTTCCCAATGGTGAACTATTTTCTCCGTACCTGTAGCCAACTGCACTAACCAATACTATGCATGCATTTCCTTACTCAAAGCACACTTATCCAATAGGTCAATATTAATATAACTATAATTATATCTCGTGTCAATAAAAATAAAAACAACTTGATCACAAAGCTTATCGTCCATCTAAATGATAGAAGCCTGATGATCTGCCTACATGTTGTCCACAACTACATAAATTCGAGGAATGTTATGCCCAACATATCCCACTATATGTCCCTCTTGTGCATTATAGATCTGTGGCCTACCACCCTAATGTTGTGGAAAATCTCTTCTACGATGATCTTTTCTACAAGTCCAACATTGTATAGGTTTCCAACCCTCATCCTTATTCTTCTCCTCAGATCAATGTCCTTGTCCTCTGCTAGATGTATTGAACTTCTTAGGTGGGGAAACATTCTCCTTGTTACCTGTGTATTGATTCCTTGCTCACTTATTGTCCCATTTTCCTTTGTTCTTATCATTACCTCTCCAATTTGGCTTATTTTCTAATCTTCGCATTGATTATTGATAAAAATTCTTGAGTTTTCGGATGGCCTCCTCCAATGATCAAGGCTCATCGAATTCAATCCTATTTCTGAATGAAATCGGTAGCCCAGTAAGAAATCTCTGAATCTTAACCTCCTCCTCCTTGAGGTAAGGCACATATCTCAGTAACTCCATGAATCTCCTAGTATACTCCTCATCTATCATGGAACCCATCTTCAGCTCATAAAACTCCTTTTCCCTATGATCGTAGTATCTCTCTAATAGATACTTCTTCTAGAATAGCCTTTAGAACTCACTCCAATTCAATTCCTCCAAAGAAATATCTTTGCTTTATTCACATGTTCCCACCAAATATATGCTCTATCTCTGAGGATGAATGTAGCTATCCTAGCTTTCATTTTTTTAAAGTAATCATGAAATATGAAAAAATTCTTCATGCCAAGAAAGCATGCCTCTACATCCTATGGTTTCTTAATCTCTCTATCAAATGTACGTGGGTTTTCCTTTTTAAGCTCTTCCTGAAAATAGCTTGTGTCACTCCTCCTGGAAGGATGTTACCAATGATGATCATGATGCATGTTGGCTTGAGGGGTCCTGACCCATGTTCAGATTTTATCGTGGAACCAACAAACCCTCCAACTACTAGCCCTTTTGGCAATGACTTTCTTGCGCATATCAAAGTCTCACCCAAAGTAGTATGGAGGGGTGTTGGAACCAAGTTTCTGCACCCTGAGGAAGAAAATAATGTGGCATTCCTAAGTAGGTTGATTGCAAAAATTATACAGATCAGAAATAGATGTGCGTAAGTATATAACAATATTTATCAGATCAGCTAATCACAGACACAGATAATGCATAAAAATATAGGTCGCAGATCAACTTCATTGCAGATATATAATAAATTAACCAGATCTATATAATGTGAAATAAATTAAGCAGACTTATCCATGTATTCAATCATCAATATATATTCATGCATAAATAACATATATATTCACTCAGATACAATTAAGCATAACAGAAGTAAACTATCTCAATGCAATAACAAAATATAACTCAGATAACACAATACTTTTTCCAAAACCAATCTTTGTATTATATTCCATCAGTTTAGTAAAATAGAATTCTCCCCTACAATAACCCTTTCACACACACAACCAGTAGGGTCCACACACAACTATTACTAAGTCTCCAAGCACACACCCAAAAAATGAGACTTAGATAAAATCCTTACACAATGTTCATTAACATAAGAATAAATAAGAATTACTACTTCCTTGGACTCGATCTATCTATTTATATCCATCTTAGCATGTAGATACTATGGTCTCAAGCAATGTTTTGAGGCCCATAGTTTACCCTTAAAACTATTTTACATAAAAGAGGGACTTTGACCCACCCCAAAGCCCCTTGAATTTTCTGTGCAACACACATATGAAAAAATATACAAAAAGATACTAAAAAATGTACCCCAGGGGAACCCACTCCAACATGCCCCCAAAAAAAACCTGTGACTCGTCCCAAGTCACTATGGGGTCTGCCCCTTCATCTTGAGTTGGAGCGCAGTGACAGAGGATTTGAGTGGTAGCACCATGTCCAGCCTCTACGCAGCAGCTCCCCGCACTTCAATTACCAACTTCTCTGTAGTGGGTCCTTCACTAGCCAGTTCAATGTTTCTTTGTATTTTCTAAATAGTCTTCAGTGTGCTATCTAATGTCTATGACAGCTGTAGAGCCTCCTCGGCCCACGACAGCATTCTGATCTCAAGCAATTGTTCTTTCTGGATTAGGTCCTCAATTTCATTTTGAATTACCTGGACCTCCTATAGGTGGGCGAGGCATTGTGTAAGAATGAGAGTAGGCACCGCCATCATAATATCAACAAATTGTTGCTCCTTGACACAAAAATCATTGCGCAATTGCTATACCAGAGAATCATTTTGAATCGAAATCAAAACATCCATGGCCTCATCCAAAAGTTTATCACATTGTGTGACTATGGCAACAATTTTATCAGTGGTCTTCTTTACCTCGGAAACCCTCTTTTCTCTGACTTCTAGCAGGGTTTCTCGCTGTAATTTATTCTGTAGGTCAGCAATATGATGATCGAATTCAACTCGGACTATTTAAATTCCAGTGCATGAGGCTTTCAATGCAGCAGCCAGTCCTTCTAACTTCTCTTTTAGGGAAGCTATGGCAAGGACTATTGGTATGTTGTCATATACTTGGTTGATTTTTTCTTCGAGCACAACATGCTCTGCCTCGACTACGTGGCATGCTTCCTCTGTAGTCTACTATGTCTGATGCACTTTGACAACCTGTTGTTGTAACTTGACTGCAGTGATGTAGGCATGGGCTCCGCAGAATTGGAGTTCATCCACAATCATACTGTGTAGAAAATTTAACTTTCCTGCAGGAAAAACAAACAAATTAATATTTATATCACCACAACCTCTTAATTGCGTGTGTCGGATGGTTGATTCTACATAGATAGCTAGCTTAGGAATTTGAATTAAAAGAATATCTCCAGTCACAGGTAGGAATATATTGAGTGTTTGTGCGCTTGTTGAATGAAATCTTCCTTGTAGCTGGCTCACTTGTGCAACACTCGCCTGAATTAGGTTCTCTTGCAATTTCAATTCTTGGATGCCAACCTGCACCCCCTTGAGTGCAGTCCTATACTACATTTCCATGTGTGTCCATCTGTCCTATGTGACTGTTGTGACTATCTTTTCTATTTCATTGAAGTCGTCTTCGTTCAATGTTATCTCTTCTTTTCTAGTGGCCTTAGAGCATTTTTGGTTCTTCCTCGATCCTCTCGCAGCCTAAGAACTACGCTTTGTGACTTAGGAACTCTATGCTTCCACATGTTCCTCTTTTTCTTTTGGCGCTGCACCATTCTTCTCAGGTGCGATGTCTATTTCAAAATCAATTTTTTCGTCAATTGTAGTTGGCATGGCCTCTTTTTAAGTTGTCTTTTCAGTGGGTTGCATACCAGTGTGTGGCTTGGTAGGCGTCTTCGGAATTAATGTTGATGCTTCGAGCGCTAACCACATTGGCAGCCACTCTGCAATGACATGTAGAAAATTGTCGTTAGTGAAGAGATATGGTAATTCATGCAGAAAACCTTCAACTGTGCTCTTCCTATGGATGTGCATGTTGTGGAAGTTTGCCTTAAAATATGTTATCATGTTTTACTGATCGTACAAAGTCGGAGACAACCTAGGTTTTGATTGTACAACTTGGAAGAGTGAGGTTTCAAACCTCACCCATAAAATTTTATTCTCCATAATGTGTGCAGGGATGGAATAATTCCACAGTGTAGCATACCACGTGGCTTCACACATATGTGGCTCAATATTAGGAAATTGAATTTCCTCTGGGGTCTTCCAACCAATGAGGTATATCAGCAGTGGGAGCCAAGCATAGTTGAAATGCTTTCCCTCCTCTTGTACTTCGCGCACGTTCTCCAAAAATTATTTACATAAATATTGAGACCAATTATATATGACTCCCTTTTCACACTGTCCTGCTAAGGGAATGACCTACACAGGAACCTCCTTAGGTCTACATTTGTGCATAATATTGCAAGACAAGATGAGCATCCCAAATTAAACAAATGGGTCATTGATCTTTCTTACTACAAAGCCTCTACTATGGCGCAACACTTGGTACTTTTTCTTAATCTGCTCGGCCACCCACTTTTCTTGTGCTTTACCTAAAAAATCTACAATCGGATTTGCGCCTTCATTAGGCAGGCTTTTGATCCGATGGATCAGCACAACATAAATTAGTATGTGCTCTCCCAGCCATAGTGCCTCATCATGAACTAGTGCAAGAAATTATCACACACATATTTCATATATCAAGCTATGCCTGAAATGGTGAACCTGTAATAAATTCAGAATCCATGCCTTGTGCAAGCCCAACACCCATCGTTGCGGCTCAAGGCACATAAGGCCCACCTCATATGGCGCATGATCTAGATAGCGCTCTGACACATGCTTTGCAAAATTCTGAACAACTGCGATGTCCCAATCTTCCATCTCTAACTACAACGGAAAATTAGCAGAAAATTAATACTTGACCTCACTTTGTCTAGATATTTTGGAACTCTGAGAGATGCCTTGCGCGATGCGACATAGTTAGAAAAGTGTGAGAATGGGGCAACTTTGACCATATACTCTTCCTCCTCCATAATAGTCTCAGGGAGCTCAACTGTGGGTATTTTATGGTGCTCAACTGTGGTAGAGCATGACTTTGGAGCCTTCTCCCTGGGGGATTTACGTATCCCTGACGTCTGACACCTCTTAGACTTTGTGGGCGCAGGTGTTTCATCAACTGGCGCAGGTGTTTTAGCAACTAGCGCAACAGTATCCATCGATGTAGTAGGGTTCTTTTCAGTGCACGTAGCTATCATGTTGGGCGAAATTACGTAACGCAAACCCCTACAACATAACTCCTCCTTGAATCTCGAATCCAAACTAGACATAGACATGAATAGGCTACAGAAATCAGAGAGCTCAAGGTCAAACATTCATACAGAAAGCAAAGGAAAATATTTAAATTTATAGCTTTAACGCGTCTTCAACAGTAACTTATGCATTAATGTGACTCCATAAATGACAAAAAGGTTTGAAATCTGGAAAAATCTCCTCATTAAATGCAACCCAGACGCTCCCTTAAACATTAATAAAGTTGTCTTTTCTATATTTACTTTTCCAAGGGCTAGATTTTGGCAAGTCTATGACCTAGTCACAGCTACTGCAAGTGCCCGTGCGCACATCACACCTTCTTGTGCATCTTCCTTCCCAGCTACGCATATCCAATACTCTAGCCATATAATAATTTTGTGCACATAGGTTCATCCTTGTATGGTTTTAATCGGATTCCATTGACATACCCAGGAAGATATTCTCAACTCAATGTGGCCAAGTGCACTGCACCTCCATCAGTGATCTCCTTAACAATATATGGCCCTAGCCAATGCATCTTAAACTTCCCTGGGTGGCGGCCAAACGTTTTTTCATACAACAAGACCAAATCATCCTCCTTAAACACCTTTTTCCTGACATGCCTATCATTCCATGTTTTTTCATGTGCATTTTGAAATTTTTGGTGATGATTGGAAATAAAGTGATCTTCTTCGAGTGCGACAAAAAATGGCAATCGTTCCTCCATAGCATCTATTTCTACCATATTTGTAAATGTTGTGATGCGCAGACTGGGAACAATGTACTCCATCGGAAAACAAATTCTTGCCCATATACCATCCTGAAAAATGTCTTACTAATAAATTTTTTACATGTGGTCTGATATGCCGAGAGAACTATGGGTACGCACTCATCCCAATCATTTCAGTTAGCATTGAAAAACTTGGTAAGCGCAGTCTCCAATATTTTATTGAAAGCTTCCACTGCACCATTCGCTTGTGGGTGATAGGGAGTGCTATTTTGATGATGCATCCGAAATCCATCTGTCAAAGCTTCAGTGGTTTCATTCACAAAATGTGTACCATGATCACTTATTATAATCTTATAACATCCAAAGCGAGTCAAAATATTATTGAATATGAACTACGCAGCTATATCCACAGTACAATCCTTCACAAGATTAGGTTAAGCCCATCTGGTTACATAGTCTGTCACAGTGATTATGTAACGTGCACCACTCTTCTTTCTTAGAGGATTAATAGTTTTGACAAATTCTGTAGCCCATTTCTCAAATTCTTGCAGTGCCATCTGTACATGTAGGAGCATCTCATCTCGGTTCGATGGCTTTCCGATCCTCTAGCATACATCGCAGCGCGATAATGCGCATAGGCATCATTGTGCACTGTGGGCCACCATAACCCAGTTCGCAAAATATTTTTCATGGTTTACTTCCTTGCATAGTGACTCCCAATAACCCCCCCATGAGCTTCAACTAAGATTACATGCCTCTCATAATCCAAAACATATCTTCGCAGAACTTCGTTTGCACCCATCCTGTACAACTGGCCAACAATAATAGTGAAGTCTGTTGTGCGCACCATGAGATATTTCTTCTGTTGTACTGTATATTCTTCAAGCATGCGTCCAGTAGTCAGGAACTGAAGAATATCAGGTAAATTCTCATCAACTACCTTGATAGCAAAAAACTGCACATCTGGTAATCCATCCTCTAAGTTCATAGGTTCTTTACCAGTCTCAATGAGTGACAGATGGTCTAGCCCAAAATTCAGTATTCCTGGTTTCACAATGATCTCAATGTCATATTCCTAGAATAGTAAGAGCCACCTGCATACCTTCCCCCCCCCCCGGCCCCCAACATAGGCTTATTGACCAAGTATTTTAAAATAGAAGGATCAATAAAAATCTTGAAATGTCCTCCTAATAGGTAATGGTCGAATTTTTCCAGTGCATACACCATCGCTAATCCTTCCCTTTATGTGGTTGAATAATTCCATTATGCACTAGAGATTTTTCGACTAGCATAGGAAATAGGGTGATCAATCTCTCCAGTTCCCCGCTGCGCTAAAATAGCTTCGAGCGTGATACAAGAGGCATCAACATGCACATGAAAGACCAGTATGGGCACAATGACCATCGCTCGCTTCAATAATTCAAAACTCTTATGAAATTCTTCATTCCAATAGAATGTCATATCCTTCTTGATCAACTTCTCCATAGGCGTGGCTATCAGGTCATATCCCTGAATGAATTTTCGATAGTAGCCAGTGTGTGCCAATATGGAACACAATTGTTTGATATACTCAGGTTTCGCCATATTAACTATGACTGTGATCTTTGCGGGATCTACCATCAACCCTTGCTAGCAGACAATGTGTCCCAATAGTATCCCGAATGGCACACACAAGATACATTTCTTCAAGTTTAGGGAAATATGATAATTTCTGTAGGTATCCAGTATTAAGTGCAGATTCGAAATGTGTTTATTCAATAGTCCAAAAATAGTCCAATCATCAAATTATACCTCCAAGAACGTATGGATAAACTCCTTGAAATAAGCTACTACTACATGCGAGGAGATGGTAGGTGCATTCTTCAAGCCAAAAGGCATGACTGTATACTAAAAATATCCCCATTCAGTTTCCAAGGTTGTCTTACTACGATCCTCTAGCTCAATATTGATCTAACGATACCCTGAAAAACCATCTGTAAATGAATAAGCTTATTGTCCTCCAACATTATCCAGGATCTCATCAAATAATGGAGTTGGGAATGAGAGTATTCAATTTGCGCAAGTCTACACAAATCCTAAGTTCTCCTTTTGTCTTATTGTCTTGCACTACCATGGGACTAACCCAATCATACTCTTCTACTAGCTATATAATTATTGCAACAACCATCCTATCCAATTCTTGTTTTACCTTCAGCTTATATTTTGGATTCAATATATATGTGTGTTGCTTCACCAAGTGCACATAAGGTTTCAGAGTGATCCTCATGACTCCAAGTTCTCCAATTATTCCTTTCAACTCTGATAAATTTGTAAGGAATAATTCATAGTACTCTGTCAAAAACTCAACAATTTTTCCTATGGTGTCATCATGCCAATAGTCCCTAATCTTTTCCCACTTGGGTTGCTCTTCAGATCCAATTTTCACTTGCCAAGCCTTTAAAGGTTTCGTCACATCTAGCAAAGTGATCGAGGGCCCAACAATTGCGTTGTCCCTCAGATTCCGGAATCATGATATTCCTTGGATCTTCATCATTTTATTTAACTTTCAGATTTCTTCAATTCACAGTATCCTTTATCTGCGCATCCCATTCTAGCAGAGCACACTCTATCGTTGGATTTGTTGTATCAAAGATAACTTCCTGAATGTTATCCAAAGCTTTACCAATCTTATCAAACCCAATCTCAAAGCTAAATTTTATAATGAAACTCTCCATCAGCACAAACCATTCACTAGTAACTCAGTTCCACTCTACCTCCAGATACCAATCAGTACGTATTGTTAGCACTCCGCCAGATTCCCAAGGCTGAATAAGGAATCCGAACAGAGGTAACCACAGACCAAAATTTTGGCATGGTAGCTAGCCCTACTAGGTTGGATAGGGCTCTCTCCACAAGGTTACAGCCAAGAGGGCTGGAGGAATTAGATTTTTTAGGCTAGATAATGAGTGCAGGGGTTTGTTTTGATTTGATTTGGGTGGGTTTCACTAGACGAAGAAAAATTTTCAAGGGAGTTAGGTCAGGGAAAATGAGATAGGGTTGCAGGGATTCAATGGGGAAAGGTAATAATAAGGCTTAGCACTTTAAAGATGATTGTGATGAGATGGTTTTGAGACTAAGGAGAAGCTAGGAAGAGCATGGGAGATGTATTCTTCCTAAACAGAGTAAAATGGAAAAATTATGAAATCTTTGCCAAAACAGAGCATGAGCAAGCATGTGTTATGCCTATAAACTTGAAAGAATTCATACCATAGAGATGTAATGAACATGAATACAACACATTCTAACATATGAAACTGAAGGAAAAACAATTATAAACATCATACCACTTGTATCCAAAAAAATAGCTGCAACTCTTATTTATTAATTGCCCAAAACTGAGTATAATAGTTTCCTTGATCAAAAAGCTAACATCCAAACTGATTCCAACCCTTGCTAAGAGTTAAGAAAGGGAATAAATAGACTTCAAAACAAAATTCACTCATCCTCATGGGTTTAATCCATGAGGTGAGGAAGAGATCCACAAAATACTGAACTGAAAGCTAAAGTGTAGGATGGTCCTAGTGATTCATTCCTAATTACACTCAAACTGATTCATTTTGACTCAATGATAACATTTACCCAATGAATCTACCCCTAGGTAGCTAATCCATAGCATTATTACATTTAACATCATTAATTACATAGGTAGAAACATGATTTTCTAAAGAAATTCAAAATTTCAGAGAAATTCCAAAAATATTAGCAAAATGGTCATTTGTGCCCTCCCTTTGTCATTTGCGCCCTCGTAGTGTCATTTGTGCACTCCATGTTCAGGGTCACTTTTGGCTGACTTTAAGGTGTCCAAATCAGGTCCAAGATGCCTTGTTGGAAAGCACTTCCAGTCCTCTTTCTGAATATTCATACAGTTTTGAAAATGAAGATCATTTCCCCCCTCAAAATGTCATTCTCCCAAGACTGGTATTTTCACAGCACCTAGGTTAAAACATGGGAAGAAAGGTCATTTTTATGTGGTTTTTTGACCTCTTCACCTGTCAAAACTGCAAACCAAGTCTAGAAACATGGTTTTCTAGAATTCATTTGTCTCTAGGAATCCAATGTAGCTTTATTTTTCTCAAAATTTTCCCCAATCATTTGCGTAGTGCCTAGGGTGTTGCGCAAATGACCAAATTCCTGTCAAATGCATGTTACAAAAAACTCAGAAAATCCCATATTTTGCAAAAAAGTTCCAAAATGTTTCAAAATTGGTAGAATGGATTATGATGATGTGGCTAGGCTTGGAGGGAGCCTTAGCAAGTACGTTCAACTTTTTCTTCTCTTCCATGGCCAAATCTTCAATCTTTGCATTGGCTCTTTTGAGCTTGGCTATTGCAATTTTATCCTTTAGAGCATGGTGTTTGACTTCCCTCCTCAATAGGTCATTTTCTTTGTTAGCCTTTGCTAGAAGCTTCTCCAAGTGCTGATTAGCTCTATCAAACCATGGCTCCCTATTTTCACTGATCACTATAGCAAGCTGTTCATTTAGGGTTAGTTGATCATCAAGCTCAACTTCCCTTTTTATTTCTAGAGCTAGAGATCTTTTTAGCCCTCTAGTTCTAGGTCTCTTTCTTGGTGCTTGTTCCTCTTCATCATCAAGAAAGCCATGCTTTTCAAGTGTTTCATCTACCATGGATTTTTCCTTTTCTACCTCCCTTTGAACAATGACATATTTGATCTCATCAATGACCTGTTTAGTTTTCAATTGCTCATTCTCCTGCTCAAGGAAGCTTATAACATATTTGGCCTTATCAAGATTAGTTTGGAGCTCCTTAATATTGACATCCTTCCCTTTGATGGCTAAATTACTGATTTTTTTAATTTTCATCCTCATCTAGGTCAACAAGCTGAAATTCTTGTTATGTTTCATGAAGGTCCTCCTCATCATGACTGACTGTCTCAATCACCATTTCTTTGCCTTTTTCCACTTTCTTATTTTTTGTAGAAGGCATGGCCCCTTCTACTCTATGTGGAGCAAACACATGCCTATGGCCTCTTTGGTAGGTTTTTTGGAAATGGCTCAACCTCAAACATACTAGCCCACTTAGGCTCAAATTCCTCAATCCTGCAAGGAGACCTAGTGTCATGATGAGATGGAGATGAAGGAGGTGAAGGGGAGTGACATTATGATGATGAATGTGATATGGGCTGAGATTGAGGGATGGAAGTGGATGGTTGGGATGATGAAGGGACATTTTGTGCATTCTAAGTAGATGGCTCTTTGAAAATATCATTAGCTATGAAGGTACTCCATGCAATATTTAGTTGGTTGATATGGTGGAGGACTATGATTTTAATGAGGGAATGATGAAATAGACTTCCAATTTTCTATTCATACTCCTTTTTCTTGGAAATGTATGCCATCTTCTCTATGCTCTGGAAAAGATAGTACGGTATGTTAAGCATCCTTACCCTATTGAAATTCATTAAGATCTAGATGTGATAGGAAGAAAACCTTGAAAATCTACCTTCACATGAAAAGTATTTCATGATTAGCTTCATCATTGGTGAATACCTGTCCAGGAGGTGAGAAAAATGAAATAACCTCTTTGTCTAATTTTGGTGTCTTGGTTTTAATAATATTTCAAAGTACTCTTTCTTCAAACTAATTTTCTTGAACCACTTCTCCCCAACATTTGAGATCCCAGTGGCAGTTGAAATAATAGCACTGGATAGATTAAAAGTGACACTAGCTAAAGTAACTTAGATGTCATGGAGTTTAGATATAAAAGGTCTTGTCAACATGGAATGGTGTTGGACCCTCTGAATTTTCTCACAGAAATCATAACAACCAACATGTTTGAAGAATTCACAGTCAATGGAGAAGCGAAGAGTTCCATGGTGCTGGTAAGTTTAAATATAAGTACTCTTCCCCCTTTATGTGGCCTCCTCACCTCTTTTTCCTCTCCTTCACTGAATGATTTGTTTTCTTCGTCTTCTACCATGGTGTTTATGTCAAAACCGTAGGGAAGTGGATGGTGTGAAATATGTTTTTAGGGATGGGGAATCAGAAAGATAAAATGAGGGAGATGTTGCTAGGGATGTATGAAATGGGGGAGGGGATAGGGAGTAGTAGTATAATGATATTTAGGATAGGGATTTGGGGATTTAGGGATTGGGTTCCTAGGTAAATTTAACACCTAGGGCTTAGGTTTTTGGGAGAAATGTTTAGGGAAAGGGAATTTTGTAAGATAGGGGTTTTGGGAATAGGTATTTGGAATTGTGGGAAGGGTATAAAGGTGTAAGAGGGTGTAATTTAGGATTTTTCACAAATGCAATGGGGATACTAGGGTTTTAAAAAAATTCAAACACTAAATTTTAATGTAAATTTACAATAATCAACACATGAACTTTGTGAAAATGGTTTTAAATGGCATGAGCTCTTACTAATTTGCTAGAGGTGAATGAGTGAGTTGGTGAAGCTTTTGGAAACACTTTTTTGCCACTTGAACACGTTTCTAGGGCTTGTTGGTAATTTGCACCATTTATCAAGCATTTTCGACCTCATTAAAATGTTTGTGATCTCAACAGAGCATTTGGGCCCTCAACGGAGCATTTCGGCCCTCAACAGAGCACTTGCGCCCTCGCTCAAGCGTTTGGGCCCTCAACTCAGTTTTTCTTACCAATTTCGCCCAAAAACTCGAAATTTGGTCTCTTAGAGTTCTTTCTTAGTGTTTGGAGGAGACAAATGAATTTGAAAATACGTCAAAGAGTCATAAATACTTAAGTGAATTTTAATTTCGATTTGAAAAACCCAATTTTCTAATGTTTCATTTCACCTTTTTGAAAACATTACTGATTACCCTTTTCCTTTGATTTTTTCTTTTTTGCAGGATGATGTTGCTGGAGTTTGGCACTTTTCTCTTTCAGTTTGGTATGTGTATTTTGAGTTGGCAGCACAAGACATAACTTATTACATATTATGATCATAAAATTACATTAAAATTAAAAATAAATTACATATTTGTTTTGAATAAAAATACATTTTAGTATGATAATCATACTCTAAAACCAAAATTACAACTTTAAAAATGATATTTACATGCTAATAAATCGTCTGCAGATGATTGAGAAAGTATTATTTGAGTCAATCTCACACCTTTTCTGCCCTTATTGAGAATAAATGGTATATTTATGAATGTTGAAAAATGAAACCTAATTGACCTAATGGGGCCTTGGATGACTTGAATTCATGGTTGACTTAGACTAACATAATGACATAGTGAAATGAGATTTTAAGATTTTTTTATGCTCAGGAAGACATGAAGGTGGGTCAGAAAATGTGAAATTTTGAGGGAGAGTAAGGTTTTATGACTAGGGCTACCATCAGTGAATAAATTTTTTGCATGACCAAATGAAATGATAAAAATAAATTGAGTGGGACCCCTAAAATGAATATGAAAAGAGTGATTTTGATCACTAATAGTAGAATGCAAATTTTGACAGTAACAGGTACCTTCCCCAATGTATGAATTGACATGTGGACCCATTCAGGTCTCAGTTCTACGCCCCATACCTCATTCCATCTAGCCAAATTTCTGTGCGGATCATTTTTTCCTAAGTAGAATTATTCCATTCTTATCTTTGGAAATTCAGAGCGTAACCTCATCATGCGTGCACATTCATCCCAATTGCCCATTTTTTCTTTATGAATCTCCCACCATTGTGCTAGAGTAGAGCACAGTCTGAGATCCAAGGCATGGAATGTCTATCCTTCTGGGACAGTTCTTTCAAGCTCTCCTAAAAATATGTTTACATCAGTTAAACCATCATAATGTGATAATTCACGTCCCTTATATGTTATGCATCGAAGAGATATGGTTACACGATTAAATTGTAGTGTAGATACTTCAAGAAATTGGTTTTGCGAGTTTCAGAATTTGAGAAACAAGAGTTGTAATTTTCCCAATTAAGGTTTCCAGCAGTCGTTGGGTTGATCCAATCTTCCTCGTGTAAATTTAGTTTATAGATCTGGTCAATATCATCATCAGCATGCATAGGATCTCTGTACATTTTTCCTCCTGCAGGATCTAGGGGAATGACAACTCTGGTTCCATTTCTTTCAAACTCCATTCTTCGCTTCTTCAGGTTTATGAAACCATCCATATCAATAGCCTAGTCCAATCTTAACAACGCAGGATAAGGATCAATATCATCCACAATTTAGATAGCTTCGAAGTCTGGAAGAACCTTAACACCTTCAATACTGACTATGACCTATGACAACCTTCCTAATGGAATTATTTTCTATCAATTTTCCATGCTCAATTGAATGGTATACCATTCCAGCTTGGGATCTCCCATGCACTGCCAGGTTTTCTTAGGTAGGACATTTGCATCAGACCCCAGATATGGAATAACCCAATCCATCTCATAAGCATCGATCTGCACGATCATACGCATATCTTGCCCCATCCTCTTATTATTCTTATATATTTTTTTGACAAATTTTTGTTCTACCAACAGTTGGTCCTTTTTTGTGTAGTTATCAGAGCCTAAAGGTTCTCTGCTGCCTTTTTCTTTCACAATAACTTAATGCAAGCTTGTAAAAATGGCTTGATTTATTTGTATACCCCAAATTCCTTCATCAGTATACCTAATGTTGACGCACTTCCTTCTGCGAATTCCTTTCACGCTTCAAAAAAAGTCTCCTTTAAGTGATGTAAATGAAATCCATCTTTGTTCTCAGGTACCTTACCAATCTAAAGGTCAGTATTTGACTATTTTCCCTTATCATAATTAGTGGCTACACCTCTCCTAATGACCACATTCACACTAGGATCCTCCTCACGAGTTTCTGCTCTGATCATCTAAAGATTGTACATCTTTTTCTCCTTCATCTTAGCAATAAAAACAGGGAAATATTCTATCCCATGGTCAAACTGTCTACAATAATTGATTTATTATCACACTGGATTTGGACAGTCACACACATAGTGACCAACATCTCTGCAGTTGTAGAAAATAACCTTCCCCCTTCCTTAAGCAACTAATCCACCTCCTCATCCTCTTCCTCTTCCTTGAAATCCGCCATGCCTAGAGGGGGATGCTGCTGAGGTAGGTTTGGCCTGCATTCTATATATTTAATCTTTCTCCGACATCATATCATAAGTTCGACAGTGTTTCTCATCATGTCCCAGTGATAAAAAAATCTACAAAACAATTGCTTTAGCTAAGGTTGATATTTATGACCCTTGGACATAAATCTGTTTCATGCAAACTCGCAACTTCACAGATTATGCACCATATTATGCTCTTCAGTGGGCTAGGTCCTCCAACATTGAGATAATTATTGAAAACAAGACATTGATCCTTATGGTGCCCAAAAAAATTATATTTTATGGTTGAGACCTCTGCGCATACCTCCTTTCCCTTATCTTTGGGCATATTCTTAATCTCCAATTGCATTGCTGCCAACTAATTATGAATATCTTGATTTACAAGCGCAATAGGTGTTGGGGTAGCTTCTAATTTCGTTGCAATCTCCGTAGCCTTATCTTGCATGGCAATATTATATTGAACCAAGGGTTGGCACAAATGTGGGAGTAGCTTAGCAATAAACCATTGCTTGTGTTGGGTATCATCGATAGTAAATCCACCATATTTGATAATGCACTTCAGCCTCTGATCTTCCTCCCATACAGATTCATTTACCTTCTGATGAATGTCTTTCATTTCTGTCACCAACTGCACATATGACTTAGGCTTCTTGAATTTTTCTTTTAGGGCATCTTTTACTTCATCCAATTTGGAATTAGGGTTTTCTTGGACATGTTTGATATACCAATCCAATGGGTGATCTTGGAAAGAAGTTGCCAACTGAAATTTCTTAATATAATCATTATTAACTTGTTGAGCTCTCCATACATCACTAGTCACAAAACAAAAGTGATCAGTATCTTCATTCCTAATACCTCTGAAAGTAGGTAGCTTCATTGACGCGGCCATATTTGCACTTGGGGGAGGTGGAGGTGGGGGCAGAGATGTACTACGCGGTGGAGTTGGCGCTTTATGAGATGATTTTGGAAGTGGAGTGGTTGGGATATGGAAGATGGTTAGGGTTCTTTCCTGATTTGATGAAACTTCTTCTCGGGATACTTCCTCTTATTCAGAGTGCACATATTCACTAGAGCTACTAGTTTTTGGTTCCCCGTCACTATCATATATCTACTTGAGAGGGATATAAATAAATCCCTTTTCTGGGTCTTCATTGTAAAGTATTCCACTACGCGTATTCAAGACTCTTCAGGACATTCACACAATATGTTGGCATAGAGAGCCCTATTCACATAATAACATCTTCAGCAATAACTTCAAAGAGCGCATGAAATCACCTTTTCTGACTCATCAACCTACTCCATTAAGTTCCAAGCATGCCAATTATCTAGGAATTACTTTTACTGAGATCAGTTTGGTCGAAAATTGAGTGAGTTATGACCAAAACGATTTTTGCCTCAATTTATCCTCCAAAACTGGAGAGACTACTAGTTAGATTTCTAAATTTAGCAATACCGCCAAGTTTGGCACCACCTCCAAATTTTCCACCAACATAATCCCGAGATTATCTTAGTGTTAATTTGAAATTAGTGGTCGAATAAGCACGTTTTAAAATGGATAAGCACTTCTTAGCACTACTCATGGCTTATCATGGGTTAACCATGTATTAACATTAACTAAACATAATTAATGAAAATATCCCGCCATTTTTGCATTTATCTTAGCTCTCAGTATTTAACCCATGATCATATGGGGAGGGGGCTAGCTCGCGGGTCTGGCCCCCTCCAACCCCCATCCGTCAGATTTGTAAACCATAAAATGTAGTGGCGAACATAGTGGTTAAGAACCAATGAGCAGAAGAGTTGGTAAGGGGTGCAACTAGCGGGCGGAAGGTCGTGGGTTCGACCCCTACTCCTCCATATAAAATTTTGTTTAAATGGATTACAGCAACTTCGCCAGTTTTTCGTTGCATCCATATGTGGTGCTGCTCCACCGTTTAATTAGCTCCTCCACATTTGATTTAACTCCGTTGAAAAGTGGGTTGCAAACTTTATATATATATATATATATATATATATATATGTATGTATGTATGTATATGTATGTATGTATGTATATGTAGATATATACATATATACATATACATATCTATATATCTATATACATATATACATACATATATATATATATATCTATATATATATATGTATATGTAGATATAGATATACATATATACATATACATATATATATATATATATATATATATATATATATATATATATATATATATATATATATATATGTATGTATGTATGTAGATATACATACATACATACATACATACATACATACATACATACATACATACATATATATATATATATATATATATATATATATATATATATATATATATATATATATATATATATATATAAATTTTGCAACCCACTTTACGGTGGAGTAGCACCACATATGGCTGCAATGAAAAATTGGCAGAGTTGCCGAAATCCATTTAAACAAAATTTTATATGGAGGAGTGGGGGTCGAACCCATGACCTTCCGCCTGCCAGTTGCACCCCTTACCGACTCTTCTGCTCATTGGTTCTTAACCACTATGTTCGCCACTACATTTTATGGTTTACAAATCCAACGGATGGGGGTTGGAGGGGGCCAGACCCACGAGCTAGCCCCCTCCCCATATGATCACAGGTCAAATACCGAGAGCTAAGATAAATGCAAAACTGGTGGGATATTTTCATTAATTATGTTTAGTTAATGTTAATACGTGGTTAACCCATGATAAGCCGTGATTAGCACTAAGAAGCGCTTATCCATTTTAAAACGTTCTTATTCGACCAATAATTTCAAATTAACACTAATATATATATATATATATATATATATATATATAATTTCACCATTCAGCCTAATGTCCAAACCTATAATGTGCAATGATAATTCGACCCAAGGGTTGGAGAGGGCCCACCAGAGAGGAGACGTGGCGCCCTCTGGTTGGGTTGTGCTCCAACCTAAAAACAAATTCAAATTCAAACTTAGGAAGATTATTGGAGGTTATTGGGCAATTTTTCCTTTCACCAACCCATCTAGAGAATCTGAAGACAACACTTATCACAGTGTCACTAGCTGCAATCTGGAGAATATTCTTGCAATGTTGACTGTACCTACCACATCAGCATTGTACATATTCTGCTAATTTTGTTTTCCTCTTTTGGAAAAAAAATAGTAGACGATAACTCAGTCATATGAACTCGGATTTCAATGAAATGAGTTGCGCTGGAATCCTGGCGACAAACTCTATCCGGTTGTTCAGGTTTGAAGCAATTTTGACCACTTTAAAATTTTAGCTAATACTGGAGATTTATATCATTCCTTCCCACTAGAAGCCTTTTGGACCCCAAAAAATATTATCAATTTTTCAGGAAGTGAAGGTACAACTCCCTCACTTTTCCAATCTCCAACCATTTTTCCTTTGAAGGATTTTGACCTTTGAGTCCAACTCTAAGGTATTCAACATACCCTCTTCTTGAAGTTTTGATTCTTCTGTCAAGTATGAGATATTCATGTAGTTCATCAAGATATTCTGGCGAGAAATCATCTATTGATGGAAGCTGAACATGCTCTCCTTGATCATCAACCAAAGGAGGCTCAAACAATCTCAAATTCTCAACATTAACAACAAAATAAATTTGCATATAAGGAGGAAAATTTATCTTGAATGCATTTGTATCAATCTTTTCTAGATTTTAAATGGACCATAACGGATTGGTTTGAGCTTTTTTCCTTCCCCTTGCAATCTTTCTTTGCTTATGTACAACCAAAATTCATCTCCAACTTGGAATTTGTGATTAACTCGATGTTTTTCATGCCTTGCCTTGTAGCTACTTTGACTCTTCTCAAGTTGCTCTTGCACTGCGTGATGTACCAACTAAATTTTCTCACTAAAATTTCTTGCTTTATCTATGTCACTATGTTCATCTATAGAAAAATCTTTCTCAAAGATAAATTCCAATGGCGATCTTGGAAAGTAACCAAAACATGCCTCAAATGGCAATGTATTTGCGGAAGAATGTTTTTCCCGTTTGTATGCATGTTGTATGTAGTGTAATTGTTCATCCCACAACATGGGATGCTTGCTGCAATAACCTCTTATAAGATGAATAACAGTCATATTTACCACCTCTATTTGACCATCTATTTGTGGATTAAATGTTGTACTGTTCTTCAACTTTGTATCCATCATGTCGCATAATTTTGACCAAAAATTCCCAACAAATCAAGAATCTTGATCACTTACAATAGAAGTACGAAGACCAAAATGGATCCATACATTTTGAAATAAAATATTAGCAGTTTTTTCAGCTGTAATAGTTTTCTTACATTCCATCAAAATACACATTTTTCTGAATCTATCTACCACAGCATACAAATAATCATGACCTTTCCTTGACATAGGAAGGCCTCCTACAAAATCCATTGAGATGCTCTCCCAAGGATGAGAAGGAACTGGAAGTGGTGTGTACAAACCAAGCTTCCTATAGCTAGGCTTACTTGTTGCACGTAAATAACATCCTCTAATAAAACGAGAACCACTTTCATTCATGCGTGGCCAATAACAATACCTTTGCAGATGCGTTACTATCTTGCCTACACCAAAATGTCCTGCAATCAATGATGTGAGCACCTCCCTTATGATATTGTTTCTTTCTCCCTCTGGTATACATAACTTGCCCAAGTGATACAACAAAATTTTATGCACATAATAATCTAACTCTTCACTTTGGTTTCCCTTAATAAATTTCTCATACACATCTTGAAAATCACTATCATTCACATACTGTTCAATGTAACTTTCATGCATAATAGAATTGTGCTTGAGAATAATAGTTGAATTTATAATAGGCCTAGAGAGAATATCAACTACTTTGTTGTAGATCCCTTTCTTGTACTTGATAACCAAGTGAAATTGTTGTAGAAAACCCATCCACCTGAAATGTCTTGATTGTTGCAGTTTGGACTGTGATTGTAAATACTACAATGGCTGATGGTTGGTATGGATAATGGTATCTTTTCCCATCAAGTAATGATTCCATTTATTTAATTTTTTTACCAATGCATAAAAATATTTATCATATGTAGGATATTTAGTCACAGCTCCATTAAAAGTTTTAGAATGAAATGAGGTAGGCTTACCATGTTGCATGAGCACTGCTCCCATAGCATATTCACTTGCATCAGGTTGGATCTCAAATTGCTGTATTAGATCTGGAATTTCTAGTATCGGTGTCAAACTTATCTTTTGTTTTAAAGCATCAAATTCTTTTTTCTGCAAATATACCCAATGGAAGACTTTATTTATGCTTTTCAATGCATGTAACAGTGTTGCAATGGAAGAAAATTAGCAATAAATTTCCTCCAATACTGTGTTTCCCCTAAAAAGTTTCTGACCTTCGTAATTGTATTGGGATTGGGCTAATTCAAAATGACCTAAAATTTGGAAGGATAAATCTTCAATTCACCTCCTCCACCTATGTGTCCCAAATATACCAATGAAGTCTTACCAAACTCGCACTTTGACATCTTGAGAAACAATTTCTCTTTTATCAAAACATCAAGTACCTTGTTCACATGCATGACATGTTATTCTCTTGATTTGCTGAATATGAGTATGTCATCTAAGTAAAAAATGACAATTTCATATAGAAATGGTCTAAGTACATCATTCATCACTCTCATAAAAGTAGTTGGTGCATTTGTTAAGCAAAATGGCATAACTAACCACTCGTACAATCCTTGTCTAGTCTTGAAAGTAGTTTTCCAAATGTCTTCTTCGGCTATGCTAACTTGATGATAACCACTTCTCAAATATAACTTAGTGAAATACTTTGCATGCTTTAATTGATCATGAAAATCATCAATGTGTGGAAGTGGGTAGCGATTCTTTACCGTGATTTTGTTCAGTGCATGGAAATCGATACACATGCGCCAAGCCTCATCCTTCTTTGGAACCAAAACTGTTGGAGAACCACTTGGCGAAGTAGATGGGCGTATGATACCTTTATTCAGCAGCTCTTGGATTTTTTTATTGATTTCCAGACTTTCCATGATTGGCATGCGATACATACCAATATTTGGAAGTGGAACATCCTACTGCAGCTGAATCTCATGTTTAATTCCCCTCTTGGGTGTAAACCCCTTTGGTTCTTGAAAAATATTGCCATGCTGACTTACCACATCAAAGAGATTAGATTTTAATTTTTCATCACATCCTTCAAAAGATTCATAGTTAACATATTCCTTTTTCTTGATGATAAGAAGTGTTGGTGTCCCATGTTTTGATAGTTTGGCAAATCAAAAGACAAGGCAACATCAGAACCAATATTTAGAGTTATAGGATCTAGTCCTCCTGTTCTCAGAGAGGGATCTCTCAAATGTTTGTTTGCAAAGGTTTATCTTGTGTGCTTAGAGTATTGGTTTTATACTAGTTATTAAGTGCAGGTGTTTGTTTGTTTGTTTGGTTGAGTTGATACAGCAGAATATGAAAGATCTAGGAAAGATAGATAGACAGGGGAAATGTCAACTTCATTGGGCAATGGAGTCAAAAATAGGTCATAACAAACTTATCAATGGATATGGGATATCAAAGGGAAAATATTACTTGGCCACAGGATCCTTTGGTTTTGGAATGAGATGGACATCAATGATTTGGAAAGAGAAATTAAATTCTCAACAAAGGGAATTTGAAAACACAATTTGAACAATAAAGAGCTATTTGATAGACAGGGCTAACCATGAATTCTACAAATCACACTTCAAGCAAATAATGACTTCAAAACAACTTTTAAAATGAAATCTAAGATTCGGGGAACACCCTATTTCCTCAAAGATTTTATTTCAAATGACTTAGAAAACATAAAAGATTCATTGATAATTATGGTCATAGAAGAGGGAACACCTAAATACATCTATGATCACAAATATAAAGACCTTTAAGCCAAATTTTCAAGCAAGGACAAGGGGCATGATCAGAACAAACCTCCTTGGCTTACTATAAACAAAGAAAATTCAAAGGGAGACTTCAATAAAAACCTTTAAGTGGCAGCAGACAAGCAGGGAGAACCATAAATCATGCTGAAACCAACTATTCAAACTATTAAGGAAATAAACAAGCATGAAGACTAAAGAGAGAGATTAAAGACTCTAAAATACTTCAGCAGAAGAAAAAATAAAACAGTGAAGGATAAACAGGTCTAAGGTGCTTCCAAGAGTCATTTCTTAGTCTAAAAATTTCATCCTACTGTAGTAAGAATTTATGGAACAAAATGAAAACAGGGGAAAACATTAAACGGTTCAGAATACTTCACCAACATCCAAGCTCATGGATCCAATGATAGAGCCTTCTAAAAAACAAGCATGCAACAACATCATCAGGGCTTCCAAGACTTCAATTTATTCTTCAACTTCAACAGACTATGTATTATTTCAGAGAGTTTCAGTATTACAACTAGTGATCAACCAACCAAAAAAAAATTTCTCATCTTCTACAGAAGTATTTATAGAAGAATGAGGAGGTGAGATCTGATAAAAGATCTCTAAAGATAAGTAATACAGTCTTAATGGCTTCTCAGCCTTTGAGGGGCTCGATGAAGAAGCTTAGAGATGTTCTATCTGTATTAATTGTTTTACACTTAAGATTAAGCTCTGTGGGATCTTTTGTTGACTTTTGAGGCTTGGTGTCATGAATGTAATAACTCTGCTGATATTTTAACCTTAAATTCCTTTGGCAGAATTAATTCTTCGGCTGCGTTGAGGAAAATATCTGATTTTTCTCAATAACTGCGGCTTTTGTTTGAACACTTTGAGGCACAGGTGGCTTTGTGGTAGCTGGGAGGAATCAATTTGCCTCAGATGTGGTGGTGGAGGCCTTTATGTCTGATAAAACACTTACGATTTTCCTTTATCTGTGTTTTAATTTGGGGGATTATGTTTTTGATAATCAATCTTAGCCGTGATCCCCACAATTCTGTCTTCAATCTTCTGTTCTGTTGTGTTCTATCTTCAACACTGATACTCTTTTAATTGTGATTTAAAATCACTGTGTCTTGTTGATGTGCAAGCTGCGCAGGGCTCATATGGGATCAATGCCTCATGAAGCATTGACGAGACGTGGAGTTTGAGCCTTGCGAATGGTTCCCTTTGATGAATCAAAGGCGTGGGAATCATCATTTCCAGCCTTCAACCTTTCTTTCAACATAATGGAGACCATTAAACACCTGCAAAAATACATAAAAATATTAGAAAATCCTGCGTTTTTGGGTTTTACTGCTGCAGAGGGTGTGGGGAGGAGCATGGCTGTTGGATGGCATCATCCAATGATGGGGATTCTTTGGAGGAGGTCAAAAGGAGAGCAAAGGGAGAGAATATGTCAGAACCGTTGATCGCGCAGAGATCAACAGTGGGGATCACGTGTTAAAATCCTCTTGGTGGAAGGCAGAGGGTGATGAAATAATGCGGGAATGATTTGGGACCGTCCAATCTGGACATGTGGACGGTCTAGATTCAATCGGAGGATCGCAATCAATGGGGAAAAAAATGTTAAAAATTCACCCGATGAAAAGATCCGATGCGATCAAATGTGGACCATTGATCTGAGGGCCAGATCAACGGTGGGGAGTGAATCGGGGGGGACAAAAAAATGTAAGGAATGAAAATTGCGATGCGATGGAGGAAGGCCGATGCGATGGTCTGATCGGGTCATCACAATCAGAGGTTTCAAAGGGGCACGATCAGAATAAACCTTGAAGAAGTTTCCGATGTGATGGGCAGAGAAAACACACTGACCGTTGATGTGTTTTAAGGATCAACGGTGGAAAATGGTTTAAAAATATGAATGGGCGGAACCCTTTGTAACATTGAAAAAATGGATTTTTCGTGAAATACAAAGGAAAAAGCATCAGGAAGGGCTTTTTAATAAGGTTAAGTGCCCGATTGCGGGGCTTTGGGTTTTTCGGAAAACAAAAAGGGCCTGGGGCTTATATAAGAGGGCCAATCACAATCGGAGTTCGAGGTTCGGTCTTTCAATCAACCCATTGGGTTTTGCGATTAGCGCCTAAATGGTTTGGCACCTGCTTCGAGGGCCGGGTCGCATGGAGGGGAAGTGGTTTAGGATTTTGGCCCAAGGGGGCTTAAACCCATAGTCAAAAATACTTGTTATTAGGGCATTTCCAAGATGTTTAGAAGGATTTTGGGGGTTTCTTCATAGTTCAAAACGAGTTTTAAACTTTGTAAAAATGATTTTCATAAATGGAAGAAGGGGAAACATGAAAATAGAGGAGTTTTATGGAAGAAAAGGGGAGAAAAATGAAGGTTAGTTTTCTTAAGTGAGGAAAGGGAAAACAGGTGATTTTGCAGCAGTATGAAATCAACAGAATTCCAGAGTGCACAATGGGCACAGTAGGGAAGATTTTGGATAGAGGCATGAGCCCTTCAAGAGTCTTCAAGAGATAACACTTTTTTGCAATAAAATTTGTTCCTTGAAGGCTCCAAAAATGATTTAGCCACATTTTGGTATAACAAATTTTATAGGTGGCTAACAAGAAGCACAAATTTTTACCTGCATTTACTAGCCTCTTCATTTTCCCTCCAGTAACTAAAGAGATATTCAATTTCTTATGATGAGCTCTCACAATATACTCCACTCCATCTTTGATCAAATGATATTTTTTCCCATGACAGTAGAATACCACTTTCTTTTCATACAAATATGGACTACCCAAGATAATCCCTGAAAAAAGTTTGCAATTTTTGGTGTCACAAAGGTGGCTTATTATAGGCAACCTTAGTGCTTCTAATTTAATTCTCATCCTGAGGTAATTCTTCTTATTTCAAGAGTGTAAGCACAATATATGCAAGTGAGATCGACTGATAGTTACTCTATGCTGTTTATGAGAAAGGATTATCTAATCTTCTGAATTCAATCAACTTAAAGAGGAATGGGCTGGTAGATTATGGCTAATTATTCTGTCTAGCTTAGAAAAGAGAAACATATGATTGAATAGCATAATGATGGTTTGAACAACAATATTGATGAATTTAACAACAATCTAAATGAATTGAACAACATTCTTAATGAATAGAACAACATTCTTAATGAATTGAACAACAATCTAAATGAAAGGAACATCAATTAATTATATAAATTTTCAATGGAATTCTCTTTGTAAACTGACTAATTACCATTAATCAACAATTGGACGCTTCACTGTGTTGAAAGCACAATTTAATCCACAAAGACAAGTAATCATTGAACAGTAATTATCCTACGATTTGTAAATCGATTGTAAAGGTGTTGGAAGAAAATGGAAGTGTCTAACTACTATGAAGCATTATTATATAAACTAGAATATAGGAATGTGATTATACTGAATCAAGGAGTACAAATGATAAATTATTCTGAAGGGAGAAAAACTGGAACTTTATTGAGTATAAAAGTATTTTACAACTGCATCAGATAATTGGGCATGGATTCTATAACTAACGCACAACATAGAAATTGGCGAGGAAACTCCCATGGGTTGGGCCCAAACCACTAGAAGTTTTAACGCGATCAAAACCTCAAAAGGTAATTTTTCAAAACTTCAAAACTCTTAATTAACTCAAAGCATAATACGAGAATACGATCTGACAACTCTGTCTTGATGCATTGATTACAGAGGGAAAATTCCTATTCAAATCCCTATCTAGTTCATCTCTAGCCCTTTTAAAGGAAATTTCATGTAATGAGATAGTATTCTCCAAATGATAGCCCACTGCGCGTGGCTGGCGTTTGAGTTCTTGAGCTCAAACCTGTCTTTCTACCTTCTGTCGGCTTCTAGGAGTTACTGAGGTTCCATACGTTCGTATCTGTCGGTTGTATTTCATTTACCGTTGGTTCAGCTGCTTCACCTTCCTACAAACAGAGATGCAATAAGTCAAATTTTTGTTATAGAAATGTTCCTCTTTTCGTTAGCCCAATTGCCCTGATTTTCATAAATATATTATTTCTTTATTATAAAAAATGAGAAAGAATTCCTAATACTGTGTCATAATTTGAAGTAATTATAGGGTGAAAACATACCTTAATTCTGGCCCAACATATACTCCCCTGCTTACCTAATTGCATGTCCTCATGCAAACATATGGTTGAGATGCAACTGCGTTAGGGAGTAGGCAGGGTAGACCTTTTCCTTGTGTGCTTTGAAACCCTGCTTTTGTCTCATGATTGCAAAGGTAGCGCTTGCGCGCCCTTCTGGTACTTCATAATTATGACTATAGTCATCAGGAGGATACCAGAGGAGAGGGCTTCTATATCTACATCCTAACCATGCAGGCCCCATGCTAAATACCAGGTTACTGTACAAGAGGAATCTGGAGGCAGCAGCCTTGAAATTATTTTAGCCAAATGGCTCCCTATTCTTTACATTGTTCATGGAGGACATCCATCTTTGTTTAGCTGCCACCAAGGCTACTTCTCGAATGTCTTCAAATTATTCCTGTCCATTTTCTATGATGTCCTTATGGATGGGTCTCGGCCTAGTCCTTAAACCTTGCCTTCGCATGAAGTTCTTGTGCTAGATAAATAGTTGCAGGCGTTTTGTAGGTTCCCCTCTAACCCAAAATTCTAGGCCATGTTCTCTCTTTTGGAATATGTTATAGGCCTTGGCTCACTTAATCTGATTCTTGGAAAATGAGAGGAAGGCTTGGAGCTGAACATCTCCTATAAAGGGACTAGGATTGTTGTCTATATATTATTCTAGAAAGAAATTGTACATGTAAAGTTCACATAGAAGGCATTGGACCTGTTCATCTTGATCATTATAGCAATGGACAAAATATTTTATAGTATTGAAATTTTTAGACTTTCTTGCCCTGGCAGCCTTGAATTTTAGCAGTAAATATCATTCTGATAAGAATAGGGCATAGTTGGTGGTCGATGCTCTGCATGATAATGCATCATTATACAGAGAATAAATCGTAGTAATTTGTTTCTTGGCTTGCTCCACTTGTTCTTGTGTCCTTTTTACCTTTGCCTATTCTCCTCTGAGCTGGGAAAATGTTTCATCTTCTATGGAGGAGAGGTCTGTGAATTTCTTTAGTAGTGCTTGGTATTCTTGTGTTGGCACCACCTCCTTCCAGCTCATGTTGTGTTTGCACCAGTTAATTGTGTAATTTCTGTTTAACATCTTTCTTGACCAGGGAGGCATAGGTAGGAGCTTCCTTTTTTTGGTTCTCCTTATCTTCTATAGTTTTCTACTCAGTTTGTGTAGAAGCTTCAATGGTATTTTCTAGTTCTGTCTGAATTTCGGGCTCAATAGTACTTGCTTGGTCAGTTTGTATCCTAGTTTTAGAAGTATCAGTTAAATTGGTTTGCACCTTAGCCTCTGTAGTAGCTACCAAGTCGGTTTTTATCTCAGCCTCAATGATGTCAGCTGAGTCAGTCTACATCTCGGCTTCAACAGTGTTTATCAAGTTGGCGGCTAATTCTATTTAAGTTCCTACAGTGGTGGTTTTCTTCTTTGGATTTCAGGCCCTTCTTTCCTCCTTCAGTTTTTTCCTCAGATATTTCACCATTTTCTTTAATCTTCTGCAGGCCCTGCTCAGTTTGCTAATCTTCTTTTCGGCTGAGTTCTCACCTAACCTGATTTCAGTAGGTGGTGGAGGAGCGGTATTCCCATTTTCAGGGATGGTGTTGCCAACCTCAGGGTTGCCTGTGATGGTGTTTCTTATTTGACCTTTAGAGTTTAATTCTGCATGAGGGTCCCGACTGGGTGGGGCAGTGCTACCTCCCAGTTTCAAAGGAATTTTTTCTATGCTTATGTTTTGCTCCAAAGCGACAGTGTCACCTGACTGATTTCTTGATTCCGCTCTCCCCTCTGCCTGCCCTTCGCTATTCACCTCATAATTATCAAGATGGGACAGAGCTCCACTAGCCTATGATTCTTCTTGGTAGGGTAGGACTTCAGTGTGACCAGAAATGTTGGCGATGGTGGACTTATATATGGGTTCCTCTTGCTCTTCTGCTCCCGATGGTTTTCTAGATTTGTAGTATGTCCGCATGTAATGTTCCCACTTAGCCTTAGCTAAGAGGAACATTCAATTTTGTTTTAATTTATGTTTCATGAATAAATTAATAAAGGAGGACATGTAAAACTCCTAAAAATTCTGAATAAATCAATGCCCATGTGAACAAAGACAAATCAGGGCCATGTAAATAATCACTTGCAGGTGTGAAAGAGGTTTGAGCTAAAGACTGGGTCAACATTGACCAAATCAACAGTGTTGTCTAGGTTCATTGCATCTCCAAAAGGGACAGTGCAGTTCTAGATGGAAGCCTCACATGTGAAAAGGGCTAACTCATCAAGATGGTTTAGGGTTTGCAAAAGCTTTCTCATCTTATAAAAGGAAAAGGAGCGTAGCAAGAGAAGGTTGTTGATTGATAATATTTCTGAGTATTTGTCTGCTTAGACAAATACCATTCTCTATTGTTCAGTGGAGGATTGTATTTGGAACTCCAATGCAGGGATTTCACCTCTTCCTTTGAGGATTCAAGGAGGAAAGTTTGCTGAATTGAACCACTATCAGGCTTGAGGCCAAGCTCCATCCTACATTACAACGCTTCTCATCTTGAGGGTTGAGCTGTCTTGTGAGATGCGACAAGTGGGAGTCTAGATCTGTAGAGATCTAGTGTATTTTGGGAGCCTCTTTCCGATGGAGTGGGTCCTTTGACCCCCTGGAAGAGTGAATCATTTATTTATACTTCAGATCTACAATTTTACAGTAGTTTTCTATGTCATTTTAGCTACAACAATGTTCCCATGAGTAGACTGTGTTATTTCTGTATGAGGGTTTTCATGGTGTTTTGCTCATAGTTTAGATCAGAGATCTCTAGTGCTGGGCTTTGCCTTCCACTTGGTGATCCATGGATTAGCTTGCTGATCTATGTTCTGTTCAGATCTGATCCATTGTAAAGAAATTTATATTCAGAAATTTACTACAGCAATTTCTACATCTGCAACTTGCTTCTCAGATCTACTCTTATTTATACATGCTTTTGTCAAAATTCCAAGTGGATCTTGAAGAGAAAACTATATAGTTTCCAGATCTGAAATAGATCTGATGTTTTGTCCACATATATTCTCTAGATCTAAGTTGTAACTTCCAGCTGCTGAAGCTCCTTAAAAATAACATTGTTCAGGAATTTTTGCAAATATATATGTGTTCTAGCTCTCTTTTCTGAAGATTTATTGATGTATTGACTCATGCATTCTATTGTATAATGAAAGGGCTTTATCATAATGCTGATTTGCTGTTGTATCACTAAAATATAAGTCTCCTTGCTGATCTCCACTGAACATCTCCTAAAACTGCATAATTCCTGAAGCAGTGCTTGCATTTGGCTACAACCTTCCTCTTTAGGTGCTTTATAGCTAGTCTAGTTTTTGGGAGATCTATTTAGTGAGTCTAAAATGATTTTTTTTTTTTATGAAACTCCATATATAAGTCTCATACAGCATAAATAAGAGGAACCAAGTCCTAATCTTTTGCATGGTTTTACTTATACAACGTTCCTCTTGAGCACCTTGTTGAAATTCCTGAAAAAGGATCATTACAGTGGTATCGGAGCTCCCTTCTTGGCACAACATTTGCTTGCCTAGGAGCACCAATAATGCTGTATTCCGAAGAAGATGATCCTATTTCTGAGAGGGAGAGGAGGTACCAGAATAGAAGTCATAAAAATTATGACTACACTACTGATGACCTTGACAATGGTTAAGACAAGGGGAAAGCCCCTGAAACTGAGAAGGATAAGGAAGCAGAGGAGTTTGAAAAAACTCTTTTGGAGACCATGCAAGATCTTTCCAAGGATATCAAAGAGATGAGGATGGATAGAATGAGGGAATATCTTGGGATATTTCATCAAGGAGAGAGTTCTGACATGTCTCACTATGGGACTGGACAACCTGTGAGCTTGCCACAAGCTCCACAAGCCTCACAACGCTCTACTATTCCTACCTTCTTGGCTGTAGAGAATGAAGGACCACAAGAGAAAACCTCGCTTGAAGGTTACTTTGTGGAGTATGACTCTCAGAGTCATAGATTTAAGGATAACTTGAGTTTCCAAGAGTTCTGCCATCTCAAGGACCGGAGGAGACCATGGCAGCAGTATAGAGATGGTGGTTTCTTTCATGGGAGCTATGGGCAGATTATTCTTGCCAAAGTTTGATGTATCATCCTCTTGTTCTGCCAAGGCATGGGTGGAAAAGCTGGATATCTATTTCCAGTTGAACAAAGTCCCTGAAGTCGAAGCCATCAAGATTGTTGCACTGCACTTTGAGGGGGAAGCCCACAACTGGTGGTTCCATGGGATATCTACATTGGGACACATCAATGTGTCTACCTATGTTGAGTTCACTAGAATATTGGTGGAGAAATTTGACTGGAAGGATCCCGAGGCAACTTTTATAAGCCTTGCAAAGCTGAAGCAGACAGGAGATGCAGAGGCCTATATCTCTGAGTTCCTGAGATTTTCAGTCATGGTCCCTGATCTATCTGTAGCAAGGAGAGTCTACATGTTCATTGATGGGCTAGAGGAACCTTTTCATGGGTTGGTTAAGTCTGCCAAGACCATCACTTTGCATGATGCCATTGAGAGGGCTAGAGATCTCCAAGATGCCTTGCCAAGAGCAAAGGCAACTTTCCAAAGAAAAGCCCTTCCCTCTTCTAAGAGGAAAGAAGGGAAAGATGCTCCACCTAAGGAGAGCTCACTGAAGAAACCTCTTGACATTGATCTCTGGAGGGATTTGAGGAAAAATAGATTTTGTTTCACTTGTCAAGAGCCATGGGTACCAGGACATAGATGTGTTGCTACAAGGGCACACTATATAGAGTTCTTTCCAGACTTTGAAGAGGAAGATGGGAATAAGGGACCTAGGATGGGGTCACAGTGCTGGTGAAGATGAGGAGGAAGGCCAAACACCATCCAGAAATGAAGAAGGAGCCTTTGCTCCAATAGGTGGGACTCTTGCTTCTTTGAGAGGAGTGCCAAGGTACTTGACCCTAAGGGTACAAGGTTCAATCATGAACCAGAGGGTGTCTATTCTGATTGAAAGTGGGGCAACCCACAACTTTATTGATGCTCACCTTGTGCAAAGGAGAGGGATACCCATTGATACATTTGATGGGTTTTCTGTTTTGGTCCCAAGAGATAGAACTATGCAATGTATGCAATATGTTCCATCACTTTCTGTCACTATGGGATCCTACACTTTGGTGGATCACTTCTTTGTAATGGACATACTAGACACCAATATCAGCTTCGGTGTCCAGTGGTTGATTACCTTGGGAAAGGTCACCACTGATTGTAAGGCCTTGAAAATGGAGTGGGTGGACTTGAAGAGTGGGAAACCACAAATAATTCAAGGCATGCACACTTATCCCACCCTAATGTTTCCACACAAACAACAGAGATGGATTTGTGTAGTGGATGCAAGGATCTCACAGTTCCTTCTCTCATGTTTATGAGAATGCTGCAAGGAACATTCCTACCTCATGGAAAGCCATTTGTAATGTCATTAGATTATGATCTTGTGGGGAAAGCCTCACAAAGTGTTGCTCCAAAAATAGATCAAGCAAGGATTAGAGAGCAAGCTATGGAACTGTGGGAGGAAGGAAGGGGGAGGATCAACCTTCCCACAAACAATTTTGGCATGTGTAATGTCAAAGAAGCAATCAGCAACAAGGCAAGCACCACCATAGATGTATCAGCAGCACTGTCCTTGTTGAGCTGTGTAGATCCATATTAGAGATCTCAAATCCTTGTGGAGTACTACAAAGATCTTCACACTGGGATGATATTAGATGGCATGAAGCAAGGGGGAGGCTATTTGGTCCATGAAGGGGTAATCTATCATCTTGGTAAATTATTCTTGTCTCAAGCCTCCAAGCTTAAGCAGGAAGTACTACAAAGAGCACACAAAGAGTTCCTTTCCATCTATATGCAGTCAGCAAAGATCTACACCCTAATCATGAGGAGTTTTGATTGGGAGGGTATGAAGGAGGAACTACATCAGCACTATGATTGGGAGGAACTACATCAATACTTACAAGAGTGCAATAGCTATGAGGAGTTGGGAAAACCAAAGGACTCTATGCAAGAGTCATTTCAGCCATCTCTTGCTTCTCTTAAAAGAGGAGAAATGCCCATGCCCAATTCCATGTGTGTGGGAGACTTGAATGGCAAAGAATATGATCTTATGGAGCATGTTTATTTCTCTAATTTGACATATTCTCTTACCACATGTATGCTGGCCATGGCTCTTACAAGGAATGATATTACATGCAGACCTCATGGCATTGGTGAGGCCAATGAAAACTCCAAATTTGGTCACTCCCTTGAGGTGCAAAGGGAGATTCTCCACCATGATGGGTGCTTCCCAGAGGCACCTAACTTGGGTATCACTTTAAGCCATGTTAAAGTTACCCATGGAGCAAAGGTGTGGTGGGAGTACCACTTACCACACTCAAATATACTCAAGACAAGGAGTGCATTGCATTGGTATCTTATGTGGGATTGTGACCCACCTCCTCAAGTGGAAATTTCAGTTTGCATATATGTCATTTTTCTTCCATACATAGATGATATATTGGTACTTTTTATGGGTTTGTATGGGAAAAGAGTGGGCAGTGTATATGTACCACATGGGATTGAAATTCATCTTGTACTTCATGATACATGTTTTAGATGTGACATTTCTTCACCCATGTTTATTTCTATTGAGTTTTACACTCTTGAAGGGATGGAATATGCCCCTATCATGTTAGTCTTGGAGGAGCAATTTTTGATGTATTGGCTTAATGAGCACTTGGCCCATGATGAAAGCTTGATCCTCGATGGTGCCATCAATGGAGAAGGAGAAGAACTATAGCTCTTACCTCATAAGTTGCTTGAGGACAAGAAACATTTTAGAGGGGAGGACTGCAATGTTCCCACTTAGCCTTAGCTAAGAGGAACATTCAATTTTGTTTTAATTTCTGTTTCATGAATAAATGAATAAAGGAGGACATGTAAAACTCCTAAAAAGTCTGAATAAATCAATGCCCATGTGAACAAAGACAAATCAGGGCCATGTAAATAATCACTTGCAGGTGTGAAAGAGGCTTGAGCTAAAGACTGGGTCAACATTGACCAAATCAACAATGCTGTCTAGGTTCATTGCATCTCCAAAAGGGACAACGCAGTTCTACATGGAAGCCTCACATGTGAAAAGGGCTAACTCATCAAGATGGTTTAGGGTTTTCAAAATCTTTCTCATCTTATAAAAGGAAAAGGAGGGCAGCAAGAGAAGGTTGTTGATTGATCATATTTATGAGTATTTGTCTACTTAGACAAATACCATTCTCTGCTGTTTAGTGGAGGATTGTATTTGGAATTACTATGCAGGGATTTCACCTCTTCCTTTGAGGATTCAAGGAGGAAAGTTTGTTGAATTGAACCAATATCAGGCTTGAGGCCAAGCTCCATATTACATTACATCACTACTCATCTTGAGGGTTGAGCATTCTTGTGAGCTGCAGCAAGTGGGAGTCTAGATCTGCAGAGATCTAATGTATTTTGGGAGCCTCTTTCCCATGGAGTGGGTCCTTTGACATCCGGGAAGAGTGACTCATTTCTTTGTACTTCAGATCTGAAATTTTATAGTATTTTTCTATGTCATTTGAGCTGCAGGTCTGTTCCTATGAGTAGACTGCGTTATTTCTGTGAGGGTTTTCATGGTGTTTTGCTCATAGTTTAGATCAGAGATCTCTAGTGCTGGGCTTTGCCTTCCACTTGGTGATCCATGGATTAGCTTGCTGATCTATGTTTTGTTCAGATCTGATCCATTGTAAATAAATTTATATTCAGAAATTTATTGCAGCAATTTCCAGATCTGCAACTTGTTTCTCAAATCTACTCTTATTTATGCATGCTTTTGTCAAAATTCCAAGTGGATCTTGAAGAGAAAACTATATAGTTTCCAGATCTGAAATAGATCTAATTTTTTTTCCATATAACTACTCTAGATCTGATTTGTAACTTCTAGTTGTTGAAGCTCCTTAAAAATAACGCTGTTGAGGCATTTCTGCAAATATACATGTGTTCCAACTCTCTTTTTCGAAGATTTGTTGTTGTATTGACACATGCATTCTACTGTATAATGAAAGGGATTTATAATAATGCTGATTTGCTGCTGTATCACTGAAATATAAGTCTCCTTTCTGATCTCCACTAAACATCTGGTAAAATTGCGCAATTCTTGAAGCAGTGCTTGCATTTGGCTGCAGCCTTCCTCTTTGAGTGCTTTTTAGCTAGTCTAGTTTTTGGGATATCTGTTTAGTGAGTCTAAACTGATTTTTTTTTTATGAAACTCCTTATATAAGTCTCATACAACATAAATAAGAGGACAAAAGTCTTGATATGCGTAATTTTTGTACGGTTTTACTTATACAACGTTTCTCTTGAGCACCTTGTTGAAATTCCTAAAAAAGGATCATTACACCTCATTTGTTCTAGGGCTCGAGCCATTTCTTCCTTGAAGTATTGCAAGGGTGCGATTTGAGGGTGGGATGGTCCTGCCTCCTCTATCATGTTCGAGGTTCCTTGAAGTGTTTTAGACCGTTTTTTCCTGCTTGGTTCTGAGGTTGCAGTTCGGGTCCTTTTTCTTCTAAGTATGTTTACCCTGGAAAGCTCAATTTCATTTTCGCCAAGGTTTATTTCACATTCCTATGCATCATGGTTAACAAAATTGTCCCAAGATATATGCTGCTTATCTAACTCATGTATGATGACTAGTTTAATTAACCCGTGGTGACTGACTACTGCTTGGGGATTTTTGGCTCTTCTTAATCGAACAACAGTATCATGCAATATGGAATTTAAGAAAGCAGTAAAATTAACTGAAATATTTTGCGTAAATACAACTAAGAGTTTAAGCTGTCTAGGTTTTACCACGTCTTGATGTCCGTCACATGTAATAAACCTTTGGATGAATTCCGTCAGTTCCTGCCATGGTTGGTGTAGAGAGGTATGGTTAATCCCTTTCCCTTTTCACTCCAATGGCTCCTCCGGATCCTGATATGCTGCTACTGCCTCTCGTAGGAGGAGATATCTCTCTTTCCATTTTTCTCCTTCTACTGGTATTCTGGAGACTCCAGAAATAATTTCCTCTCTGACTAGTATAATTCGACCCTTGATTCTAGTCTGACCTTCTTGCAGATTTTGTAGAATCTCAATTAGAATTTTCATATCAAATCCCTGTAATCGATGTACATATGTTAGCCAGTCGACTTGCTGGAGGATGGCGCTAGCTACATCTGAAATTGGAAAGTTTATAGGTTCGTTTCGAAGGGAATTTCCTCCCATAGCTGGTGTGCTTTCCTGGGTCTTTTCCTCTGATTGTATTCTCTCTCGGCTCTGTTGTTTCGACTGAATGTTGTATGAAAGAAAAAGAGAGATTGTGGTTCTGCACAGGTAACTTCATGCCTTAATTTTAGTGTTCCTCTAGTCTTATCAATGTATATAACGATATTTGTGCAGAAATTTCGCATGCTTGCCAATTTAAGACTAATTACACCCCCTCCATCGAAGAAAGGGCGCCCACGTCCTCAAGTACAAGAGGGATTTGTAAAATCATGAATGCGAAGAGGGGAATTTTAGGATTTGGTAATAATGACCTGTACGTGAAGGATGTTGAAGATTGCAACAAGAAATAGTGAAGGAGGCATCTTGAAACATCATTCCTGATCGTGGTTGGAAAGTGATCACCAAAACTAGGTGGGGGCCACATAGGTGATTTTTTGTCGCAAAGTCTATTTTTAGACTATGTCTATTTTTAGACATATGGATCATGTTCTATGAGTTGCAGGATGCTATTTGTGGATGGTTGGTCAAGTCGGGAAAAATTGATGGACTTCTAGTTTTAGACATATTGGGCAGAATCTATTTTTAGATTGTCAGTCTAAAAATAGATATGTTGAATATTATTAGCTCTTAATAATATTTGGACTATAAACATTATCTTATTCTCTTGGAGCACTTCAGTTAAGTGCACAGATGTGGCACGGGAGCTGACAGAAGGAATTACGCTATTCCTGAGGGTTAAGTGGAGCTATTTCATGGAGACTTCAGTTAGAACTCATGTGAGAGAGTTTGGTGGAGTTGATTGAGGAAGTTAATGGAGTTGTGTTCAGTTTAACTGAGTTAAACATAGTTGAGCTAGTTGTATCTAGTCTAAATGATTGATACACTAGTGAGAGTGGTGTGAATTAATTATTAATTAATTCACTAATTATAAACTCATTAATCAACTAAAGAATACATCAGTTAACTTTAGTGCATGGACAGTTCAGTGGAGACCAGTGCAGAGATAGGTGAAAGGGCAAGTGTGACTATTTGTTGTGACTATAAGTGATGCATGATTTGCATCCAAAACTCAGTAGAGATGCCTATAAATCTTTGTGTAATGAAGGTAGAGATGGTCATTCTCATCAAAACTATTCTTGGCCAGTTGCGCGGTAGAGCGAGCTAGCAGGCAGCAAAGATTGGTGCATGGTGCATAGGATTTGCAAGATCAAGCACGATTAGTGTGCTCAAATGGAGATTATCAAAAAGGCTTGTGAGGCTTTGTAGTGCGATTGTTACATGATCTCTATGAAATATAATATAGATATTTGGCGTTTTCCTTTAAGCACCATTACATCTTTGTTCAACGTAATTTTTATGGCTTTAATGTATGCATGCAATTGATTTTATTTCCACATGTGATGATCAATGGTAGAAGAGATTTTGTATTATGCATGAAGCTAAAATAGTGTGTGATCAGGAGAATCTCGGTGAATAATATCTCATTTATTCAAATTTATACATGGTATCAGAGCGATATTGATCATTGGAGTAATTGCAAAGCATTGAAGCAGTTGAGTTTTAGGATAAACTCGGGAAAATAAAAATGGAGAAGAATGACACTATTCCAGTATACTTGAAAATGTTTTTCCACTATAGGGATGAGCTTGGGAGTGTAGGAGTTAGTGTGGATGAGGAAGGACAAGTCAAGAAGGTTGGGATTTGAGAAAAGAATCTCTACAGACTTGAAGTAGATGGGATGTATACGGAGCTTCCTACTGTTGGGAAGTGCGAGAAAGACATGCAATTGATGCTTGAGAGGGAGCAAGTTTTGCATGCAGGTAAGAGTGAACCTCGGGATGTGGATCAGCCACAAGATGTGGATCATGGAGTGGGAGAAACCACTCATGTAGAGAAATTTCGTGCCGGATAGGGGCGAGAGGGAGTACATGCGACTATACCACCATATACCACCGGGGGAGAGGTGGGGCGGCATGCATGATTAATCCCAAGAAGAGATTTACGGGCAAGATTCATGAGATGGTGTATCTCATGAATTGAACAGCTAAGAGGTGTCCACGGCCATGATAGCATGATCGGTTAGTTAGTCTGCAGGCAGATCAAAGTGACAGTGTCGGATACTGGAGCGCGGATCAGAGTTGACAGCAAGTGCAAGAGTGCATGGGTGCAAGAGTTCAACAACACAGTGGTTCCTGATGACATGTGCAGTTGGCCAAGCAGAAGTTGAAGAATTTGATGATAGATGCTAGATGCATCAAGACTGATTGAGTTTTTTGGAGCCTATTCAGTTTCAAAGGAGTTGCAGAGCATATGCATGGAGTTGCATGGCGCTTGTGAAGGTTGCGGGGCGAATGCATGGAGTTGCATGTCGCATGCAATGACAGTCCTTTCTTGTTGAGAGGGAGTGTTGAAAATGGAAACAAGAAACAGTGAAGGAGGCCTCCTGAAACATCTTTCTTGATCCTAGTTGGAAAGTGATCACCTAAACTAGGTGGGGCCCAACGGTGATTTTTGGCGCAAAGTCATTTTTAGACTATGTCTATTTTTAGACATATGGATCATGTTCTATGAGTTGAAGGATGCTATTTGTGGATGGTTGGTCAAGTCGGGAAAAATATATGGACTTCTATTTTTAGACATACTGGGCGGAATCTATTTTTAGATTGCCAGTCTAAAAATAGATATGTCGAATATTATTAGCTCTTAATAATATTTGGACTCTAAACAATATCTTATTCTCTTGGAGCACTTCAGTTAAGTGCACAGATGTGGCACAGGAGCTGACAGAAGGAATTACGCTATTCCTGAGGGTTAAGTGGAGCTATTGCATGGATACTTCAGTTAGAACTCATGTGAGAGAGTTTGGTGGAGTTGATTGAGGAAGTTAATGGAGTTGTGTTAAGTTTAACTAATCTAAACATAGTTGAGCTAGTTGTATCTAGTCTAACTGATTGATACACTAGTGAGAGTGGTGTGAATTAATTATTAATTAATTCACTAATTATAAACTCATTAATCAACTAAAGAATACATCAGTTAACTTCAGTGCATGGACAGTTTCAGTGGAGACTAGTGGAGAGGTAGGTGAAAGAGCAAGTGTGACTATCAGTTGTGACTATAAGTGATGCTTGATTTGCATCCAACACTCAATAGAGATGCCTATAAATACTGTGTGAGAAAGGCTGGGGTAATTCATTCTCATCAAGAGCTATTATTTAGCAGGGATTGCGCAGTAGAGGCAGGCTAAGGGCTGGCAAAGATCGGTGCATGGGATTTGCAAGATCAAGCCTGATTAGTGTGTAGCAAGTGGAGATTATACTGAGAGCTTGTGAGGAGCCTTGTATGATGATTGTTACATGATCTCTATGAAATATAATATACAAATAGTTGGGGTTTTCAGCTTTAATATTTCCCATTACATACTGTGTTCATATGTGTGAATTTTTATGGCTTTAATGTATGCATGCAATTGATTTTATTTCCGCATGTGATGATCAATGGTAGAAGATATTTTGTATTATGCATGAAGCTAAAATAGTGTGTGATCAGGAGAATCTCGGTGAATAATATATCATTTATTCAAATTTCTACAAAGGAGAAGGTCGTGGCTTTCAAGCTTCAGGGGGTTGAGTAATTACTAGCATACGCAGTGTAAAGGTCAGATTTGGAGGTTTTTCCATAATCACATCTTGTGCAGAAGTGACCGGAAAGGGAGAGGGAATAGTATAACTATTATTATGATATGATGTACTTCAATGAAAAGTTATGACGCAAGCAATACTGAGACAGGAAATGATTGGTTTTGTCACCTCGGGGTTCAAATATGTAAGCATATCTCTGTTAGTTATTCATGTGGTAGATTATAATTATCACTAATTCGAGTAATATCTTATGGAAGAAGAATGGAAGATAAAGTATATAAGAGTAATTGGCTATTAGTGAAGCATACTTTCATACCATAAGCAAAGCCACTGCTACCAGTAAGCGTTCATAGCCTCGACAGGGTTGCTATTTTAACCCAAAAGAATGAGTCGAGATCCTTATGTAAAAATAGTTATTCTGTCAATTTTGTTGAGAGATCACCATGCTGGTATGATAGCTAGATAACCATAATGCCACTCACTAGAGTCATAGAAAAGTGATAAGGTTGGCTCGTGATGAGCCCTCCTATCCTTCAAGCAGATAAGAAGGTCATTACCCTAGTGTGGTGGCCATTGTGGCCATGCCACTTGCTAAGCACTTATGAACATGGTAGGCTGGCTCGTGATGAGACACCCTATCCTCTCTTGAAACTTTGGATGTAAGCACAATACTTATTTTTGAATCATAACATTTTGATTTATAAGAAGGTCACTGTGCTGGTGTGATAGCCAGATAGTCACGGTGCCATTCACTAGGATTGTAACAGAGTGATCAAGCTAGCTTGTGATGAGACCTCCTGTCCTTCAATTAGATGAGAAGGTCATTACCCTGGTGTGGTGGCCATTGTGGGCATGTCACTTGTTAAATCCTTATGATCATGGTAGGCTAGCTCGTGATGAGACCCCCTATCCTCTTTAAAAATTTACATGAATGCATAATAGTTTCTTCTTTATACATGGAGGAAGACTCTTTAACTCCTTAAGAGTTAGGGATGGTGAGAAAAGTGAAAGAATGCCAATAAAATTAATAGCCCTTATTCCCATTTCTTCTTGTTGGAGGAAAATATTACTCAAATAGTGCAGAAAGATATACCATCATAAGTTCATGTATTGTATGATAACATATTTGAACTGGGGAGGAATTAGCCTTTCATTTCATGTATGTACAATGTCAGCTTCCTGTTTAAGAATTATAGTGTCAAGGAATCATCATATTGGTAATTTTATTGTTTCCCTCTCTTATTCAACTGCCATTTCCTACTGAGATATGCCTTTATAGCTCAGGTGTAGATTAGGGAAGGGGTGATGGATAAAGGGAATAATAGGATGTAAAAACAAGGTTATTAAATTTGAACATCAGTTGTTCAATAGGACTGAGCAGCAGTCATTTGGAAAGTTTGAACGACAGGGAGAAAAATGCAAAACTCAATTGTTCAATCCAGTCGAACAGTAGCCGTTCGAGGATTGAACAACAACCATTCGAGAATTGAACAGCGAGAAAAATAAAAAAGAAAAAAAATGGCTGTTAAATCCAATTGAATAGCAGTCATCCGAGTATTGAACATCAGTCATTCAAATATTGAACAGGAGAAAAAGAGAAAAATAAAAATGCAAAGACACGGCTGTTCAATCCAGTTGAACAACAGATATTCGAGGATTGAATAATGAGAGAAAAAAAACACAACTCATGATTGTTTGATCCGATTGAACAAAAATTGTTCTGTTGGATTGAACAATAGACATTTAGGGATTGAACAACGAGAAAAATGAAAGTGAAAACACACGGTTTTTCAATCCTCTTGAATAGCAGTCATTCGAAGATTGAATAGCAATCGTTCGAGAATTGAACAATGAGAAAAAACACAACTCACGGCTATTTGATCCGATTGAACAACAGTCGTTATAGGATTGAAAATTGAGAAAAAAGCACAACTCTCAAGAGGATGAGAGGAGAAAAATTGTGAGTATGAAGAATGTACAACAAATTAAATAACTTATATACATTATTTACAAATGATGGTAGCAAAATTCTCATGTACTTGAGTTTGTGGGGTTATCACCCCCTTGTGCCACAACTTCGATGGTGGGATCATTCCGTACCTGTTGGAAAAAAGTTTCTTTCGTGAGAGGTTTACGATAGAGGCGTACTCTATGCCCATTGACTCAAAATGTGGAACCAGACCCATCTATGGTGGTCAACGTGAGTGTGTCATTTTTTTGTACTTCCTAAATCTCGTATGGACCAAGCCACCTTGTTTGTAATTTACCTAGAAAATCTTGGAATCTGGAGTCATAGAGGAGTGCCCAATATCCTTTTTGAAATACCTTCTTCTTGATAAGGTTTTCATGCCACTTAGCTCGCTGTTGTTGGATGATCAATGTGCGTTGCAGGGCTAGTAGTCGTATTTCGTCTAATTCATTTATTTGTTGGAGTATTCTAGCTTAATCTTTGTTAAGTCCAACCCTACTTCCTGGGTTGTTCTCAAAGTTTTGATTTCGAATTCAATAGGGAAGATAGGTTCTCTCCCAAATACTAGCTGATATGGTGAATATCTAATGGTGTTTTTCTAGGTTGTACGATAAGCCCATAATTCTTCTGGTAGTCTAGTGGCCCAGTCCTGGCGATGTGCTGATACCGTTTTGGTAAGGATTGCCTCCAGGACTTTGTTGGTGCTTTTGACTTGCCCATTTTCCTGCGGGTGGTAAGGAGACATAACTCTATGGATGATATGGTGATGTCTTAGGGTGGCTGTAATTTTATTACCTATGAATTGTGCCCCCCATCGGTTATCACTTCCCGTGGAAAATTGTATCACACGAATAGCTCAAAAATAAAATTAATCACCAATTCTTCCATGGCTCTTGACAAGGCCACTGCTTCTACCCATTTGGTTACATAATTTGTGGCAACCAACATGTAGAATTTTTGGTTTGATGGAAAGTTGAATGGTCCAACAAATTCTAGCGCCCATCATTCAAATGGTTCTACCACCAATTGTGGTTGTAGCGGCATTTCATAAGCTTGGCCTGAGCAGCCCATTCTCTGGCAGCTATCACAGGCCTGGACATATTTTTTTGCGTCTTTAAAAATTGTAGGCCAATAATAGCCGAACTGTAACACTTTATGCCCCATTCTGCATTTTGAAAAATGGCCACCACAAGGTTCATCGTGTCAGGCTCGTAAGATGTCATAGATTTCATCCTCTCTTATGCATCTACGTATGTGCATGTCGGCCCCTGTATGCCAGAGGTATCCACGAATCCAAGAGAATATTGTGCTACGTTGTACAATCAGTTTCTGTTATCTTGATGTTAAATGTTTGGGCAACTTCCCTACTACCAGGTAGTTTTCCACATCTGCATACCATGGTGTTTTTACTGCTACGGAAAACAGATGTTCATCAAGGAACTAATCATCAACTGCTAGGGTGTCGTCCAACTTTGGAACCCTAGAAAAGAAGTCTGGGACTACGTTTTCTTTTCCTAGAAGAACTTTGATTGTTATATCAAATTCCTGTAATAAAAAAAACCAACGAGTTATTCTCCCATTCTTTATTGGTTTATTGGCTAAATATCTAATGACAGAGTCATCAGTATACAGGAGTACTTGATAACCAGTTATATAGTGCCTAAATTTATTAATAGCATAAATGACAGCTAGAAACTCCTTTTCAGTCACGATATAATCTAATTCGGCAGGAGTGAGGTTTTTGTTGATATAATAAAAGGCATAAGGTTTTTTGTCTTCTTCTTGGCCAAGGACTACTCCTATTGCTATGTCAGATGCATCTGAAGAGATGTGAAAAGGAAGTTTCCAGTTAGGTCCTCGCAGAATCAGTGCTATTGAGACCCGTTTCTTAAATTCTGTAAAAGAGGTGTCACATTTATCATTCCAATGGAATTCAACATTTCCAGTTAATGCATACAAAATTGAGGCTATTTGTGAGAAATTATTTATAAATATGCGATAATATCCTGCATATCCCAAAAAAATGCATACCTCTGTCTGTGTACAAGGTGTAGCTAATAGAAAGATTACCGCTATCTTAGCTAGATCTACCTGTATTCCAGCTACAGAAATGTAGTGACCTAGGATCACGACCTCAGTCATCATCATGTGAAATTTTTCATTGCTTAGACATAACCTAGTATCAGTACATCGCTCCAACACCTTTTCTGGCATTTCTAGAGCTTGATCAAAGTCCTCCCCATATGGTGTGAAGTCATCCATATATATTTCAAGCCCCTCATTTATTAATTCAGAAAAAATGCTGATTATGGTTCTCTAAAATGTGGTTGGGGCATTGCATTACCTAAATGGTAAAAATCTGTAAGCAAAAGTACCCCATGGGCAGGTAAAGTTTGTCTTATCCTGATCTTCGAGAGCTATTTGGATTTGATTGTAACTACTGAACCTGTCAAGGAAGGACAAGAATTGTTTCCTTGCCAATGTGTCTAGGACCTGGTCAATGAAGGGGAGGGGGAAGTGGTCTTTCTGCGTTGCTTTATTCAATTCTCTATAATCTATGCAAATTCTCCATTTCCCATTATTTTTAGGGACGACTACCAGATGGGAGACCCATTTGTTTTCTGAAATAGGATAAATGAAATTTACATCTAATAGCTTTTGCATTTATTCTTTTACAATCTCTTTTAAGTGTGGGTTTAGCCTTCGTTGAGGTTGTCTAATGGGATGGATTTCATTATCGGTATAAATGTGATGGGTGCATAGCTGAGGGTCTAAACCCTTCATGTCTGGGTAATCCCAAGAAAATTCCCCTTAATACTTCCAAAGGAATTTTACGAGCTTTTGTTTTTGGTCATCATCCAAATTGCCATTAATATTCAGAACCTTTCCTGGCTCAATCTCAATAGGTATGTTGTTACGTACAGCTGTTGTGGGAATATGTTGATCCTCAAGGTCTGTCACGGGATCCTCTTGAGCTTCATCTTCGAGGATTATTTTCAACATTTAGCATTTTAAATTTCTAGATGTGGGTGGCTGACTCATAAAATTATTGATTACGTCGTCTTTAGTTTGATCCTTAAATTCAAGAGCTTCCACTAGTGTCAGAGGTGAACGAATGTTTTGCTCCTAGTACGTACATGGATGCTTGTAAATTTTTACCGTGGATAAGCTTGCGTTGGCAGGTGGATAAATAATGATATCTTTTATAGAATCCCCTCTAGTGATAGTCATGTTGCATGTTCGGCAGCCTATGTAAGCATCACTTGTGGCCAACCAAGGTCACCCAAGAATCAATGGGTGCCCGTCCATCCTGTTCTTTGGATTAATAACTAAAATATCAGCTGGATATTCCCATGATTCCACAGAGACCAGGATATCCTGTACTATTCCTTCTGGTCTGATAACAGACCTATCAGCCAGTTCTAGCAGTGTAGCCATAGGTTCTAAAGCTGATATGCCTAGTCTTTCACAGGCCCCTGTATTTAGGATGTTGATGGCTGCCCCTAAATCGACCAATGTGTTTGGAAATGAGTGGCCTAATATTTGTACAGTCACAATGGGATTTCTTGGGCCTTCACATCTCAAGAGTGGTTCCCTACCTAGTAACAAATCAGATAGTGCCCCTACCACATGAATGGTGGGCGCGGCCTTTGTTTTGTCTACTTTATTTTTCCCACATAGTTCTTTAATTGTGTTTGCATATATGGGAATGTATTGGATGGCCTGGAGGAGAGGAATTTTGATATGGAGGTTTCTCAACTCCCCCATGATGTCAAAGTCTGGAGATATTATTAGTCTGGGCAGAGTTAACCTTTCAGGGAATGGAGGTGGAGACATCCTAAGTTCTTCAGGTCCCTGTTGGTCAATCGTTTCTTTATCTTTGCCTACCTCTTTCCCTGTTATCTTTTCTTGGCTAGGTTCTATTGAAGTTTCAATTCATGACTGAGGTGGATTCATGGCTTCTATAGGTAAGATAGTACGTCCTGATCTTAGCCTTAGTTCATTGCAATGTTTGTGTTCAGTGCCGAAATTTGGATTTCTGTGATCTAAATTGGTTGAACCGTTTTGTTGTTGGGATTAGGATTGGGTTGAGCTGGTAATTAGGGGTGTATGATAGGCTATGGGTTATGCTGGACTAGGTATGGAGATGGTAGCGTAGGTTGATTTTGAGTTCCCACCTCCATTGGTAGGTTGGTCATTTCCAAGGGTTGCTGCCAATTCCAATTAGTGTTTTGAGGAGGAGGGTTTGGCCACTTGGCTTGGTATGGAACATTTTTCCAATAAGGGGAAGAACAAGGAAAGCTTGGCCAATTGTTCCCTGATGATGGTTGTGTAGGCCAGGGCGGTATAGGAAATGACTGGTTTAGCCAAGTAGAAAAAGGATTTTGATTCTGCCAAGCTGATGCATGGTTTTGCTGGTTAAAATGCGGAGACGAAAAGAAATGAGGTAGGTCTTGTGGCATACCTGGTCATGCCTGCCATTGTCGACGTTGATTCATTAGGTAGGCTGGTTTTGTTTCTTCCTCTGCTTCCTTGTAAACTGGTTTCAGCCCGGGAAGTGAAGGACATTGGTCTGTGGTATGATCCTTAGTGCAGATGGCACAAGTCTGAACCATGTATAAAGTGCATTCCCTTTGGCTATGCTTCTTCCAACATCGTGGGAAAAATATGGCCAAGTATTTTTCTATTATAGCTTGTTTCTTCTTGGCTTGTAAAATTTCAAGTTGTGTTGTCAAGGTACCCAAAATGTCAATTTTGAAATCTTCCAAAATACTGCCAAACTCTACTCTAGTTACATTTCCATTAAACTGCTTAAGTTATTTTTTCATAGAATCACACCCATTTTCTCGATTATGCACACTACCCCGAGAGCATCTAGTACACAGGGAAATAATCTCATCATATTCTTCCTAATAAATATCTCCTTTTCCCATTATGTTAAGTGTTTCAACCTATTCTTCCTTCATTCCTTTAATCATCGTGGCTTTAAATATGTCCTTGGATAGCGTGGTATATGGAGACCTTTGTAAATTGTATTGAAATATTTCTATGTACCCTTATAATTTTTCATTGTCTTTTGCAGACATATTGAATATTTCATCTTTTAGATCTCGAGTTCAGCAATAGTCTTAATATTTGTTAAGAAAAATGTTCTTCATTTTTTCCCAGTTATTGATGGTTCCCCTACCTAGTCCCATGAACCAGCATAGTGTTGTTCCTTTTAAGGTAGAGGGAAATAGTTTCAGTTTCTGAGGATCAGTGGTGTAGTCATACCCCCTACATAAGACATCAAATTAAAATAGGAATGCATCAGGATATTTCGTAGTCAAACCATGGAAGGTGGGAATGTTGTGCAAGGGAATGGCTTTTATAGGGGCATTTGTAGCATGATCAACAATGGGGTATTCCAATGTTGATGTCTGCCTCTAATTATGATTTTGATTTTTTTCCATTTGATCGAAGAGGTGCCATATTTCTTCAAGGATTTTTTTTTTTCTGGAGGAGTGATCTTGGGGGGTTTGAGAGGCGAATGTGGTGGAGGCTTTGCAGTGCTTCCCTGATCTTGAATCTTGAGTACCTCTATCTCGACCACTCTTTCAGGTGATTTAGGCTCTGGTGCTTCTGTTTGAATTATACTACTAGTTTCTCCTTCCCATTCTTTTAAATTGCAATAACCTCCCTCTCTCGAGGGGTTAGTGCCTATATGATCGGAAGTTTTAAGGCTTCGCTCAGATCCTTCTGGTTCACCGTGAATCTCAGCGTGGGCTACATATGGTGAGGCTGCAACTTGAGGGAGTGTGATAGGACTTTGAATGGAAATATTTCTAGGTCCTATGGATGCCTGAGATTTAGCTTTCTTAATGATTTCATCTATATATGTTGTTCTTCCAAGGATCACCGGTCCTTGGGATTGTGAGGATTTTTTAGAGTTATTTTTAATTGTTTCTATATTTTTCTTCCTACTCATAAAACAAGAGCACCTATTCTATTGGTCTTTGAATAATTTTGTTGAGAAGCGGGCAAGAGAGCAAGTGTTTTGCTTGCCGGTACGCAGGTTATTACCTCTCGTTTTTAATACCCAATTCTTCGCAACAATGGAGAAATATAGATAAAGGATATCACTCTTAACACTCTCCCTGGCAACGGCATGAAAAATGTTGGTGTCACAAAGGTGGCTTATTATAGGCAACCTTAGTGCTTCTCATTTAATTGTCAACCCAAGGTAAGTCTTCTTATCTCAAGAGTGTAAGCATAATATATGCAAGTGAGATCGACTGATAGTTACTCTATGCTTTTTATGAGAAAGGATTATCTAATCTTCTGAATTCAATCAACTTAAAGAGGAATGGGTTGGTAGATTATGGCTGATTATTCTATCTAGATTATAAAAGAGAAACCTATGATTGAACAACTTAATGAAGGTTTGAACAACAATCTTGATGAACTGAACAACAATCTTAATGAATTGAATAACATTCCTAATGAATTGAACAACATTATTAATGAATTGAATAGAATTCTTAATGAATTGAACAACAATCTAAATGAAAGGAACAACAATTACTTATCTAATTTTGTAATGGAATTCTCTTTGTAAACTTACTAATTAACATTAATCAACAATTGGACACCTCATTGTGTTGAAAGGACAATTTAATCTACAAATATAAGAAATAATTGAACAGTAATTATCATATGATTTATAAATCGATTGCAAAGGTGTTGGAAGAAAATGGAAATGTCTAACTTCTATGAAGCATTATCATATAAACCAAAAGATACGAATGCGATTATTCTGAATCAAGGAGTAAAAATGCTAAACTATTCTGAAGGAAGAAAAACTGTAACTTTATTGAATCGCATCAGATAACTGGACATGGATTCTGTAACTAACGCATAGCACAAAAATTGGTGAGGAAACTCCCAGGGGTTGGGCCTAGACCACTAGAAGTTTTAACGCGATGAAAACCTCAAAAGGTAATTGTTCAAAACATCAAAACTCATAATTAAATCAAAGGATAATACAGGAATACAATCTGACAACTCTATCTTGATGCATTGATTACAGAGGGAAAATTCTTATTCGACTCCCTATCTAGTTCGTCCCTGGCCCTTTTAAAGGCATTTTCATGCAATGAGATAGTATTCTCCGAACGACAGGCCATTGCGCGTGGCTGTTGTTTGAGTTCTTGAGCTCGAATCCGTCTTTCTACCTTCTGTCAGCTCTAGGAGTTACTGCGGTTCCATATGTTCGTGTCTGTTGATTGTCTTCCATTTACCATTGGTTCAGCTGCTCCGCCTTCCTACACATGGAGATGCAATAATTCAAATTTCTGTTATAGAAATGTTCCTCTTTTCGTTAGCCCAATTGCCCTGATTTTCATAAATATTTTCTTTCTTTATTGTCAAAAATGAGGAAGAATTCCTAAGACTGTGTCATAATTCGAAGTAATTATAGGGTGAAAAAATACCTTAATTCCGGCCCAACAGCAATAGTAGCAAATCTGAAAATACATTTCCTTGTCACCTGTAAATTTTCATTGTTAACTATACAAACCAGAGGGCATGGCTTATGATGAGGTACAGTTTCAATGTTCAGTTATTTAACTAAGTCTTCTGAAATCAAGTTTGCTTGTGACCCTATATCAAATAAGGAATCAATCTTTGGATGATTATAAATTACTCAAACATGGAATAATTCTATCCTTGTATCCTCATTTGAAGTTTTATTGTGAATGTTTGAGGTACTAGAACTTGCAATTGCTTCCTTTCCTTTGTTAACCATGGGAACTATCTTGGTTTTATCTCTTGAATCAGATCCAAGATCTTTTTTTGTGGTGGCAGTCGTCTTTTTTTTTTCCCTTTTTTATTTGGTTTCTTTGGTCTTAGTTCAGGATGTAATTTCCAATAGTGAGCTTCATCATGCCCCTCTTTGGAACAATGTTTTCATGTTATTTTCTCCCATTTTTGCTTCACACTTGAATTCTTCTTTCCCTTCCATTTTACTCCTTTCTCTCTTCCCTTACCCTTGAATGGCTTCTTCTTACTACCCTCTTCAGAAATGTTTTTACCCCTTGCTTCAAGATGTGTGTCTTGCACACATACTTCATCTAAGTTATTTGGGTTAAACATGAGAATAACATGTTTTAAGTAGGAATGTAGACCTCCTATATACTTAAAGAGTGTGTCTTGTGAATTTAAGTCTACTCCAAGTAATAAATCCCTTTTCCTAAACTCTTGTGTATACTCTTGGACACTTTGACCTTTTACCTGTCTAAATTTTTTCCAATTCATTATTTCTTTCTGCATATAGGCTAATGGATAGAATTTCCTATTAATGGAAGAAATGAATTCGACCCAAGTAATGGAAATCTTACCATGGATGTGCATTTCCTCTTGTGCCTTTTCCTCCCACCAAACTAATGTTGCTCCTTCTAGCCTTAATGAAGCCAATTGTATTTTAATAACGTCTTCTTGAAAATTTTGAATTCTACAGCAAAATTCTAATTGATGAATCCAATTATCTATTTTTTTAGAATTAACTTCTCCATTATATGTAGGAAATTCAAATTTGATATCCAACTTAAGTAATAGAGTCTTACCTTTTGGGATATTGGAATGAGTATGGGTATGAGTTTTTGTAGTGGATTTGGAAGATGCGGATGAGGATGAGGATGATGATGATGATGGTGGTGGAGAAGGAGGTGGTTTTCCACCACTGGCTTTTGAACTCCTCTCTTCCTCCTTTTTACTATTTGAAGGTTCTTCTTTATAATGGTGTTTTGAACCTTCTCTAGCTTCCTTTGCCATAAAATATTCATACATAATTTTCACCATCCTTTTCATTTCTTTGAACTCCTTCTTGACATCCTCTTCCTCAGAATGTTCATGAGCTCCTTCATGGCCTGAAATTTTGGCTGTTGATTCAAGATCTATCTCTGCAGCTTGTATCTCTTCAACCACTTCAGCCTCTTGTGCAATTAATTCCTCTTGTGCTTCAAGTGTTGCCTTGAGTGGTCCTTTGGGTAACTATGTTTTTGTCTCAGCCTTCTTCCTTCTTGTCCTAACTTTTGGACTAGCTATCAGTAGCTTCCCTTCTCCTCTCTACAATCTGAATCTTATAAACATTAGTAATTTTGCACTATTAAAAACTCTTCAATTAAAACAAGCAAGCAAAATTATGCTTTGATACCAACTTGATCTAAAATTACTTGCTAGTTAATGTTGTGCTATTTTCATTTCAGATATAAACATTTATTTGCATTGTTTTACTTATCCTTCATGAGTTTTTTTAAGAGCATGTTATTGGAAAACAATGTACTTAGTGAAATTATGAGTTTGTCATAAGCTTAAAAATCATAATTTTAAATTATAGAATAGAAACAATAGTAAACAAAACAAGCACATATAACAGAGCTTAACACAGAGAATTTTGATAAAGGAGTTCACCCCTCCTGGGCTACATATCCTTGGTGCAGCTTCATAGTGTGACCTTTGTATTAGCTTCAAGTATTCTAAAATTGCTATTAAAAGCTTCAAAAGCTCTTGGAACTTGTTCCAATGAGTTTGTAACATCATAATCTCCTAAAAATTAATATTTTTTTGCTATATTTGGACTCTGGATGCTCTAGAAATGACCCTGACACCTGTTGGCCCTAACCTTCAAAAATATCCAAATCTACTAAAACACCTGTAGATCACCTTTTTTGCCTTTGCAACCTGCTCCATTGAGTTCCTAACATCCCAATTAGCCAAGAATGACTTTTATTGAGCTCATTGGTTGAAAATTGAGTGAGTTATGACCAAAATTATTTTTACCCCAATTTCTCCTCCAAAATTGGAGAGACTGCTAGCTAGATTTCTAAATTTAGAAATACCGCTAGGTTTGGCACCACCTCTGAATTTTTCACCAACATAATCCTGAGATTATCTTAGTGTTAATCCAAAATTATTGGTTGGATAAGCGTGTTTTAAAATGGATAAGCGCTTCTTAGCACTGATCGTGGTTTATCGTGGGTTAACAATGTATTAACGTTACTTAAACGTCATTAATGAAAATATCCCGTTGGTTTTTCATTTGGCCTAACTCTCTATCTCTAAATCGTGATCTAATGGGGAGGGGGCTGGCCCCCTCCAACCCCCATTTGTCAGATTTGTAAACCATAAAACGTAGTGGCGAACATAGTGGTTAAGAACCACTGAGCAGAGGAGTCGGTAAGACGTGCAGCTGGCGGGCAGAAGGTCGTGGGTTCGACCCCCACTCTGCCATATAAAATTTTGTTTAAATGGACTTTGGAAACTCTGCCAGTTTGTCGCCACGACCATATGTGGCACTTCTCCACCATTTAGTTAACTCCTCCTCCACATTTGGTTTAACTTTGCCGAAAAGTGGTTTCCAGACTTTATAATATATATATATATATATGTGTGTGTGTGTGTGTGTGTGTGTGTGTGTGTGTGTGTGTGTGTGTGTGTATATAATTTCACCATTCAACTTAATTTCCAAACCCGGATGCCGAGAGACCCTCAGTCACAAGAAGGAGGTCCCAATTGACACGAAGGAGGCCTTGCTGAGAATAATTTTACCCTAGGGTTAGAGAGAGCCCACCAGATTTGACACGTGGCACCCTCTGGTTGGGTTGTGCTCCAACCTAAAAAAAATTCAAATTCAAACTTAGGAAGAATATTGGAGGTCATTGGGTAATTTTTCCTTTCACAAACCCATCTGGCGAATCTGAAGACGACACTTTTCATGGTGTCACTGGATGAAATCTGGAGAATATCGTTGCAATGCTGACTATACATGCCACATTAGCACTATACTTGTTCTGCTCATTTTTTTTGCCTATTTTGGAAAAAGAACAACAGACGATAACTCAGTCATACGAACTCGGATTTTGATGAAATGAGTTGCGCCAGAATCCTGGCGACGAAATCTATCCGATGATTTAGGTTTGAAGCAATTTCTAGCACTTTCATTTTTTAGCTAAAAATTGAGCTTTATATCATGATCTAAATAAAAAATAGAATATAACTAAGATAACACACTTATTTTGCTAAAACCAGTCTTTGTATTAGATTCCATCAATTCAATACAACAGAATTTTCCCTTACAACTACCCTTCCACGCACACAGCTAGTGGGTTTTGCACATAGCCAGCTAGGAGCCTTTCTACCCAAAAACACAAACTTAGATAAAACTATTACACAATGTTCATAAAAATAAGCATAACCAAGAATTACTACTTCCTTAGACTCGATATATCTATTTATATCCATCTTAGCGCGTAGATACTATTGTCTCAAACCATGGTTTGAGGCCCATAGTTTACCCTTAAAACCATTTTACATAAAAGAGGGAGCTTGACCCACCTCAAAGCCCCTTTAATTTTCCATGTACCAGGCATATAAAAAAATATAAAAAATATACTAAAAAATGCACCCTAGGGGACCCCTCTCCAACAATGCATATATGAACCAAAACTAGAATGATACCTGTGCTCATCCCTCCTCCTATCAGGGGTGTCCAACAACCTGCCATCTTTCAATGTATCATCTCTCTCTAACCTTTGTCTACCAAGAGACCCACTGCGATATGCCCCATTAGTTCCGTCTTATTTTCCATAAATGATCTTAAGTGGGCCCTGCCTCTCCAACTCTGACAAAGTTTGAGGGATGGTTGCATTAACCTCTGCTTTCTTTTCATGTTCCTGTATAAGTCTATCATTATCTGCTTCGCAAATCCTTATTTATTCCTTTATACTTCTCAGTGTATCTGCCAAATCAGGTGAATGTCCAATACCATGCTGCTCATATGACTCATATGGAGAATCTTGGTAGTCTACCATTCTACTATTCATCTTTGAATTCTTCCTAAAATGTGGAATATGTCAGATAAATGAATTCATAAATAAATCAACATACCTTAGTGTAATTTGGGGCGGATACTTCCTACAAGATCAACCAATAAGAGTAATACATGTATAGGTATAATCATGACATCGTATAAACATATAATGTCTAGGCGTATAAAAACATAAATTTCGTCCTAGTTGGAGTCCAATCATCCATGCATAACCATACCAAATACACATAGATGTGAGTTTGACCACACAAAATCACAAGCAATAATCATATACCAACATAAGCAAGCATACATCACTCAAGAAAGCGTACATGGAAAACACACAACATTACCAATATGTGACCTAGCATACTTAAGAAATTCACATACAATATGTAACAATATGTAAGCAAGAGTGCACACACAATACATAAGCAAGAAAAGCACATAACTAGTCATACATTCATGATAAAATATCGACGGGCGACACCATAAGCACTTCCATTGTGACACCACTTCAACCGTGGCCAAAAAAACATGAATGAATCAACCACATACAACATAGGTATGAAAAAAATAAGACATCAACATAAAAGCATGGCCAACACACCACCCATTTGTCCAAGAGTTGAACTTGGCTCTAATACCACTCGGTAACACCCTCTTCCCACATATACCCAAGTAATCGACAAACTGGGGTAAACATGCGACTAAATTCTACTAATATGAGATTCAAACTTCTATATTATCTTAAGTAATTGGAGCCAACATAAACGAGACAAATGGACCTTACACTACATCAAAAACACCTCTAGGAGGTAACCCAACCTCCTAGACCCCTCAACCCTAAAGGGGGATTGAATTTTGATGCATTTGAGCCTTAGCCATGGGAATGTAAGGGAAAGGGACTGTCTAGAAACCTATAGCCATGGGAATTCCATGGCCCCAAAAATTCAGTTATGTGCCTGCAACTTTGGGATCTATGCCACATTTTTAGCACGAGAGCCTAGGTCACTGCCCAAAAATTCCTGGAACTTTAGGAGGGGATAGATAACATTAAAACAAATATATGAAAGAAATCACATCATCATGAACTCATCTAGACCCCGCCAAACTAGGACAGGTATTTTGTCAAACATGTCACAAAATTTGCATCTACGGGTATAATCAACAGATTAAACAAAGGGGTCTCTTACTTATTTGAGAATGGCTAAAAGTCATTTCTCCCCTACATCATAAGCTACAATACAATATATTTGACGATAGACTCATTGTGTATACATTTACAGATAAAGACATGGATAGAGCTATACATTATCACCGATCGAATATATGTTTATAACCAACATAATAACAAAATAAATACAATGGATACAAAAAAATCCATACATAAAATATTACATTTGCATACTTAATACTAGAGGAAAGAACTCTTCATTACTAAATGTAAAAACCAACCAGAGATGATACTTTCAATTTCCACCCGACCATAGATTGGCTAAGCCAGGTCTCACTTCATCCAATCACCCCCATGCCATATTCCAAGCATGATTGTGGGACTTTATCAAACAAAACAATCAACACAAAACTAGGGCTCTAGAGACCAAATCATATCAACCCTCAATGAGTGATTCCACCTCACATTTGGACATCACTAACCATCACAGATTGGTCTATATCTAAGTTGTTCTAGCGCTCCAGAGTGTTTGTTCCAACTAGGGCTTCCAGGACTAGTAACTCAACCCACCTAAGGATTCCAAAGTGTTTTTCCAACCAAGGATTCTAGGAACTAAAAGTTCAACCCACAACTATAGGAATCATGAGAACCAACTAGATAACACTTAATGGAAATAGACCCACAATACCATGTTTGTCTAGGAAATGGAAAGGATAGGAAAATCCACATGCATATCCATGCATGCCAAAACTAGTGATGAAAACATACATGTGACTCAGTACTTGCAATAAAATCCCACTGGAGTTGGTGAACCCTATGTCCACCTGCACTTTCTTGCTCTTCCTTTTCCTTCTTGCTCCAAATCACAAAGTATCCACACACTCCAAGAGTGCTCCAAGAAAAATATAAGTATCCAAGAGTATGAGAGAGAGAGAGAGAATAATAAGAGAGCTCCAAAAATGCATTGCAAAAAGGTACCAACTGATCCTCAAAAGCCTTTTTATAGAAGAGGCCTCCATTTTCTTCATTTTCCATTTTTTTCCTTCATTTTCCTCTTCACATGCAACCTGTGAACTTTCACCTTCCTTTCTCCTATTTTCCATTATTTTCATAAATAAATGTGCCAAAAATAATTTTTCCTCTTTAATGCCTTACCCATATCCTTTTCCAATTTCCTTATCCATAATAAACCATGTGAACATCCACACTTAGATGTTTTTCTGAACATTAAGATTGGAATAAGTGTCCCATCAATCATGGTTATTATTTTATGTTTAATACATGAAAATTTCACCAGGGCTGTTACATATTTCTTTGAACTTTTATTTCTCTACTTCATCTATAGGCTTCTTGACTTTTCCTAGAACTAGATCCCAAACTTTCTTCTTTTTTAGGATGATATCTATTATCTTTTTCCAGGCTTCATAGTTGGAGGCTCCTTCTAATTTATTTTCTCCCTTTATTTAGTTTGACATAGTTCCTGTAGATATTAGTCTTATCTCCATATATGATTTCAATTAATAACCTTTCTTCAATCTCCTTTTCTTCAATATATCTTCGATCTCCTTTTCTTCAATAGATCTTGGAAAATCGGAAAGGAAGAAATATTTACTCCTATTTATAATTATTTGTAATTTCTTTGAGTTATTATTATATTTTTTATGATATTCTTTATCTTAGTTCATCTAGCAATTACCAAAATCAAAACACAAAGATCAAGGATGCGAAATGTAGGTGCAAAACTAGGTAAAAACCGCTATATAGGGGATTACCAAGTCAAGGATTCGTCCTTTAGTAATTAAAATTATATAGACCAAGAACCTAGACTAGAAAACATTCCTCCCCCACCAATTTAGCCCTTAAAATGTTCTTTCAACCTTCAAAGATCAACTACAATGATACTGCATCAACCCTGCTTCAATACTGCATTAAAGAAATATTTTTGACCATACTGCATCTGAATTTTGGTCTAGCTTCAATACTAAAATTTTGGTCCTTTATCAGCCTCAATTCCTTCACACATGTGAAACAAGAGACAGACAATTATGACTTCCTTCGGAAAATAATGACCTCGTTCTCCTTCGCTAGCCCTTTCCTTCTTCCTTCTTGAATTTAACACTTTTACTTCTTTCAAATACTTCAATTCAAACTTCCATGTGCTCTCCTTCAAATTAGTCGAGTTGTTTCTTATATATAGTCCTTATAGGTGATTGAATTATTCCCTTGAGGCTAAATTGGTGGAGGAGGTGTAATTAAACTAATTTACATTTTATTTCTTGACAAATAATTCCCAAGAAGCATTATGACATGGACAAGGACATTTGACATAAACCCTAGAAGTCTTCAATGGAGGCTCTGACCTAAAAGAAATTGACCCAAGCATGAAACCAAAGCTTTAATAAGTCAATTTATTTAATAATAAAATGTCCTTTTCTTTTCTTTTTGAGAAATACATTTCAAAAATAATAATGAAGACTAACACTAGCTACATCTTAAACATTGATATATCTCTGATAGATATTAGTCTGGGGACTCCTTGGACCTGCCTCTACAAACCTTCATTGTCAATACAGGTAAAATATTTATTATAAAAATTTAGAGTTCTGTGATACTTCTCCATGAAATCCATACCAATCAAGTAATCATATGATCCTAAGGAAATTACATTAAGATAAACCTTAGTACTCAATCCATTCATGTCAATAAAAAATTATTTCACTAGTTTTGTAACTCTTCTATTTACTCCTATAACTAATTGAGCTAGCCAAGCCTTTTGGTGCTTGTTTTTTTCCATGTTAAATTTCTCCACTAATTTTTGGTCAACATAACTATGGCTAGATCTCGATTCAATCAAAATAATAATAAGTATATTATGTAACATACCTTCGATTTCAATCATATGTGCCTCATGTTCTACAAGCCTCTTATTGAGCACAACATAGATCTTGGGCATGATTTTATCCACGTTCTACGTTGTATCAATTGTCTGCATACTATGCATCATATTCTTGATTCCATCATTATAAGGGTAGCCTTGAAATCTATGATATCTCCAAGAACCCCAACTTCTTATAAGTTGAATTGAGGGTTTCTTGCCTAAAATGTCACTACCCCTTGTAGAAATTATATACAATATGCATGCATATATCCAGATTCTCTTGATCTAACCATATTTATCTTCTTGCTAAATACAAAATCCTTCCACTATTAATATTTTGTGGAAATTAAACATTCAATTGCAAACACATGAAGCAATTAAAAAAAATCGCACATAACACAGTTATTTAACAGGAAAGCCTGAAGCTGAAAACCCAAAATATCATATATTATGTATCATGGAGATCATCTAACAATCTCATACAAAGCTTAGTACATCAAGCTCTCAATACAATCAATTGTCACACACTAATCAGAAGAAATCTACAAATACATGCACTGATTTCTTGCCACCTACTAGCCTGCCTCCACTGCGCAATCCCTGTTGAAGAATAGCTTAGAATGAATTCGAATTACCCTTGCCTTGACTGTGCAATCCTCATTGGAAACTCCAATGTGTGTGTGGTGCAATCAATGCATCGCTATAGTCACGACGGAAAGTCCATCTTTCCCTTTCACCTATCTCTCCATTGGGTCTCCACTGGAACTGACATGCATTTTAGTTAACTGTTGTATTGTTCAATTTATTAATGAGTTATTATTTGTGAATTAATTAACTAATTAATTCACTCCACTCTTACTAATGTATCATTCAGTTAGACTAGATACAACTAGCTCAACTGAGTTTAGCTCCAATAATTGAGTTAAACTGAATAAAAACTCCATGAACTACTCTTCCAACTCTGTCATAACTTTTCCACTTCAGTTCTAATTGAGTCCTCCATGCATGAACCACCAGTAAACCTTAGGAATTGTGTAATTTCTTCAGCACACTAATTTACCAAATCTGTGCACTAAAACTAAGTGCTCCAAGAGAATAAGTTGTTGTTTATTGTCTGATTATTATTAAGATCTAATAATAATCGACACTTCTATTTTTAGATCAACGCTCTATAAATAGACTTGACCCAATATTCTAAAAATAGAATTTCAAATATTTTTCCCAACTTGACCAACCATCCACAAATAGCATCCTGCAACTTCTGAAATATGATCACCATGTCTAAAAATAGACTTGCGCCAAAAATAGCCTGCAGGCCCACTTAGTGAAGGCGACTCTTTTCACTAAGCTCATCATCTTGTTTAATCTCAACACTCCCTATCAACAAGATAGGGATTATCCTTCATCCCAATCCTGCCTCTATGGTATTCAAATTTTCTCCTGGTGAGCACTTTCATCAGAATATCTACATCCTGATCTTATGTAGGAATGTACTGAAGCAACATGATCTTCCGCTGCACACAATCTCTGATATGATGATACCGAATATCAAAATGTTTAGATCTATCATGAAACACAGGATTAATCCATATTTTAATGTAATTAATCAAGATTTTAATGCAACTCTGATTATCACAATGTATCACTGTAGGATCTAAATGTGAATTGAGCAAACCGGCGAGGATTTTCCTCATCTAGATAGCCTCACATGAAGCTTGACTTGCTGCCATGTATTCTGCTTCTGCTGAACTGAGTGCCACGGATATTTGTTTCCTGCTATACCAAGAAATTGTCGTAGATATGATACTAAAAAACCACTCCTAATGTGTTCTTTCTGTCTGTTGGGCTGCCTACCCAATCTGCATCCATGAAGCCATGCAACTTCAGCTCATTCGTCTATTTGTACCATAAACCATACTCATATGTGCCCCTGAGATACCTCAAGACATGTTTGCCTGCCTTCCAAAAGAGCTTGGTAGGCTTAACCATCGCTTATGAAAGTTGGTTCATCGCATAGCATATGTCAGGTCTTGTATTAACTAAATACATGATTGAACCCACCAACTGTCGATAAATAGTGGCATCCACTACCTTTTCCGATGTAGCGTTCTCTTTCCTCCAATTTCCTCGAAGAGGAGTGTCGATAGGCTTGCAGCCTTGCATGTGAAACTTCTCCAGTATCTCCAAAGAAAACTTTCCTTGAGGCACAAAAAGTTCACCTTCTCGTTGCCATATTTCGAATCCAAGGAAATAATGAAGGAGGCCCAAATCCTTCATCTCAAACTCCTTTTCAAGATCTGCCTTGCATGAGTGTATCAACTACTCATCACCCATTAGTATTAAATAATCAACATAAAGAACAATGATTAAAATATTATCCTCCACCACAATTTGGTACAGGTTTGCATCCGCCTCACTATTGGTGATGCCAAGTCTAGTGATATAGCTATCGATCCATGTGTACCAAGCACGTGGTGATTGCTTCAGCCCATACAATGCTCTTTTGAGCCTGCACACATGTGACTCATTTCTAAAGATCTCAAATCCTTCAGGCTTCTCAATGTACACCTCTTCCTCAATGATCCCATTAAGAAACGCAGTCTTCACATCCATCTGATGAATGTGCCAACCCGTCTACGCTAAGAGAGCAAGGATGGTCCTTATGGAAGAATACCATGCGACAGGTGCAAAGGTTTCTTCATAGTCAATCCCATCGATTTGTGAGAAGCCCCAAGCAACAAATCTTGCCTTATACTTCTCGACGCTCCCATCAACAGCTTGCTCTACCTTGTAGATCCATCTTGATCCTACAACTAATTTACCCGCCAGCTTTGGAACAATCTCCCAAGCCTTGTTTCTGACAATGGAGTCATACTCCTCCACCATGGCATCCACCCATGTGGGCTCCTACATTGATTCTTCAAAGAAGATGGCTCTGTCACAATACACTTGCTCATCAGACTCATGTATCCAGTAAATCGGTCAGGTGACTGTCTCTGTCTTCAATGTGATGTAGGGACTCCTACATTTTGTGCCGCATCAAGCTTCAGACTCTCAGCTTCTGTGGTACACTTTCTGCCTTGTCTGATGTTTGGTTCTGCATGAGTGGACTCCTCCACTCCATGAATATCCTCCTGTGGTTGATCCACATCTAGAGGCTCATATTTGGGAACAAGAAGTTCCTCCTCTGCATGCAAGTGTAGCTCCCTCTCAAGTGACAACTTCATGGCTTTCACCTCATTGAATTTTATATCTCGTCACACCACAGTCATCCGATAGTCTAGAAAATACACATGATAATTATCGGGTGTTTCTATGTACCCCACAAATATCCCAACTTCTGCAGTCGGCTCTAGCTTCTTCCTGGCATCCTTTGTCACATGAATGTAAACAGATGAGCCAAAAATCTTCAAATGAGAAATATCAGGCTTCTTAATAGTAAAATATTCTTCAAATTTACTCATGCAAAGTACTCTATGAGGACAATTGTTTTGTCCATAAACTGCAGTGTTGCATGCTTCCACCCACAAGTGAATCGGTAGGCCCTGGTCATTTAGCATCGCTCGTGCAACACCCATGATCGTTCTGTTATTCCTCTCCGCGACCCCATTATGTTATGGGTTATGAGGCGCTATGAGTTCTCTTTGAATTCCATCTTTTCTACCGAAGTCTTTGAATTCCCCTGAGATGTATTCACCACCATTATCTCTTCATAGAGCTTTCACTTGCTTCCCCAACTCCTTCTCCACCAATGCTTTAAACTCACAGAAATTTGAGAATTTTTTGCTCTTCTTCTGCATGAAGAAGATCTAGCATCTATGAGAATAGTCATCAACAAATATAACATAATACCTATGTTTTGTTGTTGAAGCAACTGAGAAAGGTCGACACACATCTGTGTGAATTCTCTCAAGGATCACCGAAGCATGGTTCTCCTTCTCATGAAAGGTGGTCTTCACAAACTTACTCATAGTACATCCCTTGCATTGATTTGATTGTGCAAGAGTACCCTTGGGAATTCCAGTAGAAATTTGCTACAAAATCCTCAAAGCGCCATGGTGAAGATGGCCCAATCTCCTGTGCCATAATTCGCCCTCATACCGACTCACCACTTCTTCATATTTTCCCACCATTGTTGTGCAGCCATCTACCTCTATCTTGTAGAGATTCTTAACTCGAATCCCTATCTTCTTGGTTTGAAAAATTGTTTTATGTCGAAGGAAGGCTTTTCCCTCACTGAAAACAACATCATAACCTTTGTCTTCCAACATTACGATCGAGACCAAGTTCTTCTTCAGACCTGGAACATGCATAACAGCCTTCAACAAGAATGGATTACCAAACTCCCTCTCAAAGGTAATGGTCCCAATTCTAATCGCACTGTATCAACCATCATCACCCATCTCTATATGCATTTGGAGGTCCTTCTCCTCCAAGTCACTAAACAACTCTTTGTCTCCCGTCATATGGAAAGACGCACCACTATCAAGATACCACACTGATCCCATATAGCTTGAAACCAAGCATGCGATCAAAGAGAAATCAAGTTCAAATTGCGAGGCTAAGGCCTCTCCAGCTGTAGCTCCAGCATTCTTCTTGTTCTTCTTCTTCTGTGGGTAGTTAGTGGTGAAATTCCCATGTTTGTGACAGTGAAAACACTTCACCTTGGACAAATCCTTCTTCTTGCCTTTAGCTTCAGATTTTGAAGGAATTTTCTTCCCCTTCCCTTTCCTTTCTTTGGAATTCAAATAAAAATTCTCTTCATCTTCATTCTTTGATGAAGAGCCATCCCTAGTACCCCGCCTTATCTCCTCCTACACAAGATCCGACTCCCATCTAGGCAATTTCTCCCATCCATTGACAGAGTCTTCATAGCTATGCCAACTCTTTGGAAGCCCAAGGAGAGCCAATCTCACCAATTCTTCATCATCAATAGTAATCCCCACACTTCACAGCTTATATCTACATTGGAAAAACTTCGTGAGATATTTTGGAATACTGTCTCCCCTCTCCATTTTTATTTTTCTGAGCTTATCTTTCAGCGCCAACTTCCTCTGGTCACTGTTACTTTGGAACAAATCTGTCAAAGCCTTCCACATTAAGAATGGAGTGGATTTCCCGTGAAGGCTGGACACAATATGGTCCTTCACACCTTCCAACTGAATTCTTCTTGTCTTTGCTACCTTCTTTTGCCATGTGTCAAGTAATGCAGCATCGCTAGATCCCGACTTAGGAACATCGCTATCGATGAAATCCTTCAGTCCATTATCCTCCAACAACACCTTCATCCTATCCTTCCAGGTTATGTAATTCAAGCACCCATCAAGGGCATACTCCAATCGCATCCCATTGAAATACATTTCAATGTATACTCAAATTCTGCACCAAGAATTTTATGAGGCAAATTCGAATTGTCCACCGACACAAACTCAACAATTCTTCAGAATTGCAATCTTCAAGAATTAACACTACTTTGATACCATGTAGAAATTATATACAAGATGCATGCATATATCCATATTCTCTTGATCTAACAATATTTATCTTCTTTCTAAATACAGAATCCTTCCACTATTAATATTATGTGGAAATTAAACATTCAATTGCAAACACATGAAGAAATAAAAAACAATCGCACATAACACAGTTTTTTAATGGGAAATACTGAAGATGAAAGCCCCAAATATCATATATTATGTATCATGGAGGTCATGTAACAATCTCATACAAATTTTAGTACATCAAGCTCTCAGTACAATCAATCGTCACACACTAATCAGAAGAAATCTGCAAATCCATGCACCGATTTCTTACCACCTGCTAGCCTGCCTCCCCTACGCAATCCCTACTGAATAATAGCTTAGAATGAATTCGATTTACCCTTGCCTTGAATGCACAATTCTCATTGGAAACTCCAATGTTTGTGTGGTGCAATCAATGCATCACTATAGTCATAATGGATAGTCCATCTTGCCCTTTCACCTATCTCTCCACTGGGCCTCCACTGGAACTGACATGCACTATAGTTAACTGGTGTATTGTTCAGATGATTAATGAGTTATTATTTTTGAATTAATTAACTAATTGATTCTCTCCACTCTCACTAGTGTATCATTCAGTTAGACTAGATACAACTAGCTCAACTGAGTTTAACTCCAATAATTGAGTTAAACTGAATAACAAATCTATGAAATACTCTTCCAAATCTGTCATAACTTTGCCACTTCAATTCTAACTGAGTCATCCATGCATGAACCACCAGTAAAACCTAGGAATTGTGTAATTCATTCAGCTCGCTGATTTACAAAATATGTGCACTGAAACTAAGCGCTCCAAGAGAATAAGTTGCTTTTTATTGTCAGATTATTATTAAGAGCTAATAATAATCAACACTTCTATTTTTAGATTGAAAATATATAAATATACTTCGCCCAATATTATTAAAATAGAATTTCATCTATTTTTTCCAACTTGACCAACCATCCACAAATAGCATACTGCAACTTCTGAAATATGATCACCATGTCTAAAAATAGACATAGTCTAAAAATAGACTTCGCCAAAAATAGATTGTGGTTCCACTTAGTGTAGGTGACTCTTTTGACTAAGCTCATCATCTTGTTGAATCTCAACACCCCTAGGCTCACTGGTAATTGGAGCTGGTTGTAGGGATCGTCCTTATACCACTAATTTTTTTTAGATAATGCAGATAAAATAAGAATACAACCATAAGTAAATAAACATTGTGAACTCACAAACATTAAGCACTAACATCATGGAAAATTTTAGGGGCTAATATTCGCATGTGGGCTAATTTTCTATGGTTTTTCCAAAAAAAATATTCCCTAATTCTCATTTTTTTATAAAAATGATTCACCCAAATTTTACAATATAAAATTATTTTACCTTAAAAATCACCAACATTATATAGACAATATATATAATATCATTATAAATTTGAATATTTTTACAAATACATCAATAAAAAATTTATAGTTTGCATATTAGGGACTAGTGAGATTCGCCAATTTTTTAAACTTCAAAATAATTTTCCATCCTTAAACTTTTCCCTGACTAACATCAAACATATATTCAAATTTCACTACAATACACATATCATCTATTTTACATGATATTAGTTATAGGCACAATGAAGTCATATAAAATAACATCATAAATAACATAGATACCGTTCACAAGGAGACGAGGTTAAATCTTGACTTTCCACTACTTGCACTCACTTGTTGTAGTTTGCCTCCAAGTGTGAATTTTGACATGCTTGGACTGAATGTAGTGACCCATTGGTTTACCTCCAAACCTACTCCTTGGGTACTCTCCTTCCCCACAAACCCCTGAGATGCAATGGTGTTGTAAAATGGAGGAAGTGTGCTAGCTAATAGAGGTGAACACTCCTTGGCTCAAGATTCCCCTCTCTAAAGTCCTTTACCTCACCAAACTCAAATATATCGCATAGCCACTACAATGACATAGTCTCATCCATCCAAAAATAGGGTAACAAAAAATTCCCTTCTCCCATGGTTCGCCCCTTGTTTTATAGAAGGCTTCATAGGTGACACTTGGAATTTCATGCATAATTAATTATTTTTATTAATCCAAAAGTTTTATTATTCACCCACCCATGTGTCAGGAATTCGACCAAGAAACTAACTTGTGCCTAGAACTAGTAACATATCATTAGAATATATATATAGCAGGTTTTAATCTAAACTTAAAATTTCATGGAAAAAATATTAATTTCCATCAAACCAAATGTCATCAACTCATCACATGCAAGTGCCTATAGTGGTTTCATGTCATACTCAAGAATCATTAGTAACAAAGTTTCTCAGTGTTAGTCATTGTCAAAATATCACCAGCAACATGACCTAGTCATTTGAATAATTTTTCATTATGAACCATAACTAATGTAAGTAGCTAACATAAGGAACACATCTATCATAGCTATGATCATCATAATATCAGTAGGAAACATACATATCCATCAAATTTGTCATCATCGTAACAAAAATATAAAACATGCATATCCATAAAAGTTATCATCATCATATAATCAATAGAGAACATACATATCCACCAATGCTATCATCTTCATGGTATCAATAGAGAGCATAAATATCCATTAATGTTATCATCATCATAATATCAATAGAGAACATACATAATCATCACATCCATTAATAATAGATCCATGTTTCAAGATCCTCAACTTGAGGTCCTCAAAGAATAAAGTGCATGCATTAGGGTTAAATAAATGTTAATGTCATATCAATGTGAGTCAACTATAGTGGGGAAGTACACTAGCTTCTATTTCAATGGTGGATCTTTCCTGTAGGGTGAGGGTTTTAACCCCTTCTTTATATGTTCCATGCAACTCTTCTTCTTAATCTCCCATGATTTGTTTATAGTTGTTTTATTTTTTATGCTCATATAATTTCCCCTCCTTCCTCATGGTCACATCCAATGTTTTCAAATCATCAAATTTAAGGCTTTTCCACTAGAATATCTCTGGATTTTTACCTTCACATATTTAATAACACCACCATATCTTAGCAACTCCATGAATTTCTGACCATATTCCTTCATAGTTATATTGCCAAACTTTAGTTCAAAAAATCGTTATACTAATTATTTTCATAATAATATAAAGATAAATATTTCTTTTTAAAGTATTCCTTAAATTTCCACCCAAGTCAACTTTTTTTCATCCAATTGCTTCACTTCCTTAAGTTGTTCCCACCAAAGGTGAGCCTCACCTTTCATATGGTATATAGTGATTCAAGCTTCCATATTTGAAGAGTAATTACATAATTGAAAATGTCTTTGCATCTCCCTCAACAAGGCATTGGCTTCTTTGCACTTTTTGTGTTCTCCATAAAAGTGGGAGGTTTAAACATTTTCAACTCCCCTGGTAAGTTGTCCCTATGAGACCTTATCCTTCTAGATCTTCTCATAGGTGATATGCTAAGGATGTTGTCAGTGTTCGATGTGGTATAATATCTCTTATGTGACCTCCTTTTTGCATACAAGTACTAATCGTCATCACTCTTAACTTGTATCGAACTTCAAACACCTCATTTATCAAACTTCCTTTCAACTTTTTAAGCTTTCCTAGACTGAAATTGTTGGTTTAGTTCCTATTAAATTATGTTAAGACTTCAAAATCTGAGTGTTGAGTTGTTTTTTCTCTTTTACCAGTCCAAAATTACCTGCCTTAAAACTGAGAAACTCCTTCATGAGACTTCTTATAGTCTCCTCCAGGTATCCATTTTTCGACCTACTCATTCTCTGACAATTTGATTTCGTTATGTCATCTCCCATACTAACACCCAATTCTCTAATCTTCTCATTTGCACTATTGATGTCTAGCATATCTCCTGCTTCTTCAATTCTCATGGTTATTGTTGTATTCTTGACCTGTATACTTCCTTAAAGAGATTACTTCAAATTTATGCTCAAATTAAAATTATGAGGCCACCAACATGTTTTATTTGTCTCTAATTTTTTGTTGACTTTTTATTTGCAAAATTTTAGCACCAAGCAAGAAATTATGCATTCCAATTTTTTTTAATTAGGCTCAATTTCTTCTTTCTAAATACCTAATAAATTTTGTCTCGATTTTTAGATATTTACCACCAAATCCAATTTTTTATCCATCAAAATGTATTATGTTCAAAATTCCCTTTCTTTTGACTATTTACAAGCCAAATTCTACCTTTAAGCACAAAAAAATTTCTTATCTAAAATTTTATTAGTCTTGTTCCCTCTTTTTGAGTTGTTAGAGGGTCAGATTCTTCATTATTCTACTAAAAATTAAATTTAGTCTTTTATTACTATGCCCAATTTGTTCTCATTGGGAAATAACCCATGCATAATACATATATAAACTGAAATGATATATCAATTCATATGCACACCCTCGGAAATTTGATATGTAAATACATCCCACGGTATTTTATATATAGATAACTATGAAAATTATTATCAAACTCGCATATTCTCAATTGAAAATTCAAACAACCACTACAACAAAAAAGCACATTGGTGAGGGTCATGCTTTTGACGGACCTTTAAGGCCCGTCACCAATGTCACATATTGTGACGGTCCTTAAAAAATCGTCACTGTAAGTGTATATAGTGATGTTCCTTTATGGTCCGTCAGCAAAGATATTTTCAATGACACTTTTGGTGAGGGTCGTTAAAGGCCCATCACTAATTCTCTCTTTGGTTACACTTCTAGTGACGAACTTTTAATGACCCTCACCAATGCTCTTTTTGTTACTTTTGGTGATGGTCAAAAAATGTCCATCATCATTGATCATTAAAATACCGTCACTATAAGTGTATATAGTGATGGTCCTTTATGGTCCGTCACCAAAGACATTTTCAATGACACTTTTGGTGAGGGTCGTTAAAGGCCCATCACTAATTCTCTCTTTGGTGACACTTCTAGTGACGAACTTAATGACCCTCACCAATGCTCTTTGTTACTTTAAAGATGTCAAAAATGCCCGCCATCATTGATCATTCAATGAGTTTTTGACAGTACGGGGCCTCGTTATTATTATTTTTGTCAAAAGATAACGCTTTTAATACCATTATTGTGAGTATTTTTATAATATGTCCAAGGCCATAGTAGTTAGGGTCAATCAATTTAGAAGTAATTAGTGCATTTTTTCCCACAATGACTAATTAATAGGGATTTCTTAAGAGTCAACACAATGATTCATATTTATTATGTTTATTATCAGAAATTCCCTTGTGATAAAGTTCCACTATTGTGTGTAGGAAATATATTATTTAATACATAAAAATCAAGCTGACAATTCTATTAATGAGAAAGACCCTAAATCTCAAATAACCGGGTAACACCTAAATTAATGTTTAACACACTAACATTTCTTAGCACCCCACATGTCTTGGAACATCATTGTACCTAGAACATCTTTTGATGACACCGACGCCCAAGCACATGGTGGCATGCGCTAGCACAACATGGAACTCTCCTAGCATGTGCTGGCATGCTGCATATAGTCCCTAGCATGCCGTGGAACACCTTGGTTGAATGCATTGACATACATTAGCACTTGGCACAAAATGCCACTTGGCATGTATTAGGACCTATTATTAGTGTGCCTAGCATGCCCCTTTTCAAAAAGATAAAGTCTTGACTTATTAACCCTCTTATTTGTTCTTCCTTTTGTTTCCTTGACACATATTAACATACCCTGGCACCCTGTGCCACATCCTTAACACCTAGCATGTATTGACATATCTCGGCACTATTAATTTTCACATGATATAATTAGCACAGCCTGGAATTCCCAAGCACACTTTGGGAATTCTTGACATGCCTTGATATTCCCTAGCATGTATTACCAATGCTTAGCATACCTTGTCACTCCCTCCTTGGAATGACAACTAACACTCATTAACACTAGTCTCTGGCACAAGTTCCTCATATTCATTAACTTCCATGAGTTTTTACCTAGTGCTCCCTAAATTTTTTTTCCTAGTAATCCTTAACACTCATCAACATGCATTATCACTCTCTAGCACACCTTAGCACTTTTCAACATTCCCTTACACTTCATAACATGCATAACACTAGTCCCTGACACATATTGGTGCTTGGCATGTGTTGGCGCTTGGAAAATCTTAGCATGATTGGAATACATTGAGATGCCTTGGTATGATTTGGCATGGTTTAATATTAAATTTATTTGTGATGATCAATTGTTGGAAAGTATATGAGAAGAATCAAAGGAATACTTGGCACTTAGAGTGCACTAAGACTTTGCACTTGGCACCTATTGCCCCCTAGTGTTGGTGTGCCTAGAATTCCCCTCTTGGAAAAGGTAAATTGATGACTTATTAAACCTCTTATGTGTTCATTTCCTTGTAGTTTAAATTTTTTCTCCCTTTTGTTGTCTTGATAGTCCCTGACACGCATTGACACACACTTGCACATCTTGGCATGCCTTATCACTTGGCACATCTTAGCATGTTTGACATGTATTCCCACTATCTGGCACATCAAGGGGGTGAAGAGAGATGTAGTCCTAAAGTAGGTCGAGTACGAGGGCAAAGTAAGGGTTGCTAAAGGGAGGTCATGATCATCTTCCAAGAGCAAGATTATCATGTGAGGGTTCAAAATAATGTTGCATACCTTAATGGTCGGTTTGTGCTAGGAATTAGGATGGCATATTGTTGGTTCTCTTCTGGCAAATTGAGCTTAAGAGAGGTTTCTCATGAGAATCTGGGCATGTGATTTCAATGGTGTCTTTGTGTGAAGGCCGCATCAAATTCTAAAATGTTGAAATTTGCAACAAGAAACAGTGAGATTGGAAACCAGAAAGGACAAAAGAAAAATGCACCCATACTGGTGAGGAATTTTTATGCACCAGGAGTGAGGAATGTGGGTCATCTAATTTATTTTTCCCTTAAATAAATTGGACAATAAATTGTAATTTCATCTCATAACAACTTGTGTCAGTTAATTAAGTCATGATGACCAAGTTAGCTCAAGAAATTCAAGTACTTGAGGGTCTAAGATGAGGCATCTAAAGGGATTCTAATATTTTTTGGGTCCAGTTGAAGTTGATGCATTAGTGGGGTGCAAGTGTAATTAACTCAATTAAATGAGTTAAAATTAGTTTTGCTAGTTATAACTGAGTGATGAGCTAGTGAGAGGTCCAATGAATTAAATTAGATTTAATTCACAATGAGTGATCAATCATATAACTAAAAATTCGCTATTAATAGTTGCATGCATGTCAGTTTCGAGAAATACCCAGCTGAGACAGAGGTTAAAGGGAACATAACTATCAGTTGTATTCAGAGAAAATTTCCCATGTGCAATTATAAAGTCATTGGATGCCACGATGGATTGTGCAATCAAGGAAGACTGATTTTCCTAATTAATAAGGAGTTAATTCCCTAGGAATTGCATGAGCAAGGTAGGCTAAAGTAAGGATGAGAATTAGCTAAGTATTAGACTAAGTTTGGCTAGATCAATGAGAGACAATTGACATAGTGCTGGAGAATATCATGAGAGATTAAGCATTAATGTATTGTTTCATGATTCCTTGACTTAATACACAATAGAGATAGAGGGGTTTTGAGCAGTTTCTTTCCCCAAATACATCATGTTGTTATGTGATTGATAATTTATTTCTCTTACTTATATGTGATTGTGCGATCGTGTTTGTTTCCGCAAATTGTAGGAAGGATTCAATATCTTGTTTTAGTAGATTACAAGATCAGATTGAATCTCGTTGGTTAGATTTTCTACATGGTATCAGAGAAGGATTTTTTTGGGCGGTGAGTTTGCAGAGAATATCTGAATATATTGGTGTAAAATTTTCAAAAAAAAATATAATATTTGGATTCCTTGCGAAAATATACCCAAATGGAAAAAAAAAATCGGTTGAATCAGAGCTCGGATGAGGGAGATATCATCGATTTAAAATCAACTTTTTTTTAGAAAAAAATTGTAACGTCGGGAAAATTACACTATGCGTGAGTTAAGAACCTATATGTACTTGATGTACCAGATGCATGCAAAGATTTTAGGAGAAAGTCAGAAGTTAGAGACTTGGTGGTTTAGAGGGAGCATAATTTACCTCTCAACATGCAACCTCATGAGAAGCAGAGAGGAGACTGAGTGGAAGCGTCCACTCAAGTAGAGACCTCCATGAGGGGGAAATTTCGAGCCAGATGGGAAGAGGGAGCAGCCATACCTCGAGGTGTGTGGTGGGGTGATGTGTAGACATAATCCCGAGATAAGAAATTTGGGCAAGGTCCATTGAGATGGCGTGTCTTATGGATCGAACCTGGCTACGAGGAGCCCACAATACAACAATAGTAGGAAGGATCAGTTAGATTGATGTAGTCAGATGTCAGCAAGACAGAAATCAAAGTGACAGATATCAAATACTGGAGCAAAAATTAGAGTTAGCAACAGTTCAAAGGGCACGGATGAAGATGTCAGCAGCAGTGCAGAGAATCCAGTACTAGACAGGTGCAGTAGCTAGCAGCAGTCAGAAGACTCTAATGATAGATGCATTATACTGATTCAGTTGTTCGAAGGCTATTCAGTTTCAGGATTTGTAGGTGAAAACAACACTAGAGAAGTGTAGCATGCAGAACATTCCAAAGGTATGAAATGGGGATAGATTGAATTCCTTTCTTGTTGAGAGGGAGTGTTGAAATTTGCAACAAGAAACAGTGAAATTAGCAACTAGAAAGGAAAAAAAAAATGCACCCACACTGGTGAGGAATTTTGATGTACCAGGAGTGAAGAATGTGAGGCGTCTAATTTATTTTTCCCTTAAATAAATTGGAAAATAAATTTTAATTTCGTCTCATAACAACTTGTGTCAGTTAACTAAGTCATGATGAATGAGTTAGCTCAAGAAATTCAATTTAAGGTGTTCGAGGTGGATATTGGTGGCCACCTGCCTATTCCACTTGGGCCCTCGCCATTATCTCTTTCAGTTTTTCAGTTTCCTTAATTATAACACAATTTACTATTTTTGTCAATTTTTCAGGTCCTAAACTTCTGGAGCCATTTTGAGGCCCCAAACTATGTTTTTTGGGCATGAAAGGTTTCATGATTTCATAGAAATCACATTATCAGTTGTAGCCCTCGGAGAGATCTTTCTAACGAGGTATCATGTGCGTCAAACGAAGATAATATGACCAAGTTACGACCCAGGAATTTGGCTGCCCAACTATTGCCAATGGGGCCCATAAACTCTTGGTGTTACATCTCCTCAGGTTAGGGTTTTGGTTGTTTAGGGTTTTATCTTATTTTTAAATAATAAAAAGACCCTTCATCCTTATTGTAACATAGTTCAAAGGAACATAACTATCAATTGTATTTATAGAAAATTTCCCATGTGCAATTATAAAGTCATTGGGATGCCATGATGGATTGCGCAATCAAGGAAGGTTGATTTTCCTAATTAATATGGATATAATTCCATAGGAATTGCATGAGCAAGGCAGGCTGAAGGAAGGCTGATAATTGGCTACGTATTAGACCGATTTTGCCTAGATCAGCAGGAGACAATTGGCAGAGTGCTAGAGAATCTCAAGAGAGATTAAGGATGGTATTGTTTCATGATTCCTTGACTTAATACAAAATAGAGATAGAGGGTTTTGAGTAGTTGCTTCCCCAGATACATCTTGTGTTGTGTGTTTGATAACTTGTTTCTCTTAATTATATGTGATTGTGTGATCGTGTTTTGTTTCCACAAATTGTAGGAAGGATTTAGTATCTTGTTCTAGTACATTACAAGATCAGATTGAATCCTGTTGGTTAGATTTTCTACATGAAATAGAAGAAAGGGTTGATACCATATTTCCTTGTGGTGGTTAGTAGGCCGCAAGGTCTATGATAAAGACCAACATAAATGGAGGAGGGCTTGCATTGTAATAACATAAGTCGACGCAGCTGTAATATTGATTGAGTTAACCCCAGTTTTAGGGTCGACATTGAGATCTGAAGTTCATGTCAATATTTAGTCAAAGAAATGCCCAGAATCTATGGATCCATATGAGCTAGGTTAAGTCTCTTATGGAGGCAAAAGTCGTGTTTTTTCTATGTGTGAATAGGGCTTGTTCTACAACAATTAAAGTACATAAGTATAATGCCCTAGTTAGGACAATTTCCTAGCATGTTTAGTTCATAAGGTATGCCCTTAAGACTGTGACAAATTTGCGTAGAAGAAGACGGGTTGTGACCCTTAGAGTGAGGTTTATTTCTGCAATAAAGACCAAAGATTTGGAAGACGGTTTGCAGATTCAGTATGTGTGGAGACAATAGATCCAAAGGAGGGTGGAACCTGAGCAAAATATTGAGCATGCAGAAGAAATGTGCCATATGAAGAATGGATTGACATGCAGAGGAGTTGATTTTGGTGTAATTTCCATATATTTTTAGATAAAGATCTGAAGAAACCTATGAAAAATTTGTAAATGGACTGTTAGTGGCTGATTTGTGACCCTAGTTCAGTCATCTATAGATTGTTAGAAGTATGATAAGAGGAGTAGTTCATATTTTTTCATAGATTGGACAACAAATTAGATCAAATTGACAATACACAAGAACATTGATCTTGAGAGGACGCAAACCATTTTTAGCTGGCAGATTTGAAGAGCCCTAGATGAAGACAATATTTTGGGCCCTAGATTAGTAAAAATAATTCACTGTGGTTGGGCAGATTGATGGTAGTCCATGTACAGTTGGAGGGTTGTTAGGTTAATGTCAAAGAAGAGCCCTGACTCTTGTTCTGGTGAAGGACAAAAAAATTGGTAGAAGGGTAGGTGTATAGGGCCTAAGGATGTGCGGACTTTGAAGGACTAAAGTAACATTCAAGTGGGCCAACCAACTAGCCCTAGTTCACTATATTGTAAAGGATTGATTAAGAGAGAAGAAGGGAAGCCTCCATAGCCCTGAACTTCTCATCTTGGAGCTGTAGTATGGAAAAAGTGGGCATACCAAAGAGTTGTTCACAAATGGAATTGTGAACAACTTGCTACCACTCAAACTAGTAGTGGACCTAAAAGGGGTTTCTAAGAGGGAAATTGCTAGGACAAGGGAAATGATGGAGGCTTAGCCCATTGTCACCACAGCTAAGGCTCCTTGCTCTTCATGGACTTTCATCGATGGGTGGAGTCCCGGTAGTTTAGGAAGTCACTTGTAGAGTATAGGTCAATGATTAGGTGGGAAGTGAACCTCGAAACCATTTCCTTAAGATAAAATAAAGAGTGGGACTTGCTTTCCTTTTATGCAAGGGAATTTATCTTCTAGGGAGAGAGGAGGGGGATTGAAGGGTTAAGGGAGAAGAAAAAGACTTATGAAGGAAGTTCTCAATCCCTAAAATCCTTTGGGAACTTGGATTCCCAAATGGTCCTTGATGAAAGGCCTTTGACACATAATGGGACCACATGGGGCCAAGTGGACCCAGCCCAGGTTCGGGGATGGAATTTAGCAACCAATCATTTTCGTATCCTGGATAAGGTTAGGGGAAAGGATCAGCCAATATTTTTTACTTCGATAGGTCAAATTGATCCTACTAGGTTCTATCCTTGGGAACACCTAGGTAAAACTTGATCCTAGAGCTAGGGCTTGAGGTATCTGGAGATTCCACCGTCAGAATTGGCCCAAGTTCTGAGGAGAGTGAGGGCACCCAACAATGCAGCTTCCTCTAGGATATAGAAGTTTTCCTCTAGCTAGATTCCTAGGAAATTGCTGCCCTAGGTGACCTAATGGGGCTAGACCTAGGGAATGTGAAAATTTCTTAATATAAGAAACCCTACTAAAGTATCTTGATTTACTTCTCCTACTTGAATTAAGTTAGAAGTTAATTTATGAAATATTCAATAAATTAACAAAGTAAATAGTAAATACAACTAGCAACCTACACATATAGATCAAATATTGAATAACATGCTCATAGACAAAGTGACACGTGAATTTTCTTGACGACTGTCCCTGGAAAAAACCCAATGCGGGAAAAACAATGCAGCTAGCTCTGGAGGGTTTTCATTATTATGCATAATCTAAGTACAACAATCTTGGGCAGCAAAACTGGTTCACCCAATAGAGAAATAAAAATGGCAGCAATACACTGCTCTGAATCCCTCTACGTCAGCTTGACTGGCCTATTTCAGCCTCTGCGCTACTCAGTAAGGGCCTACGTCACACCTGAAGGGCTTACACTGCCCTTGTGCTGCCCTGATTGGGCCTGTGTCAGCCCTGCGTGGCTCTTGCTGCCTCTGCGCTACCCCTGGTGGGCTTTGGCTGGACTGAGTGGCTCCTGCTACCCCTGATGTTCTGGCTGGCTAGAATGCTTATGCAGAAAAATCATAGGTAAGAAATAAGGTATTGGCCAAAGGTAACACATAACAGTCAGAAAAATTGAAGAAATGAAATTAAAATAGATCAATGTCCACAAATAACTGAAATAGCTCAATGGGACTAGAGAGTAAAAGCTTTAAAAACATCAATAAGTGCTTATAGCATCAGCTAAGAGAACATAGGATACTATTTCATGAGGTTAAAATGTTGTATAACTGTTGGCATAGGAAAAATGTAGAATTGTTAGAGTAAATATTTGCAGGCACCATTAGTTGGTGATCATTTATTATCATTTTATTTCATCAAATACCCTGATGAATGGGCCTTACAGGCTATTTGCATAGGAAAACGCCACAGAAGCTGTGTGATGGAAAAATATTCACACTATATTGAAGAAAACACCTACCAAATAAGGATTACATTTCAAATGGGGCAAGAAATAATAGAGAGATAAACATCGAAAAAGTTAAAATGCTAGGGCAATAGGAAAGCAACTAGGTAGCATGGTAGAAAGCACAACAAAGAAAATTATAAAAATGGAAAACCCTACAAATTAGCACCCATCCAAACATCACCACAATTTTTTCTTTAACTCTAAATCTCCAAATTCATCAAATTATATCCTGTATTCAAACTTGATCCTCTCTGTTAGCCATTATGATGATAAGGCCGAGAAATTACTACAGAACCATCACCTACATGTAGTGATCTTATTCTGTGACCAAACAACCTACTTTTGTGAAGACACGGAAAGGTAAAAACTCTCTGCCAATATTTTCCATACAACCCAGATTGAGCAACCAGATATATATCACCAGTTTTTTTTCTTCAGATTTGTAACTTAGAAGAGCTTTGTCTAACCACCTCCGGGTTTCTCCCAAAGTCACCCAAGCAAGCCCTCTCAGCATCATCCTCTTTCTGTAGTACCTAATTAGTAATTTAATTAACCATAATAGTTTCTTGATCATGCAGGTATTTCAAATATATTGCCAATAAGCATAAAGCTTTGATGTTAAACAATCAGGTCAAAAGACATTAGACTATGATGCAAAAAATACAAAGAAACCTCACCAACACTCAAAGGAAAAACAAAGTGAAACCTCTAAAAAGTATAAATAGATATTTGATAAACTTCATTCCACCACAAAAATGTGCTTAACTAAAGAAAATTCTAATTACTGTGCTTTCAAGACACAGCTTTCAAGGGCAGTGATGCTATAAACATACCCTTACACCTCGTGAACAATCAATGTGTATAATTATACCATCATAAGGCTCATTTTAAACATCATTATTATCATTTTATAAATCATTTTCATCAAATCAACAAGAATCAATCAACAATTGCACTCAGTTCCACTGAAGCAAAGTGTATGGAAGTTTCATATACTTATTATGAAACTATCTAGATTTGCAATTTGATTGTAAAGTCAACCAATCAGTTGTTGAAGCCCAATATTGTCTCTTGTGAGAATCAAAGTTACATCAAGCTCTATGAAAATCCAATGTGTCATGACCATTTCAAACACATTGATATTCAATACAATTTCCTAAGATTCCAAGTTCATTAGGGAGTTGGTAGTGTTGGACCACATTCTGACAAAGTTGCATATGGTTAATAGTTTTACAAAGCTCCTAACAAAGGGGAAGTTTGACAAGTTGGGGGAGAATCTTGGGTTATTGGTCACTCCCTCCTTAGCACATCTGAAACTCACTGACACTTCCTTTCACAAACTCTTATTCATTCATTTTTAAATATAGTTTTATTTGGTCTGTTCTGGTGAACTGTCTAGTGGAATATCCATGATAGTTTATGAATCACCCCAACATCTATCCTTTATGTAAGTCATATGATGATATTTCTTCACACTTATTTATCTCTAGTTGTCCAAACATAGTGCAGGTCATCACCACCACCCTTGCAAAATTGAACATGATAGGCTCGTGGTCCTATCTAAGCTTGGACGAAAATTTCAAAACTTAGTTACACAACATGATGGAATATTATTATAAAGTTTTCCCATGCATTCTAATCAACAATATCTAGGGGGATTGGAACAAAAACACATTTTTTTCACGAGAAATATCCATGATATTTTACGAATCACCCCTTATTTATCTCTTGTCCCAACACGGTGCAGGTCATCACCACCACCCTTGAAAATTTGAACATGATAGGCTCGTGGTCCTATCTAAGCTTGGAAGAAAATTTCAAAACTTAGTTACACAACATCATGGAAGATTTATTAAAAAAATTTCCCTTGCATTCTAATCAGCAATATTTGGTGGGATCGGAACAAAAACACGTTTTGTTCACGAAAACTATCCTTGATAGTTTATGAATCACCCCAAAATATATCCTTTATGCAAGTCATATGATGATATTTCTTCACACTTATTTATATCTTGTCCCAACACAATGTAGGTCATCACCAGTACCACCCTTGAAAAATTGAACACGATAGGCTCATGGTCCTATCAAAGCTTGGTTGAAAATTTCAAAACTTAGTTACACAACATCATGGAAGATTTATTAAAAAGGTTTCCCATGCATTGTAATCAACAATATCTGGTGGGATTGGAACAACAATACATTTTTTTCATGAGAAATATCCATGATAGTTTATGAATCACCCCAACATCTATCCTTTATGCAAGTCATATGATGATATTTCATCACACTTATTTATCTCTTGTCCCAACACAGTGTAGGTCATCACCACCACCTTTGCAAAATTGAACATGACAGGCTTGTTGTCCTATCTAAGCTTGGAAGAAAATTTCAAAACTTAGCTACTCAACATCATGGAAGATTATTCTAAAGGTGTCCCATGCATTCTAATCAGAAATATCTTGTGGGATTGGAACAAAAAAACATTTTATTCATGAGAAATTATAAAAAATATCACAATTAAATTGATAAAATATAGTGTTTAGAAGACAAGATTCATCCTAAACCACAAAATAATGAATTTTGGTAATTCCTCCACTACCTCTTGGATGCCCTTGTGACTTATTTGATGGTGTTGCACAAGTTATCCCACCTAGTTGCAAAGTGGGTGTGGTACTCTTCCTCTCCCAGTCTTATAGCAAGAATGTAAGACATACCCAAAGTTAAGGCTCCAACAACTGAGTTGATCCCACTGCTCTTTCTACCCTTCTAGAAATTGCATCCATCAAAAGAGTCAAATCCCTATAGATCACGAGGGATTAAAAAATCATGATCAATTGGGTCAATAATTCATGATAGAAAACATCTACCTACACCCCATCCTACAAGATATCATAGATTCCCCCAACTCTTTGGACTAGCTATCTTTCAGACACATTCTGAAGGAGATAAATACCACAGCATACAAGCTTTCAAAATAATCTCTCAAATTTCCCATCAATACCTTTGTGGTATCAGAATCGATCGATATGATGGAGTATGACCAAATTATTATTCATGTCTAAGCTCGAAAAACAAGGCAATCTAGATTGATGCATGCACATTCCAATCATGACAATTAATTTCTACATCTTCTCAATAGAAAAAACAAGTAATATTTTTTCTCTGTTCACTTTACAACATAAACACCAATTTCACCCATAATGTTAGGATAAGTTGAATGATATTACCAAAAAGGTGGGAGGAGTATTTTGTGGTGTATTGAACAGGACTGGGGGACACACATGTAGCATGGATGGGTAGAAGTGGGATTTCCAAGCATGGTTTACTAAGGTCTATAATCCAGGTATTAGAGAATGAGAAGGGGGATTAAGACCTAATTTCATAGGGGCTAGGGGGCCTAGAGGGAAGGTAATAAGAGAAATTGAAAGGGGAACCCCTCATAGTGGTGATAAAGGCATTAGGGGCCCCATTATCACTACAAATAAGTCATTAACCCATAACCATTAAATTCCCTATCCCTTAACCTTGAAGCCATACTCTCTTAACCCCTACACTCATACCTCATAAGCCACCGAACCCTTGACACATTAAACCTTAAGCTATTAACTCATAACCTAGAATCAATGAACCCCTTAAGCACTAACCCCTTATTATCTTAACCCGTGACCCTTAAACCTTAATCCATAACCCCCAAACACCTTAAAACCTAACCCCTTAGCCCCTAACACCTAAATCCCTTAATTATTAAGCCCTTAACCCCTAAATCCCTTCCCCCCCAAGCCCTTGGCCCTTAAATCTTAACCCTTGAAGCCCTTAACCACTTAGTATCTAAGGCAAAACATAACACCTCAAACCAACAAAATAACCTCTTAGGAGAATCCTTCACCTCTAACTAAGAATATTGGTACCATTTGATTTTTAGAGAACTGGGTATTGGTCTCGAGGGTGTGCATTTGTGGGTAATGTGCTTATAACATGTATAACAAATGTAGAACAACTAGATAATTTGAAAAACCTCGATAAGAATTGCTCACAATATCTACTCTTCATGTTGACATGGAGCTTGTAGTGTTCTCCCACATAAGGAGTTGACAATGAATAAATCACTCATAATGACACAACCTATTCAACCCTAATGAACAAGGAGCTAACCCTTGATAGAAATATTTTGTTTGCTAAAAAACCACAATTGTGTCAATGTATAATACTACACATAAGAGAAAATAAAATGATATTATCGACATCAATTCTTGAAATAGCCTCACATTTTCTACGAGTGGTGAGCCAAGGGGTGAATGTAGGGCACTATTAAAGTTACATCATGTTTAAATTCCTTTTACATCACGAGATTGTTCTCCATTAGGGTTGATGCACCATCATAAGGGAGCATGACACCATTTTGTGGGGGAGCGATTAAATTTGTAACACAATTCAGGTGACATACACCTCCAATGTAAATGGCATCATTATACGTTTGTGTCAATTTTTTAAAGAGGTTATTTATAAACAATAAATTTAGTACTTGGACTTCATATTTTCATGGCCTTGACTCTAAGATGGATTTGTACTAGGAACACTTCATGAAAATAAGAGGGGGCCTTAATTTTGAACCCTCATACACACAAGAGCACTAGATGTTGCCCTTCAGATCCCCCATGATGGTTTCAAAGTGGGTTTACATTAGTGTCTAGTTGAAACCAATGACATCATGATATTCCTCTTCTCAACAACATCTTCTAGCTTTTCCATATACACAAAATTGAGTTAGAGGATCACCGGATCACCTCATCTAATGGTCTTACAATTACAAGTTGTTAAAGTTAAACTGCTAAATTAATACTAAATTTGAGAAATTTTAAGTGACCGAACTGAAAATGACTAACTTAAACGGCTAAGAAAGTCATAATACATTGCATGTATTTCTATGATCTCTAGGATGAAAGGGAAACCAAACTCAGAGCTAGACAACGTACATACATTGAAGATGGATTCAATTTTGGAAACTATCATCTAAAAAGAGGCTAGCTCTGCCCCAAAATGACAGTCCCTCCTCCAATACCTTGCCACAACTTCCATAGTTGTCAATTTTTACAATAATATAACCTCTAAGTACAAGCTTACCATATACTTAGAACTTAGGTTGGAATTTATTTGATTCTTGATATCTTTAGATGATGACTAAATATCATTAAATATATAGAGTGAAGCATTTGCTTGTAGTTATTGATGAACTTGTTAACCATCCATAGATGAATACTTCCCTCAGGCATGTACTTGATTTTGTCCACAATGAAAGAATCCTACTATGTTTTTGGTATATTCAACAAGACTACATCTTTAAAGTAATGAAGATTTAATTACTAATGTTTGAAAATCCTTTAAGAGGTGGAGACAATCAAATTCACATAAGAGGAGGTATTCCCTTTGTTTAGCGAACATCCATGGAAAGAAAGCAATAAATGCAAGATTAACCTATTGTTTATGTGATAATTAGGGAATGTATATCCATTCTCTCAAAGATTAGTCTTAGATAATGAGAAAGAATCTCCTATTTATTCTAAATAATCCTTAATGCTATTTATAGAATACCTTCTCACCATCAAAATAACAATAGTCATTTTTTTAAGAAAAAAAACTACAACAAAACTTTAAATATGCAAATAAATAACCTCCATACATAAAGGTGAAAACATATTTAAAACAAATTTAAAGTAAATTAGAATATAATATAGAAAAACTAACAAAAATATTGATACAACATTAATTTAAATAATTTTCTTTAACACAAATATATTATTAAAAACTACAAATTAACATTAATAAATAAATAATTTATATAAAACCCCACTTTAGTAATGAATAATTACTTAATTTATAATTTATTTATATATCGATTCAATGTGACTCAAAGAAAAGAAATGACACAAGCCATTATAATTATCCCACCCAATCACTTAGTTTCATCCCTTTGCCCTCTTGATCCATTTATTTTTCCAAATTAAAAAAATATTAAACTATTCCAAATTCTTTTAAATCATTTGACTCAAATACAAATATATGGCGCCTTTACATTTAATGCCTCTTTGTATTTTGCCACTATTTCATTATCCCTCTCCCTGCCCTGAAATGAACTCACACACTGAAACGAGCTCAAGAGCTCGCTTTTGTACAATCCTGGTTTGAAATTGCTTTAGAATAAATCCACGAGCCCCCAGATCCCTTTTTTGGTTGCTTTAATTGTTTTAACAATTCAAGCTCCACATAAATTGTCAACCCGAGAAGGTCTGTTTATTCCAAAGACAATCACGCACTAGATATGCTGAATTCCAAAAGCAAAAATAATGTTGTAGTAAAAAGTCACACAATTATTAATCATACAAATCTAATTATTCACACCCTGTTTAATCAAAGATGAAGTTTACTTATGTTATAGTAGAAGCAATTCCTCTATTGCAGTTTTTAAGAATCCAAATAAAGGGAAATCATTCTGCAGGAAAGGAAACCAATCAACCATAACAGGGAACAGGACCCTATTCCTTTAACTAGGAACTTCAGCACCTGCTGCCTGACACTAATCACACTGTAGAAAAGATAAACTCAAGAGAACAGGACCCTATTCCCATGAACAGGAACCTTCAGCACCTGTCTCCTGTTTCTAATCACACTGCAGGAAAAAGAAAGGAAATCAATGGGAACAGGACCCTATTCCTTTGTACAGGAATCTTCAACACCTGCTTCCCAGCATCAATCATACATTCAAACAAATAATAGAAAAATATCCCTTAACTTCTTAAGATTGAATGTACTAAACACATGCAGCGTTAAAGGAAACAGAATGCTCAATAAACTACAGAACTGTGTAACTGGTGTTTCAGCAAACAGAATTAAGTAAAGTGTGAATATCATAAAGAAATTTAACAAACTACAGGAATAGTCGGGTGAATCTTGTGATGAAGGCGGGCCCTTTCCTTCTCACAAGATTCCCCAGGGAAAGAATTAAATTGAAGCACTCAAAAGGAACTTTTATTCATCTGTCAAAAGAAATGATACATTACAAATGGAGTCTAGCTCCTGTCCTCTCAAACACAATGTTCTCCTATAGTTTTCGAACCCCCCTTCTAATGATGATGTCTCCTCTTTTTAAAGAGGAGACATCTCTTACAATTACATTAGAGAAAATCTATGTTTATCCCAAATCTGTTCTTCTTTCTTAAAACATGGCTATTCTATTCTTCCATAAAAAGATATTGTTACAACAGATACAAAAAGAGTACTATCTTCAGCATAATCCGTGTAACCACTTCCTTGCTCGTCTTCATGTTGTTGCCATTGTTCCAAAAAATACTCTTCCAGAATCGCAAATTACGAGTAGTGACGGAATTTGCGTGCCTGCTGACTGTTTCAGCAATGGAGTCGACTGTTTCAGCAACGGTCGATTGTTCCAGCACAACACATAAATTATCTGCGATCTTTTAGACTTATGTTAGCAACAATCTACCTTCGATTAATGATGAAATATAAGAGTAATATGGAATTATATGTAAACAGATTAAATATATAGTAAAGAAGAGGATTTTATATACCTTTGGATAAAGTGAATGAAAATGATGATGGAATCCTTTTTAAACATGGTTATAAAGATAAGGTGGTGTCAAAATATATAGTAAAAAATGGTACATAGTGAGGTCCTAACATCCCCCCCAGCTGAAAGGGTTGCATGTCCTCAGGAAACTCCTAGTCTGAGTCAGAGTCTGAGTACTGACTCTGTGCATGCAAGTTTCTCAAGCGGTAGCTGGAGAAGGTGGCTTCTGTCGAAGCTTAGAATCCTCGATTGTTCTGCAATTGCTGCCATGCTACAGCCTCATCCCTGTCAGCCAATTGGTAGTGACACTGGTATTTTTCTATAAGCATCCATAGAATTGGAAACTGAAAATGGTAACCAATCCAGTTTTCTTCACAATGCCGAATGCATCTGATGTAATTAGGTACCCTGGAGAGTGCAGCTTGAAGATTATCAGGGCTGAAAGGGTGATACTCTTGTCTTTCCTTACATGACTGTTGCCAAAACATAGTGTTGGCATTCAATGCAGCAGTCTCCTTTACTCTGATTAGCTGTAGACACTTTAAAAGTGTTGAAGCCTGCAGTTGTTGTATGTACCTGTGCATTCCTGGCTTCTTCAAGAATCGGTGATATTGTGCTACAAACATGGCTGGATTTGAAGGTTCCGGTCTAATCCAAAGGAGTTGATTCTCCTCATTATGCCTACTTTCAATAAACGCAGTTTGCCGGGTGATCTGATTGGCCAGGAATGAAACGAATTCCCTAATTTGTACATCACCTACAATTGGAGTGAGATTGACTTTTCTATTCTCAGGCATGGCCTTGTTATGGAGATAAAGTTCACACAACAAATGTTGGTCACTTTCAGGGGCCTCAGCAAAATTTTTAACAAATTGTTCCGCAGTAAGAAATTCATGAGGTCTGCCATCCTTTATTGCCTTCAATTGAAAATAAACCAGACGTTCAGAGAGGAAGAGAGAATAATTCAAGGAGGGTTTTCGGGTAGCCAACAATTTTTGCACTAATGAAAACATCAAAACCAACTTTTCCTTTGATTCCTTGACTTCTTTCTTGGAATCCTTGAGCTGTTGCAATGTCTGTTCCCAAATATCCCAGTTGGCATACATGTGATTCTTCCAGGCCAACTTATGCTGCTGCAATATTTTGTCTTGATCCACAACATATTGTTTCTTCCAGTTATTCATAAGTTCTAATTGTTTCCATGGCAGGGTCTGTGTCCCGACATTATAAGTACTGGGTTGGGGCATTGTCTGAGTGGCTGAGCTGACTAGTACAGGGCGGGATATTTGTGGTTTAGTTTCTTTTTCTAGAATCTTTTAGGGCCCTACTGGTTCTTGTGTGATAGTAGGGCGTTCTTCTTTAATTGCAGCTGATGTAGATGCCTCAGATACCTGAATTTTGACTACTTTGTATCCTGCCTATTGGTAAATGTTACCACACTCATGGCACATGTATTCTCTGCATGGATCCTTCTTTTGTGCTGATGCTGTGTGTGCCAGCATGTAGAGATTCAATTCTCTATCAAAGGCTTCTCATGCCATGATCAATTCTTTCTTATAGGCCTCTAGTTCTGACTTCAAAAACTCATTTTCCTCCAATAAAGATGCCATAGTGTGTGAACCCTGTGTGCTGGTTGATTCTGCTGGGGTTGCCTGCTGATCCATAGCTGTAGCTGGTTCTTGTGGAGCAGCTACAGCTGGTTTCCCTGTATTATCATGCTTGGTGTATGATTCTTGTACCACAGTGGCTGGCTCTTGTGTTTCAGCTTCTGGGTAAGTGACTGGTTCTTGTGTGGCAGTCACTGTTTGAGCAATAAATGATGTCATGTTATCCCGGGCCACTGGTTCTTGTGTGACAGTGCCACAGGACGAGACGAGTTGGGGAATTTGGAATGGTGGTGAGGATTGAAGTTTTAACAGGATAGTGGCGGGGTCAGGGGAAATGGGAGTAACTCTAGTTTCAACAGTCATTTTCATTTTCCTTTTTGGTAGGAAACTAGAGAAGTCAGTATCTTTCCCTTTATTTGTAGGAGAATATTATTTTCTAGGGGAAGGGCTTTCGGAAGAAGTGAAAACTTGGGATGTGGCCCTTGTTTGTTGTTTTGAGACAGAGACTGTTGGGGTTCGTCTCTTTCTTTTATGAGTAGGTGGAGATGGGGGTGTTGGAGAGTCATTGCTAGGGATAGGAATAGTGGGAAGGGGTGACTCTACTAAGTGGGAAGAACTTGGGGGTAGGTCAACTGGTTCTGAGGATGGAATTACTGGGGGGTCTGCGATATCGTCCAGTTGCCTTTCATAAGAACTCTCAGGAGTTTCCTGGGAACTTTCGGCTTGTTGGGGAATTTCGGCTTGCTGGGGAATGAGGAGTGGATGATTCAGAGGGGGATTTTGCTGAGCAAAACCCCTCTGAATTAATAATTTACATAAACGATGATGGGTAAGGGATAACAATGGGAATTTAACCCGTTTGCAATAATATGACATGTTTTTTATACAACCAAGCAGATAATAGGGAATATTGACTAATCGACCATGCCTCAAATGATTCATTAAAACAAAGTCGTGTTGATAGACTACCTGGTAACACCCTTCGCATGTCAAATAATGCTTGATGAATTCATCTACTGTTGGCCATGGTCGAGGTAATGAATGCAGACTTATACCGCGGCCTTTAAGTTCAACCGGTTCTTCTTGAAGAAGAAAATATTGCTGTGCATTTAAAATAACTTGTTTCCTACTGAACCAGCGAGCACCTATAACCAGAAAACCTGAAACTTGTGCTATATCTTCCTCCGTGACTGAAATTCGGACCCCTTGAACCACTGAATAATTCCCCTGAAGATTTTGTGCGAACTCTAAAACTTGCTGCTGATCAAATTCTCCTAACCTTTCGAAGTATGTTGTCCATCCTGCTTGTTGAAAAATTTGGTAGGCCTCCGGGAACAATTCGAGAAGAGTTATTGAACCAGGCTCGTGTCTGATAGTCGACCCTCCCATAGCTACTAGCTTGAGTCACATGCAGAGGCGCAGAGAACAGAAACACAGGATTTGGTTAAGCTAATTGTTGCAACAGAGGATATGGAGTCTCAATGACGACGGAAATAATGGATATGAAAAGTGACGGAGGATTGGATGGTTTGGAATGATGATTCAGTTTTCGAAATTCCCCCCCTTACGTATGGTGCAATGATGTTTAAGTGTGTGGAGATTTTAATCATTATGAGCAAGATCCTCTCTTTAAAATATTATTTAACTGCATTACATAAAAACCACATACCTTATATTTTTACCTTTGTCTTTAAAATTCGAATTATAGAGTGCTTCATAATGGCTTGATATTAATGGAAGAATCTGTAGATTTCTCTGAAATGTAGAACAGGAGCATATCAGGATCTGCTCAATACTGAATAATATTCACCCAAGGGATCTGAAGAGTAAAAGCGGAGAACTGAAAAGCTTGTATAGCAGAGGAAAGAAATGATGTTTTAATGATGAAAAGATAAATGACAGGTTGCTGAAACTGGTGTTTCAGCAACGGAAAAATGAATGACATGTTGCTGAAACTGGTGTTTCAGCAAAGGGAAAAATCAGGAAAATGGGATATAATGATTTGGGTTTAAGACAAGTGGGGGAAATATTTGCTACGGGATAATTTCAGCAGTAAGGAACGGGAAATACTAGCTGAAGGATGATATTTCAGGAATGGTAGAAGTGGGAAAAATGGAAATAGGGAAATAATGTAGTGTTGTACTATACAACAACCCTCCCTTTTTCTCAAAATTTTAGAAATAAAATTCATTTAGAAATAGGGTCCCTTTCTTTTTTCTTATAGAAATAAAACACTTATAAATAAAATTCATTGTTTTGGAAAAATTCATATTGTTACTAAACAGATTCAACATTCAAAAACTTATGATCCGATCTAATATACAAGGCCTTATCATAAAAAAAACAAGTCAAGTTTAAAAGTTCAATCGCAATCGGAGAATCGGAGATAACCTTTAAAAGAAATTTCATATGCCTATTTCAAATCCTTCGATGCGATTAGTTCGATCGGAAATTTTCAAATCGCTAAGAGTTTAAAACGGTTATTTATAAACTTCCGATGCGATGCGGTCAATCGCAATCGATTAATCGGGATAGTCTTTAAAAAACTCTTTACGCTTAATTGAAATTCCCCGATCCGACGTGCGTTTTACAATAAACGTTTTCAAAAGAAAAATCAAACATTTGTTCAAAGTCTTATATGGTAGACCCCACCATTAGAGATCGGAAAAATTTGCAATCGCAATCGATTAATCGGGATAAACGTATTGTGATCTTCATGTGCCATTCGAAAACTTTCGATGTGATTCATTTATTGCATACGAAAAGTTCAGAATGAGTGAATATTTTAATATTTCACAAGCGCCAAATCTCTATTGGTACGAGGGCATTCAATAACGAATCAAATGAATATGGTTAATGATTTGGTTTTAAATATGTGAGTGTGACCCAAAGGAGCATTTACGCAATATACGAAACAAATAAATGAAAACCATAAGTTCATAAATCATTTCGTTTGAGTTGCTTGTTTATCACGACGAGAGTTTATTGTCTTGCAGAGCCAAAGAACACCAAGCTCTTTCATTCACAGACAAAGGGAAGCGGTAGCAAACGCAGAAATGTCAAAAAGAGGGAGAAGAAACAAGACTGCTCTGCCAGTGAAGTTTGTCGAAACTCCTACGGTCTCAAAAGAAAAGCCCATAAAACTAAGACTAGTCACAGATACATCATGCCAGGGGCTTGGGAAAATGACATGGGACGTAGTCTACAACCTATTGGAAAGAGAAGACCCAAAGGTCACAGTGGAGAAGGCATCAATTCCAGACGAAGATAGCTCAGACTCCGACTCAGAAATCACTGACAAAACACTTGCAAATTCGTTTTTGCATCGAATTGCAGCCAGAGCGAGCATCATGCCTTATTATGATGTAGTTCGATGGGTTATTGACAGTGTAAAGATACAAGATAGAACGTTTGTTTCAGCATCTGGAGTGCCTTTTGGCTCGTTTAAAGCAGAAGACCTGAAAGCAATGTATCACCTTCCAGACCCGCAGAAAGTGTATAACAAGGAATTTATTAAAGATTTTGCTGATAATAACAAAGTCCAATCTGACCCTATCAAAGATTGGAGGAAAAATCCAGAGAAGCACCGAAATGAAGCATCCGGTATGTATTCTGTAGATTCCCTTCTGCCTCCATATTGCTATGCCGCTGCCATGATGTGTAGGTTATTTGGAAATGATAATTCAGCTAGGTCTTCTATACAAATGGTCCCACTAATCCTAGCTACTGTGAATTCCGACATTATGGACTGGGCTGTTATTATTTCTGATAGAATGGCCAATAGGATACTTGAATACAGACAAGAAAAAACCGTTGGAAATTCCACTCCCTTTTTCTTTTGTGCCTATATTCTTGATGCTCTTTGTTTCAATTCCGAATTTCCCTTATTTGGATGGAAATGGACTCCCAAAGACCCCGTTCCAATTCATATTTATCATAAACTTCTTTGGAAGGTTCATTTCCAAGATAATGTATATAGAATCTGTCATGGTTTCCTCATCCCTGTTTTCCAAATCATTTTTAATCGCTCTCCTCCTAGATTTTCTGATAAAGCTAAGTCTGACTTGTTTGCAATTGGAGATTGGTTTGGGGAGGAAAAATTTACATACATCAGGGTTTTTGGTAGTATTGTGGAACCACATGTTCTTCCGCTTTTTGTTCCAGACAAACTTCTTGCTCAAGAAATTTCCTATCAATTGACAGTTGAAGGAATATCTAGGTCTTTGAATAACAGCAAGAAGAGGATGTGGCCTCAATTCCCACTCAATTGTGGTCAGTTTACTCTAAATGATTTCAAGCATGCAGAAAAAGAAGTCTCCAAGATAAAAGGTTGTAAATTTGCAACCATTCCTGGAAGACAATATGATCCAAAAAAGATAGCATTTGATGTCACTGCTTCTGTTTCAATTGCTCGTTTTGAGCATGAACCAGATCTGTTTGATGATTTGTTTGTTTCATTAGATAATTTTCCTCGAATTTTTGACTTGGCCAAGTCTAAATTCCAAAAGGAGGAAATGAATAAATTTTTGTTATTTAGAAGCCAGAGATTGTTGAGAGTTCCTCTGGACCAGCTAAGAATTCAAACACAAAGGTCAGAGGCAGAAGGTACATCCAGCCAAACGCCAGTAGAAACATCTACCGGCAAAATCATTACACAATCGGCTGTTAACCAGCCAACTGTACATACCCAAAAAGTGGTCACTATTGACAAACCTGATGTCCAAAAGGAAAATATCGATGATAAATCCGGTCCAAATACTGGTCAGAAGTCCACTGCTCAAATGACAGAGAAATGCACAAGTATCAATTATGATGTGCATAATCAAAAGGGTGGATCGGATGGCAAAAGCACGGAGCAGAACATAGATACAGAAAAAGGAAAAGAAACAACTAAGGAGATTATGGTTTCTACTGATCTTGATGTTTCTTCTCAGTTATTAACACAATATGATCAATTTGCTCAACAGCTTGGATTGCAGGATAAAGATAAAGAACAAATAGAGCAGGATGTGGAAATCATTCCTGAACATCCTACAGGGCATATTGTATTAAAAGTTTAGGAGATCCCTCCTTTGGATGTATTTTACAGCCCTAAACATAAGGCTGTTGTTAAAAGACAAAGAAAAAGAAGAAAGACAGAACAGGGCATATTCTCTACTCCATCAGAAGAATTTATGAATATTGTTTATAAGAACAATGAAATGAATCCATTCGAAGACCTCACGAAATTGTCCCAGTATACAGGAGCTTATAGTGCTGCAACAGTGGATAAAGTGGTAGAAGTTTCTCAACTGATAAATCAGAAAGATCTCCACATAGCTTCACTAGAAGAACAAGCTAAAGAAAATCAGCAACAGATTAGCCAATTGCAACAGCAACTACAAGATCAGACACTCAGGTCCAAAGAATTGGAGAAACAACTTGCTGAAGAAAAGAAGAAAATTGATAAACAGCTCTTAGGCAAATAGCAACATCTAAATGAAGAGAGTTCTAAGTTACAAAGTCTGTTACAAAATGAGAAAAATGCAAAAATGATTCAAGAAAAGGAATTTCAAGCAACTTTGGATAAGTTTAAAGATTACCCAAAGTTAAATGAATTTAAATCAAAAGCCCTTGAGGCTAATAAACTATTGACTCAGCAATTAATTGAATTTTGCTCAAAGCTGTCACAGGCAGAACCTTTTTGTGATATTACTTCATCTTTGATTCAAAATGTCATTACTCTTAGACAAGAAATAGATGATGCCGATGAAAAGATTTCCGAATTTCTCAACTGGCAGGACACAGAAAAGGGAAAAGAAGCAAATCTTCCTAGGATAGAGGAAAAACACAAAGAAATCTTGTTTACAGAATGGGAACATCAAATAATGAAAGCTGAGAGAGCAATATCAAGGGCCAAAAGTATGATGAATAATATCACGCAATTCATAAATGACAGCTTATACTCAATCAATCTCATTTCAGACTGTGTTCCTGGCAGTTTGCCAAAAATGAAAGAAACTGAAGACAGGTGGAGAGAAGAAATGGAAAGGAAAAGTCAACAAATCATCAAACTTCAAACAATATCCTGGGACAGTATGTGGACTCATTTGATCAAACCAAACAATCAACAGACGGCTATCAAATTCCTATCAAATGTTGTTGATTGTTTAATTCCAGAATTTTCCGATGCCACCTATGCTGGACAGTTGCATTCTGAGATGAGTCATCCACCGAGACTCCGAGATATGTTGAACATTTGCAACTTGGCTTCATCAAGCGAGAGAGAAAAACAATGAATCGGTTTCATTCAAGATAGCCTTTCAGTTTTAATTTGATAGATTGTAGCAGTAGTATTAGGATTTTGTTATGTAATTTCTTATTTAAAATCCCTCTCATGCATTTAGAGAGGGATCGGAAATTGTAATATTTTTGGGATTTGGAGCTAACATTTCTGTACTTCATTCCTTATTATATTTATATGAAAGATCACATATGGTGATTTTTGTGCTCAAATTATCTTTGAAGTGTTGCATTTCTGTGCCTTTGGATTTAATTTTACATCGGAGTTACTAGATCAGAGTATCACATTTCATTTGACAGTCTTCAAGATGAATGAGGTATTTCTATATGTTCACTGTTGATTCTCTCTGTTATATGGTATTCGTTTGAAAAATGTGCTATCATTTATATATTTGGTTTTCATAACATTTCCTTTTTATATTATCATTTCTGAGTATAATTGGAATGTTATCATTTATAAGCATATATGAATGGTATATAATGATGAATGCAATATGTTAATATAACTCTGTTTAATTTCTTAAACAGAGTTATCTTTATTCGTTTCTACACATTTCAATTTAATTAATAATACATTTTCATGGTTATTATTAGATTGAAACAATCTTAAGTTGTATTCACATATAGTTACCCGGGTTAAGATTAGAATTTCTTTATCAGTATTTAGCTTAGATTAGATAGTTTTATTTCAGTTAATTTAGTCCCATTTTCACCCATCCAATTCAATCCATTTAGTTATAAGGAAACTGGTCCTTTAAATCCAGTCGGAGCCACCATCCCAAACGGAAAAGGAGCTGTCTTAAGGTCCCGACCGGGTGGTTTTCCCCAATGTTTGAAGCAGAGATTTTCTAGGCTTCAACATGTAGAAATGGGATAAAAGGGATATTGCTAGGAAATGGGTTGAAATGAAGGGAACAAGCTTCTGTGATTGAAGCTTCAGATATTCTTGTGATGAATCTGTCCTCCTTAATGAGCTTTTCCAGAATCTGCAAAATTCAATTGTAATATGCCAACCCTTGACAGGGATTATTAGTTTTAAATCTAATCTAATACTAGAAATACAGTGCAGAAAATTAAATGCTGTGAGGAGCAGAAGAATCCCCTAGAAAAAGATAATGTGTATCAGTCATGCAAGCAGTCTTGAAATCCTCTTTAGAAACAGGACGCTGGTACAAACGAAGCCTATGACCATTGACTAATAGAGGTGTTTTAGAATCATCAATTGTTAGAAGTCTTACTGTTCCATTAGGAAAAACAACATCTACTTCATATGGTCCAAGCCAACGTGTACGTAGCTTAACCTGAAAATTTTCAAACCGAGAGTCATACAATAAGGCCCAATTACCTTTTTGGAACTGCTTGTGTTTGATAATTTTATCATGCCACTTCATTCTTTGTTGTTGAATCATGGTTGTTTGGTGAATGGAATCTAATCTCTTTTCATCCAATTCAAGAAGCTGCTGCAACCTAGCTGTCTGCACATCAGTCAAATCAAGATTAACAACTAAAGCAGTTCTTAGAGTTTTGATTTCAAATTCCACAGGAAAAACAACATTTTTACCATAAACCAATTCATAGGGAGAAAAACCTGTAGTGTTTCTCCAAGTAGTTCTGTAAGCCCATAATGCTTCAGGGAGCCTTTGAGACCAATCCTTCCGATTGTCCTTCACTATTTTAGTTAGAATGGCTTCTAATACTTTATTTGTGCTTTCCACCTACCCATTGGCCTGGGGGTGGTATGGTGTAGTCATTCTATGATGAATATGATATTTATGAAGGGTAGACTTAAAACCATGAGAATTGAATGGAGGTCCTCCATCTGTAACTAGCTCTCTAGGAATCCCAAATCTAGTGAAGATTTCTTCAAATAAGAAAGCTAGGAAAGCCTCTTCATTGGCTCTAATAAGTGCTTTGGCCTCCACCCATTTAGTCATATAGTCTGTAGAGACTAATATATAAGTTCTTTGATTGGATGGAGGATTAATGGGTCCTATGAAATCCAAGGCCCATCTTTCAAACGGTTCAGAAACTACCTGGGGGTTTAATGGCATTTGATCTCTATGATTGGGTTGACCCATTCTCTGGAAGCTGTCACAAGCCCTCACATATTTATTTGCATCCTTAAATAATGAGGGCCAATAGTAACCCATCCTCAAAATTTTGTGTGCTGTTCTTTTATCAGCAAAATGCCCTCCACAAGGGCCATCATGACAAGCTTTCAGTATGTCATACACTTCATCTTCCCTAATGCATCTTTGGATTTCCTGATCAAGCCCTGTGTAGAAAATACACCCACTTATCCAGCTATACCTGGCACTTTGTTGAACAATTCTTCCCTTTTCTCTGTATGACAGGTGTGATGGTAATTTTCCTGCAACCAAATAATTGGCAATATCTGTATACCATGGAGAGTGAGCAGAAACTGCAAACAAATACTCATCAGGAAAAGAATCATCTACTGGAATATTATTATCAGTTTCTAACCGTGAAATGAAATCAGCCACCACATTTTCTTTACCAGGACGATCTACAATTGTGATATCAAATTCCTGCAGTAATAATAGCCATCTTGTAACTCTAGCATTTGTAACAGATTTTTTCATTAAATACTTAATAGACGAGTGGTCAGTGTGCACAAAAGTAGAATAACCAGTGATATAGTGTCGGAATTTATTAATGGCATAAATTACTGCAAGAAACTCCTTTTCGGTAACTGTATAATTAAGCTCAGCAGGGGTCATGTTCTTACTGATAAAGTAGATAGCATAAGGAAGATGATTCTCCTCTTGTCCCAAGACAGCTCCAATTGCAGTGTCTGAAGCATCAGAAGATATATGAAAAGGGAGGTCCCAATCAGGTCCCCTCAAAATAGGAGCAGTAGATAACTGATGCTTGAGTTATACAAAGGCTTTCTGACAAGGATTAGTCCACTTAAATTCAGCATTTTTCATAAGCAACACAATAATGGAGAATATATCTTAGAAAAATATTTAATAAATCTTCTGTAATATCCAGCATGTCCTAGAAAACTTCTCACATCAGTTTGTGTTTTAGGAACAGGAAGATTCTGAATGACCAATATTTTAGATGGGTCTACCTGAATACCTTGAGATGAAATAAAATGTCCAAGCACTACTCCTTCACTCATCATCATATGACATTTTTCAGTACTTAGGGAGAGGTGAGCTTGTATACATCGTTTAAGTACCTTCTCAATATTTTGTAATGCATCTTCAAAAGACACACCATAAGGAGTAAAATCATCCATAAATATTTCCATAGAGTCATTCGGCATATCAAAAATGATTCCTATAACAACCCTCTGAAAAGTTGTTGGTGCATTACATAGCCCAAATGGAAGAACTCTATAAGCAAAAGTTCCCCAAGGGCTAGTGAAAGTGGTCTTGTCCTGGTCTTGGGGTGCAATTATAATCTGATTATACCCACTGAATCCATCTAGAAAAGAAAATAATTTCTTCCCTGCCAGACTATCCAACACCTGATCAATGAAAGGTAAAGGAAAGTGATCCTTTTGAGTAGCTTTGTTCAAGGCTCTGTAATCAACACATACTCTCCATTTCCCATTTTTCTTAGGGACAATTACCAATGGGGAAACCCATTCACTATCAGATATGGGGTATATAAATCATGCATTAAGAAATTTCTGAAGTTCTTCTTTAACAATTTCTCGTAAATTAGGGTTCATTCGTCTTTGGGGTTGACAGACTGGTCGGCATCCCTCTTTAATGTAAATTCGGTGAGTACATAGTTCAGAAGAGATCCCTTTCATATCTGTGTAATCCCATGCAAATGCTTCCTTATTTTCACATAATAGCTTCATTAACTGCTATGTTTCAGCAATTGTTAGATCAGGATTTATGTTTAATGTCTTGCCAGGTTCAATTTCAACTGTTATGCTTTTAGATGAGATGGTGGTTAATGTCTGAGATAAGTCTTCAGATTCAATCTTTTCTTGGGTATCTGTTTCAAAAATTGCAGTCAATTGATTGTGTGTTTCAGCAATTACGGAGGAAGGTTCACAAATAAAATTATTAATTATTTCATCCTCTGTATTGTCTTTAAGAGTTAAGGCTTGTCCAATAGTTAGAATGGGCTGAATAGCATTATCATCATAATCCATCCACATAGAATCTTCATTATTAATTATGGGTGTAGCATGAGGATAAAGAGTAAGTTGTTTGGTTTCATAACCATTAGAAATTGTCATTGAACCAGATCTGCAACTGATAAAGGCATCAGATGTGGCCAGCCATGGCCTCCCCAGAATTAAAGGATGTCCCCCCAGCTTTGTTTTAGTCTGCAATACAACAAAATCAGCTGGGTACTTCCAGGATTCAACTGAAATAAGTAGATCTTCAACAACTCCTTCAGGTTTAATTGTAGAACGGTCAGCCAACTCTAGAATGGTAGGTGTATCTCTGATTGTGTTATTCAGCTGTAACAATTGTGAAGTTTCAAGAGTCATTATGTTTATTGCGGCACCTAAATCTACCAGAACTTGAGGAATCATTGTTTTACCAATTTGAACTGTCACGGTAGGATGGCCGGGGTCACCATATTTCACAGGAGGGGTTTTTCCGGACATTAATGCAGATAAATCACCCATCACATGTACTGTAAGGGGATCTTTAGTTTTCCTACCAGGTTTCTTAACACAAATATCCCTTATTGTTCTAGCATAAATTGGTACATCTCTTAGTGCTTGTAAAAGTGGAATTTTAACATACAAGTTTTGCAATTCCCCTAGAAGGTTAAAAGCAGGTGTTTCAGGCGTTCTAGTTAAAACTAAATGCTCGGGGAATGGTGGTTCTATTATTTCAATACCCTTGTTAGAGGGTGGTTGTGCTTTCTTATGTTTCTCAGTTTCTTCTTTATCAGAATCAGAAGAAGTTATGTCATCAATAATAGGCTCTAATATTTTCCCGGATCTTAAATGAATATCATTACATTGCATAGTAGGAAATATAGACTGATTCTGAATATCAATGACTTGCACAACTTTATTATTGGGGTTAGGATTTGGTTGCACAGGTAGCTGGGGTCTCATTTGGTTATTTGGCGGAGCATTTGATGGCAGAGGAAGTGGTTGTTGAAATTGAGGAAATTGATTTGGATACGGGGTTTGTTGGATTCTCCAATTTGAATTCCAAGGGTTAAAAGAAGATGGCTGCTGTGGAGGCCAAGGAGTCCACATTGTAGGATCAACAAAGGGAGGGTTTGATTGTTGCATGGGTGGGAAATTCATTTGATTAAAGGGTGGGTATTTCATTTGATTAAAGGGAGGGTAATTTGTTTGACCGAAAGCAGATTAATTATTCCAACGATTAAATGGCATGCTAGAGTTCATACCTTGTCCTTTTGGTTGCCATTGTCTTCTTTGAGTTAGCAAGTAAAATGCTTCAGCTTCTTCTTCCGTTGGCTGTAATGCTGCCTTTATTCTTGGTAGAGATGGACATTGCTGTGTTTCATGATCTTTCTCACAAAGGGTGCAGATTGGTATTTTGTCCAATGGGCACTCCCTTAGTGGATGTTTGTCTCTGCACTTCGAGCAAAAGACAGCCAGAGTTGCTTCTACTTCAGCCTGCTTCTTCTTAACCTGCAAAGTGTCAATTTGTGAAGCAAAAGAACTTAACATCTCAGTTTTAAATTCTTCAAGTAAATTACCTATTTCAGCTCTTGTTGCTCCCCCACTGGCTGATTTCTGCACTCTTGAATAGGTGGGATCTCTACTACTTACTCTGTTCCTTGCATCTCCCCTTGAACACCTCTTACAAAGTTCAACAATCTCATCATATGATTCTTTAGATATATCTCCCTTGCCAAGCATGTTTAACATGTCTAAACAATCATCCCTTAACCCTCTAAGTAATATTGTTTTACGAATTTCCTTACTTATATTCGGATGATTAGATCTCTGTATATTGTACTGCAGCCTTTCTACGTAGTCCTCCAGATTCTCATCCGGCTTTTGTGCCATATTGAATAGTTCGTCCTTCTTTTCTCTCGTCCGACAGTAGTCTTGATATTTAAGCAGAAATTTCTGTTTCATCTGTTCCCATGTTGTGATTACCTGACTCCCAAGACTCATGAACCATCTTAAAGCATTTCCTTTTAATGTTGCTGGAAACAGTTTCAAATTTTGAGCATTAGTAACATAATCATAACTTCTGCAAAATATATCAAATTTGAAAAGAAATCCATCCGGATCTTCAGAGGATAGACCATGGAAGTTAGGTAAAGCTGACAATGGAATGTTATTCATAGGAGTTGTTCCTCTAGGGAGATCACTAATAGGAAATCCCAAGGTAGAGAGAGAATTTTCATCCTTCCCTTCTCCTTCAAGATCTACACGTCCTCCACCAAAGAAGTCTTCGTTGTTTCCTTCCATTGGCTGTTCTCCTACTGCACTTGCTCGATCGTCAAGGTCTTCTACTGGCTCCTCAATGTTTTCCACTGGTCGTCCAACACTCTCTATTATTTCCTCAATGTGCTCTGCTGATTTGCTAGTACTTTCTTCTAACTTTCCAGCACTGATTGCTGGTCCTTTAATCACCGGCTCCTCTATGTTTTCAGGACCCACAAATTCCTCTATAATCTGATTGAGGGGAGTGCTGAAGTTTTGGTCTTCGAGAACTTAATCTCTATGATGATTCAGCCTTTGACACAATCTCGTGAATGAAAGTCTTTCTTCCTCCCTTTCCTTTGCCCTTGCCACCTGTAGGGTTAGTTTTCTTCTGGGTTCCGCGTCCTCTCATACAATCTGCACATATAGAAAGAAAATATTAATGCTTTTGAAATCTACAATTGCCTTCCCAAGCAACGGTGCCAAAATGTTGGTTTCTTTAATTGTTTTAACAATTCAAGCTCCACATAAATTGTCAACCCGTGAAGGTTTGTTTATTCCAAAGACAATCACGCACTGGATATGCTCAATTCCAAAAGAAAAAATAATGTTGTAGTAAAAAGTCACACAATTATTAATCATACAAATCTAATTATTCACACCCTGTTTAATCAAAGCTGAAGTTTACTTATGTTATAGTAGAAGCAATTCCTTTATTGCAGTTTTTAAGAATCCAAATAAAGGGAAATCATTCTGCAGGAAAGGAAACCAATCAACCATAACAGGGAACAGGACCCTATTCCTTTAACTAGGAACTTCAGCACCTGCTGCCTGACACTAATCACACTGTAGAAAAGATAAACTCAAGAGAACAGGACCCTATTCCCATGAACAGGAACCTTCAGCACCTGTCTCCTGTTTCTAATCACACTGCAGGAAAAGAAAGGCAATCAATGGGAACAGGACCCTATTCCTTTGTACAGGAATCTTCAGCACCTGCTTCCCAGCATCAATCATACATTCAAACAAATAACAGAAATAGATCCCTTAACTTCTTAAGATTGAATGTACTAAACACATGCAGCGTTAAAGGAAACAGAATGCTCAATGAACTACATAACTGTGTAACTGGTGTTTCAGCAAACAGAATTAAAGTAAAGTGCGAATATCATAAAGAAATCTAACAAACTACAGGAACAGTCGGGTGAATCTTGTGATGAAGGCGGGCCCTTTCCTTCTCACAAGATTCCCCAGGGAAAGAATTAAATTGAAGCGCTCAAAAGGAACTTTTATTCATCTGTCAAAAGAAATGATACATTACAAATGGAGTCTAGCTCCTGTCCTCTCAAACACAATGTTCTCCTGTAGTTTTCGAACCCCCCTTCTAATGATGATGTCTCCTCTTTTTAAAGAGGAGACATCTCTTACAATTACATTAGAGCAAATCTATGTTTATCCCAAATCTGTTCTTCTTTCTTAAAACAGGGCTATTCTATTATTCCATAAAAAGATATTGTTACAACAGATACAAAAAGAGTAATATATTGAGAATAATCCATGTAACCACTTCCTTGCTCGTCTTCATGTTGTTGCCATTGTTCCAAAAAATACTCTTCCAGAATCGCAAATTACGAGTAGTGACAGAATTTGCGTGCCTGCTGACTGTTTCAGCAAAGGAGTTGACTGTTTCAGCAAAGGAGTTGACTGTTTCAGCAACAGCCGATTGTTCCAGCACGACACATAAATTATCTGCGATCTTTTAGACTTATGTTAGCAACAATCTACCTTCGATTAATGATGAAATATAAGAGTAATATGGAATTATATGTAAACAGATTAAATATATAGTAAAGAAGAGGATTTTATATACCTTTGGATAAAGTGAATGAAAATGATGATGGAATCCTTTTTAAACATGGTTATAAAGATAAGGTGGTGTCAAAATATATAGTAAAAAATGGTACATAGTGAGGTCCTAACACCCTTCATGCACGACTTCCAATAGATCATTTATGCATGACTTCCAACAGATAATTTGCATTTCTTCACCGTCAAAACGAGCTCAGAAAAGGTATTTTTCTGCAAGAAAATGCTTAAATTGCAGAATCCCGTGATTTTTCTTGTGGCTGTCATGAATCCTGTATGCTCTGTCTTGGAGAAAATTCAATAAATAAGCCATTGTATTCTCCGAACTAAATTTGTCGAAATAGGTCTTTCTCAAAACACTGTTTTAAGCAGCAGAATTAGAGAAAAAAAAATTGATTAAAGTATCTATAATGGTTCTTTGGTTTTTTCAGTTCAATTATTCTAAGCTTTTAATGGAAAATTTTAACCCTATTTTGGCTTATAAACAATATTTCATAAGCTAAGGCTCTCTATAAATGGACTAGAGGAGGTCATGCTCAAAAATTTGTTTAAAAAAATGACAGAGTTTGTGAATAAATTCATTGAGTTAAAGGATGGGGATTCTGATATATTTTGAGTAGTTTGATTGAATAATTTCTCTTTCTATTCTGTACATTTAAAATTTTTGGGAGAATGGACATTGATTATTCTGGTATTTGACGGTATTCTATTCAAATTACATAGAGGAAGATAGAAAGTGAGGGCTTTTAGAGGCTAGCCATACAGAATGCCAAAATCTTTATAGGTTTTTGTGAGATTTTTAAGACTGTCAAATAGGATAGAACATTAGGGATTTCACTAAGCCAAGAAGGCGAATGTCACATTATTTAAATACTTACTTAAGAGTTACGAGTCTGAACATTTTTGATGTTCAAGTGGTTCATAGATATCTTCAAGTGGTTTCTATTTGTATGGAACAAGCAGTTTCTGTTTGTATGCAGCCGAGAATTTGATACATCAACTGAAATACTATGCTTTAACAGGTTTTCCCTTTCAGATCATCTTTGTGCAATAGAATACAATCTTTAATGCTCTTTAGTGTATGGATAAGTCAAAACTAATGGATCAAGAAGCAGGGACTATATAAAAAGTTACTAATTGAGGGAAATGTTATCCTTCACAAGATAACAACGTAGAGGTACTTTTTTAATATTTTGACCAGAATAGGCCATCCAAGTAGGCCTTAGAAGTTACAACGAAAATATCTTTGTTTTCTTTTACAATGGCTGAGGTGGAAAACTGTTGCCACATTCTAGGGTCACCTCTGTCCATTATAGAAGGACGTCTTGTAACTTGCTCTGAGTTGCCAGTTTCTCTCTAAGAAAGTTTGTATGGAAAACCAATGTTCTATTGAAGGTTTAATCATACAAAGGATGCGTAAAATGAAACTCCTTTAGTGAGTCCAAGAAAAATACCTGGCGAATAATTGGTGAAAAATGATACCTGTAGAAGAGCCTACAAAGTTCCAAAATTAGAGCCAACTTCGCCAATTAAAAACTGCAAACAACCTGGAATCCTATCTTCAGGACGAGATTGTTTGAAGCACCCCAAAAATTCAAGTATGTTTCTACTGTGCTACCTTTCTATAGACTGGAATTATTTCTTTTATTGTTGTAATATCAATTATATAGTCCTGGTTCAAAAATTTGAAAGATAGACTTGATTTTTCATCCAATTGATTATGAGACTTTGTACTCAAGGGCATGAGAAAAAAAAATCCAATACTTTTCAGCTAGTGAAGCATAAGTTCTTGAAAGTTAAATAGTAACTATCTCTATCTAGTTTCCCACTGTGCAGTGGGCATATCGTTGATTTTAGAAAGCCTTAGCATTTTCTTCTCCAACTACATAAGGAAGAAAATTTTTGAACTCTTCCCTGACACACATGAAAGTCGGATGCAATTTTGGCAATGGCATTCTCAAATTATAAGAAATTAGTGTACAAGGGCCTTCTTACAGTCCTTTCTTCTCAATGCCAAGCAGATGCTACAATGAGAATTTTGTCCAACCATCCTTAGACTTTTAGCTATTGCAGTATGATTGATGGAGCAAAGATTTAACTGTGTCCTTATTGTTTATTTTCTCTTTCCAACTTGGATTGTTTATCTGCTCTTAAAAGTTCATTTCCTTGAGAGCACAAGGCTTCCTTTTAAGTACCCATTTTCCCTTCTTTATTACACAAATATCCAAAACAACCTTGCTACCTTGCATCTATGCTTTGACTCCTTCCTTACTCCATTGACCCTCTAGATGATAATATGGAGGTTAATCATAAAAACAAGACAAGATACACTGCTCATATTCCAGATAGGATTTCTTCATTTCTACATGTGCCAAAACCTAGTTTAATTTTCCTTCTTGTGACAAATACAAAATGATACACTGCTCATATTCCAGACAGGATTTCTCCATTTCTACATATGCCAAAACCCAATTGAATTTTCCTTCCTCTTATCATCTTGATTCTTTCTTAGCTTAGTCCAACTTCTTACTTTGGAAGTTTACAAAAAAGTTACAAAATCCATAACATCTTGTGTACTTGAGTGGTGCATTTACAAAATCAACAGGTGAAGTCTAATTTCCGAGCGTCCAAATTCCTTCAATTCACTATTGATACAAAACAAGAAACTATAGCTAGCTGCTAACATTCCCACTTAAAGCTTTAACAAGATTCCCAAGAATTACATATATCCTTTAGTGTTTCTAGTCATCATAATTTAAGGAGCCAGTTTAGAAAATCTCACACATAGAGGGAAATCAATAAGAACATTCTTTAATAGATTAAAGCCAGAATCTCCTTAAAATTACATCTCTATCATTCCTACTAATAAAAATATGAGTCGATTAGGCTTGTACTAGTGCAATAAGAACATATACCATGCTAGGGACTAATTTTTTATTCTTATTTGGCACAAAAGTGACCAGGTTTATCCCCATTGCTAGCTTCCAACATGAGTGGTTCCCTTTGGTGATTTATCACAGTCAACATTTAGCCTACATAGGGCTTGGTCTAGTGGTAAGTTGGACCAATTTCGATGCTGAAGACCAAGCTTATATTCCCTATAGTCATAGAATTTTACTAGGACTATCTTGATTGGCTAGCCTGCAACATTAGTGGCACCCTTAAGAGGGCTTCTGGCCATCAACATGAGCTACAAGAAAAAATGATCTACCAATAAGGGGGACTGCATATGATGACTTGGGTTCAAACCCTGACAAGTGCAATCCATTATGTTACTAAGGGCCCATGATGAGGCCAAGAGGAAAATACAAAATTCAAGTCCAAATGGATTTTATATGGGCATAGAAACCCCTCAAATGCGGCAACTTAGCCAATTTTCCATTGAGTTTGATAGTGCTCCTCTCCATGTTATAGTGGGGAAGTGTTTCCCCTGCTTTTGACCAAAAATAAAATAATAACCTAGAGAAGATATTAAAGCTATACCATCCTCAAAAATCACGTCTCTATCATTCCTACTAATAAAAATGAGTTGATTAGGCTTGTTCTAGTGTAATTTAAGAGCATATACCATGCTAGGGACTAATATTTTATTCCTATTTGGCACAAAAGTGACTAGGTTTATCCCCATTGACTAGCTTCCAACATCAGTGGCTCCCTCTGGTGATTTCTCACCATCAATATTTAGCCTAAATAGGGCTTGATCTAGTGGTAAGTTGGACCAATTTCGATGCTGGAGACCAAGCTACTATTCCCTATAGATATAGAATTTGACTAGGACTATCTTGATTGGCTAGCCTGTAACATTAGTGCCACCTGTTGTGGCCCTGTAATTTATAATATTGGCAAGAATAAACGACAGAGGACAACATCAAACCGCTTTGGAGTCCAGAACCTATCGTTCCTAGACTCAGAGAGGGCTCTCTCTGTTTTTATGATTTATCTTGATGGTTATAAAGGCTGATATTAGGCTAGTTATAGAAATTATGAGGGATATTTGTTTTGATTGATTATGTGGTTGGATAGATAGAGCTATGAAACTTAATCCATTGGGCTATTGAATCATAAAAGGCTGAATTGTGCATCAACTTTTCAAGGGCATTCACAGGGCAAGCTAACTATGCAGACTGGATCTTACTGGAAGTGTGAATATGAGATGGAAGAAGACAATGAGTTCAGTAATAGCTAAAGAGTAGTTAAGAATTCTTTAACTATACTTGAGAATAAAACATTAAGATAGTAAACACAAACAAAATTAAGGTGCTCTCTTAGCAAATCTTAATCTAAATTTTCTGTTTCACAATTAGACAAATTGATGCTCAGCATGAAAGGCAGAGAAAAACATTAACACAAAAGAAACATCACCATTAACATATCTCAAGAATCCTGTGAACAGTCTCTTATTATTGATGCCCCAGCGAAAACTACAGTGCTCCAATACAATGATCTTTACAACGCAGAGTTTAACAAGGTCCAACCCTTGATAATGAAAATACAAGCAATATTTAACTGCAACTATGCTTGTTTCCCTAATCTACTTTGAAAATCTTCATTAGCTACAATTTAATTAGAATTTGACAACTGTGGCCATGCAAGACCCGAAAAAAAAAAAAATCTTTGGCAAAACCGATTGTAACATTAACTTTGGTAGCTCTTCGAAAATCAAAAAGGTATGCTGAAAGTGGCTGAGGTGGTTATGAAGAGGCAACACTGGGTGGCTCTGCCATTCAGACCACCTTTGCTAGATCATTAGTTCTAATGCGGCGCTGGCTACCATGTGTACCCTCGAATATCTCTGTCCAATATTTTCCATCGATCACCAATTTTTGCATCTACATCCTCAATTTCTTTTCCTAGCTTGTGAAGCATAGCATCGATCCTATTTATCAGAGAAGATGAAACATTAATTCCTACAGAAACTTTAGTCGCATGACACTTTGAATCCTTTGATAGCTAGACACAGAGAATCCTTCACCCCTGTTAGGAAAGGCTGAATTGGTGGCTTCACATTGCTGTTTACGCTCAGTCACACTGTCTGAAGGAAGAGACTGTGTTGCCTTCTGTGGTATCTCAAATATACCCTTTAAAAAACAATCAATTCTTCCTTCTATCTTAATTTCCTCCATGTGGCCCTCAATTATATCTTGTAACACCTGTGTTGGAGTTCGCTTGACCTTTTCTCAATGGTATGACATTTGTTGCCGGTTGTAATCTCTTACTTCAACTAATGATTCTTCTCTTGTTTTCTCCCTCTTTGTCCCCTGATAGGAAGAACATTTCCATATAAGGCCATCCTACTCAAGTATGGGTTTATAATCGGAACACCTATTTCGCTCCTTTGTAGCCTTCCTCATGGCATTTTCATGCTCAACTAATAGCTGAAAGCATTTCAAAATCGCAGGAAGATTTGCCTCTTGGAAAAAGGCAATTAAGACCTATGCATGACGAATGATGAGATGAACTCAACAACATCCGAACTGAATCAACAATAGAACACTGGCCATACACATTCTCAAGATTTTCCACTACAGCGTATTCTCTTTGTGAAAGATTAAACTTCTGAAAGTGCATCATATCCCATTTCAGGGACAAACTTAAGGCAAACATCAATATTCAGAATAGGTGGACCAACAATCCTGATTTTTGAAATAACATTTGGAAGGGAAAAAAAACTTCCCGCAAAAGTTTCTGTCAAACCATAGTCCTATACAACAGGGAAACATGTCACTACTCATAGAAACTCTTCCACATGTCTTGCAAGTGGAGCTACTCCTGATGACATTACACAGACACGTCCTCCCAGACCTTGTTTAATCTTTCCAAAGACAACTTGATCAAAAAGTGGAGATGATTTTTCATGTTTCAACCCTTTGCGTATATTATTAAGCTTTTATTTGCATGAAAATTCAAACACCTTTCTATTCAAAAATCCTCCAATGACGATCTTTTGGTTTAAACCTAAATATATGTGATCAAAAAACATGTGGGACACCACATAAGACAGTTGGTTTTAGTTCTGCAATATCCTCCACCAAAAGCTTCACATCCCCGCGCCAGAAGCCTATTGAAGCACTTTTTTATATGAAAAATTCCTCTATCACTCGATAAAATATATGTGCTAGAGGAAGAAACGAGAAATAAACTTCCTTCTCTATGAGCTCTTCATTATGACATTTAAGAAAATAAGCAATTTTGGTCACCATAGAAATAATGTTTTCATTTGTGATCAATATGCCTTTAGGCTCACCAGTTGTGCCATTAGTGTACATTATCATGCAAATATCTCTCTTTTTGGGTAGTGATATTTCAAACCTCCTTTCCTTTCCCAGCAACAAAAATTTGTTCCAAGTATAGACTTTGAGCATTTGTTTTATGAAAACCGGAAATCAGATTTCGAAGAGCCCAACAAATGGTAAGCCATATTGTGATGGGGGGGGGGGGGGTGCGAACATATCCTTCGCTTGCCACGTGGTTAATGGTTGGGTTTGAAAAGTACCCATTTCGAACCCCCCCTCCTACATTAAAATTCGAAACACCGAGGGGGTCCGAAATCAACTTGAACCGTCAATCTAAACCAACAATTATCCTTAATAATTCGAACATGCGTGAGGTTTAGCATAATATCAGCAGAAGCTCCACTACCATAGTGTTATATTTCTTAGCTCTTAAATCTCCTTCTACCAGACCATCTTCTGTCGGAACACCAATACGCATAGCCTTACTTGCATCAGGTTCATCTTGGGATTATCTTCCTCCACTTCAGGAGATCTCTGCTCATTTGTAATAATAGATTCTAAATTGACAAAACATTCAGCCATTTCATTGTTTATATTGCTTTTAGACACACCTGTCACTATTGATATAGTGTGGGGAAAAGACTTGTTTTCATATTTATAACACTGAACCACCAGCTCAATCATTTGAGAATATTCACTGCCTCTATGTATATGCTCAATAGAATCTTTACTGAGGCTTACTATTTCATTGTTTTTTTTGTTGATTCAATGTTTTGCAATGTCATATATCTGAAACATGGGTAGTCATCAGCTATCACTCTTGCTGTCTTCCTGATTTATTTGTTACTAATCAATAGCTCTCCACCAGATTTATTTTATGAGCAATAATGTCAGCACATCTTGGAAGAAGTTCAATTGGCTGCCCTACAAGGATCGCAATATATTCAATAGCAAGTCTGGCCTCTTCTAAAGCATCAATCTCTTCTCGAGAAGATCTTCTCTTGGCTGCTCCATCTGATATCTCAATATCATTCTTAAGCTTTTTGAATGAACCAAAATAACTTGCACCAAGAGTCTCCAAACCAAGAATAGTACACATGACCCTTACCATCTCCACCATCATGTTTTTCTTCATCACAAATATGGGTAGACGCTGATATTTAGCCACTCCTCGAATCCATGAATTCTCCTTGAACTTAGAATGTAAAGCAAAAATTGCATCATATGCTCCAATGTCATTGTGAATTTAACTACATTCTCTAGGCCCATTACTTCCACTACTTGCTCTAGATCAGCCTCCATGATATTTTATAAGTATATAAAATAAGTGGTGACTCATCATCCATCCGAAATTGCTCATAACTACCTTTCAACACAAAAATATCATCATCACCACTCTCATTACCAGCCTCAAAAACACCATCAGACTCTAAACATGTCAAAGTGCTCCTAAAATGGCTTCCAATGCCTGGTTCTGTTGTGGCAGGACTTCCATATGTCACTACCTTCATAACCATCTGGCAGACCTCAAATGATGGAGATTTTCCTATTCACAACATATCATGGAAATTTTATATGAATTTTAAACAGACCAAGATAGATACTTGATTAATTATTTCTTTCTTTGAATTGACATTGCATACTGTATCATACAACATATTTATCCCCTGGGATGGATATGAAAAACTTTATAGAGCACCTGCTAATATGGCATCCACAGTTGCTTCTAAGCTATGATGAATACGACATTCGGTCCCTGATGTCATCTCTACAGCATAAGTAAATGAGGATGGTCCTTTTCTCTCAAGTATAGCCTTTTTAACTCCCCTTCTCTTTGCCTCATCATCTCCAAGGGTAACACTCTGCACACCCTCTACAAGCATCTCTAAAGAAGGATTCTTTATGAGATTTTAAATAGTCATTCCATGTGCAATTATAAGCAATTGGATTCCATGTGGAGAAATAGTACTGGTTGCCATTGCTTCAGGCTTTGTTCCAATTTCATCAATAATAACTGTTTGAGGCATATGATTTTCAATTGATTGAATCATGACTTTATGTTGCATATCAAAATTTGGTACTTGCATTCTTCGTGACCGGCCAATGCATGCATGAGGTATGTCCCCATCACCAGCTATTTCATTTGATGTATCAACTACCACAATGCGCTTCTTATCTGGTTCCATATTAGGTTGATTGGATGGGAGAGACATTGATGTTTCTGAAACATCAAACATATTTCCCAATTTCATATCTACTCCCTCACTTATTTCTTCAACACTATCAACTGCAATTTCTTCTACTATAAAGACACTCTTATTCTTCATTATCTGAATGTGAATCAAATTTAGCATCAGAGGAAGATGAGTTTGCCTCTGATTGAACTTCAAACCCATCATCGTCAAATGAGTTAAACCTATCAATTCCATCTTTGTGTTTCCCACTATCATCTGTGCCATCCACAGCTTGATAAATGCCCTCAAGATTGGGTTCAGTTGCAACATCATTTGTGTCTACATTGGGCTTTGATTTTTTGAGATATATCTTGTATTTTAACATTGCTTTTTCTTCTTTTCACAAAGGCTTTCCTCAACTGTCTGCATAGAAATTCCACCTCATTTTGTCCTGTGACAGATACCAATATACCACCAGGTGGTAACTTCTTATGAATAGCTAAGACCTTTTTGTAAGCCTTCCCCAAGTAATCTACTAGCTCTGTCTTTGCTGAGAGATGAATGGTTACAGGAAGTTGCCTTGTATCCACTTCTACTACAGATGGACTTGAAACAGGAATTACAAAATTTGTGCCCAAAGGAGCACATTCAAAACCCTTAGAAGTGGCATTGGTTTGTGTATCTAGCTTTTCTAACAAGTGGCTAAGGGCTTCATTGTTGTGAGTGTCAATAAGATTCAAGATACTGAGGCAGTATACAACGTAATTATCAGGTCCAGGTGGTGGGGCACTATTTGGTGAAGCCATTTCAAATTTGTCCCATATTTGCTAATGAATTTGAAAATATGCAGGACAAAGTGTAACTTTAAAATTTATCCCGTGCTAACACCACCCTTAATAGGGATTTTGGCTATCAAAAAGAGCTGCAAGAAAAAATGGTCTACCAATAAGAGGGATTTTATATGATGACTTGGGTTCAAACCCTAACAAGCAAACTCCATCGTGTTACTATGGGCCCATGATGAGGCCAACAGGAAATTACAAAATTCTAGTCCAAATGGATTTTATATGGGCATAGAAATCCCTCAAATGCAACAGCTTAGCCAATGGTCCACTGTGTTTTACAGTGCTCTTCCCCATGTTATAGTGGGGAAGTGTTTCCCCTGATTTTGACCAAAAACAAAATAACAACATAGAGTGTTGTAATATGTGCACCTCAATGCAATTGATTAATATCGAAGGTGGGTCTTTTTTCCATCTTCGTAACTCCCTCATTATCACAAAAAGTATTATGCTTATACTAATTAACTTGCATATCTGCAAGTATTTTCCCAATCCAAATTGCTTTACATGCCCATTTTTTTGCTACTCTATCTTGAGTTTCCTACATTCAACCTTGGAAGTTAGGGGAGAGACAGATCTAGTGGACTATAAATTTGTCCAAGGACTTTGATACCTTTTGCAGGGAAACAAGGATCAAGAGGATGCTAAGAATGGGCTTGTAGAGTAACAAATCCATCATTGAGATAGCTAAAACAATGATCCAGGACATGGATTTACCTATGTGTCTTTAAGCCAAAGCTTGCAACAAATTGTCTATATATTGAACCAATGTCCTCGCAGGATCTTGAAGGACAAAACATCAAAGAAATATTTTCTTGGTGAGAAGCCACAAGTATTACATTTTTGTTTCCTTTTTTTTGTCTAATTTATATTCATATTCATGATGAGAAAAGGACTAATCTTGAACCCTTGAACATAAAGGCGGTCTTTGTTGGATAGAGTGAGATATCCAAGGTCTACATGATTTAAATTAAACTGCAACTTAAGACATTGGTGAGCAAGGATATGAATTTTTATGAAGATGAATGGTCCTCAAAACCATAGAAACATCCCATAGTGATTAATGCATGTGAAAATGTTGTTCCAGATTCTATTCTAAAACTGAAAAATAAATCAAAGTCAGATCAGCAAGATTCTAGTCAAGGAACAGAGACCTAATTACTTACTAGTGTAGCCAGGAAGTTAAGATGGCTTACTCAATCATTGTAGGGTGTACAGAAACAAGTGGGAGCATCTAAGTCCACGTCTCAGGTGAGTCGTCAACCTAAGAAATTTCCTACTTATGTTGCACTAATGTCTTCTATTCTTCAGACAATGACCTCCCTTTTTTACTTCAATTTCGTCTTTGAGAAAGGATGTTTCCTTGGTAAATTTTTGTCATTGTATGTCAAGGGGATTTGCTGAGCTGAGGAGATAAATGTGGAACTTGATGAGCAGTGGCTCACAATTGAGGTTGAACTAGCTTTCAAATGAAAACACATAAGTGTGTTCTTCCAAATGATCATTGAGAAATGTCTTTCAAAGCTGCTGAAAAGAAAAACTGGGCACAAATTTGGACTAAAATTGACATCATTGTTGTGCCCTTGCGATTGATTTCTTTTACATTTAGTTTATAAGTTGCAGATATAAGGATAAATTTTTTAGATCATGATGTGCAGATATCTCGAGCTCATATATTTTTTGTGAATGAAATAAGAGGTATTGGTGGTACTAGTGTGAGAAAGAAATACCATCCTCCTTTATGTATTATTCCTTATAGGTATAACTGCTGTAATGAAGTGAGTTCTAGGTGGGAAGGCTATCTTCAGTAAGCTACAATGGTCCATCAAAGTGTTTTTTTATTAGTTCTATTGCCAGACTTGGCAAGAGATGGCTCAAAATTCTTGCAAGTGATCCACCAAATATATATCATGGAGAATTGTCAAGTCAAAATGGCTACGATACAGACTAAGGGATGCATCAGGGATCTGATTTATGATTTTTGGTCATTTACCTTGTTTTTGTAGCTGATTGGATTGTTAGTTCATGCTAGTAAACTTCCTTGTGGACCCATAAAGGAAATATGTTCATAATCATTTAAATTCCTTTCCTATAGGTTTTCATATAAAAGGAATTAACCATGGCATGATCAAAGCAACTATAAAGAAAAAGAAAAGAAAAATTTTCTAAGCTTAATGACTTCTTTACATTGCTAAGCTAACTAGGACAACCTTGAAATATTTTCAAGGAATTTCTATGATGATGCTAAATTGGTCTTGCAAGGCCTGTCAATGGAAAATTTTACAGCTTGATTTCACAAATGGAAATTTAGGGTGACTAAAATATCTTCTATAAAGTGCAGAGGACCAGTCACTAGAATGCAAAGAATTGTTTTGCTACACTGTTTATCTAAATTGATGGATAGACTCTTAACCAGACTCCTCAAACATTGATGATGTCATAAAATGATTGAGGGGCTCTTCCAATTCAGCACCATAACCAACATATTCATGATCATCTTGGATGATATTTAGGCCATTAATGAGATTGGAAAGAGGGCTCTCATATTGGAATCAAATTCAGCATATAAATAGATCTATCTAGGTTTGTACAATAATTAAACTCATCTCAGGGTGGTACAAAAATCCCTTCAGCTCATCAAAAGTAATGTCTTTCTAATTCATTTCGTCATTTGAGTGAATGCAAATGATTTGTTCCATATTGATCTTAAATTCTTAACTATCTAAGTAAAATCACTAACTTCTGCAATTTACCACAATCAAACTGTATAAGTCGCCTATCAGGAAAGAACAACTACCTTCACACAATAACAGGTCTAAGAGGTTCAAGAAGCACACTGAGTTCTTTGCTAGCATTATCTTATAGGATTCAATGGCTTAGAACACTGAGCTCTTTGCTATCATTATATTATAGGATTCAATGGTTGATTTAGTACACCACTAAATTGGTAGAGGTGCTCTCGTAGCTGGAATTTCAAAGAAAAAAGATTTAATGAAGTTCAACAACATTTGACACCACTATGAATGTAACAAAACAAGATCAGTAAGTCTTGATGAAGATTTCAGATAGCATGAGCTTCATCCAATGTGTGAAGATAAGTATATTTATGATACCAAATCCCTTGAAATAGAATTGGGTATAGGGTGGTGGTCTCACTCTAAAGACAAAAGGTTCACAGCTGCAGCAAAAAAGACACTAGAAATATTTAGTTGTGTAAAGTTTAAACAAGGCCTCTTGTCTTGCAGATTTTTAGTTGAATGCCTTAAAAGCGTTGATGACTGTGTTAGCCTTGTCAATATTTGACAAAAATGTTGTAAGTTCATTCATGCTTGAGAACTATCATACTTATCCAAAACAATTTATGTGCTTGTTATGTATCTAGACTCTACCTACTTTCCTTGTTTATGGTATAACATTTTCGTTTCAGTTTGTTTTGGTGCTTATCCTTCTGTTTATAGGACCTCATATTGTGTCTTGTTGGATAGGGAACGCAGTTGGGATCAATAAAACTAAATGCAGCCTTGTCAAAAGAATCAATATGGTTTTGTGTTGAAGATATTTTCAATTATCTGTTATCAATACAGGTGTTAGGCCCCCTTGGTGACCCAACAAATTACATGCTAAATTTTCTCTTTAAATAGGCCCAAATTTTAATAATTTTTGTGAGATGGATGTCCAGCTGTATAGTATCAATAAAAAATAAGATGCAAACTTGGACACTTTATGCAAAGGAGATCAGAATAGTGATCACAACCCTAATATCATTGAAGTATATCAAGCCATTTACTCTAGATGGATTTGAAACAATGCTTATATGACTCCTGGAAGTGCTTGTGACGTCATTAGATATTATTCATTCTCAACATAAAAAGTACTAGGAAAATGGAGAATCAAAGATAGGAAGAATGTGGGAGATGTCCTTTCCAATGTTTCTCTTATGAGTTTGGGATTTTTTTCTGTTCTTTGCAGTTGCTTTGAAAAAAATAATGTTGCAAACATATCTTTAGCTGTAATTGATATTCTCTTAAAAGGTTTCCTTACATATAACACATGGATTCCTGTTTTTCAAAAGAATTTTCCTGTAAAGTGTGTAATTATTCAGCTTTGACATGATAGTTGGAGAGATTCAGCTCTTGTAATCTTGAATTTATGTTTATCTTTAGCATGTGTTAGAGGAGGTGCTGAGATATTGCAGTTTGCTGGGATTTTTTCAAGCTTGTCAACATTTAGTCACTTCCTACGGGATGAAATTTCATCGGGCTTTAGAGATAGAGAGGGTCCATTCTTTGTGTGGCATAAAGACAGATAGTGTGGTGGGTTACGGGGTTTAGGGCTAGCAGTTGTAACAATGAGGGTGAATCATATTGGGGAAAATTCTACTGTTGTTTCAGCTCTAGAAAATGCATTGCCATTTTTATTTTCCAAAAAAGATTATATCTTATGTGCATTGTATGCCACTGACCTTCCAACCGATGCACTTGGTAGGAAAATAACATAACATAAAGACCCTAGACTTCTCTTGTTGCATTACAAGAAACAAAGCATGCCATTACTCTTATGTGCCATCTTGCAAAGAACCGAGTGACATGACTACATGTTATGCAATGTGTACATTTAGAACTCAGGGAAACTAGTATACATCTATTAGCCTTTATTGTTAGAGGTGGTCTTATCTATACTCAAGATAATACTAGGGAAATTATGTTTTTGCAATGCCCTCCCACTCAAAAGGAAAATATAGCTACACATGAAAAACCTTAAACAACAAAAATGGATGGTTTGGTGTTTCAACAAGGGGATCTATGGCTAAAAGAAAATGGTGGATAGCCTTGTAATAATTTTCACTTGATCTTGGAACAACCATTTTGTCATTATTCTTGGTAAAGGGTGAAGCTAAATCAGAGAATATCACTGCTTCCTTTATGAAATACTCAGATTTGGTTTCCTTACAAATGTTCATAATAAATTTTCTAATTTTGAATTTTTTGTGAAGGCAAGCAAAAGCAACAATTGAAAGAGTAGAGGAAGCTGACAATATCGATCTTGTTCATTTCAGAGAGCTTCCAATGTCTGTATATAACACATACCCAGTAGGAATGAATATTTAAATATGAAATTTGTTGGTTTGATGTATTGTTTCTTGGGTCCAGAGGTGTGGCCAAGTACAAGTGACGTTTTCCTTTGGCATGGAAAGTACATGCTTGAGATCTTGAAAATATTCCAAATGATTGCTTGTAAATCCATGGTCACCCCTATGATGCCAATTCTAGGTTGCATGCTGACTTGAACTCAGATATGGTAGATCCTTTGATGCATAGACAATTGATTAGATACTTGATGTAACATCAAACTTGATGTATGTTTCATAGTGAAAACCTTGATCTAGTTCACATTTGACCTGAGGCATATTCATAGGGTAGTTGCAAAACATTTTCTTTGATATTTTAAGGGTACAAAACAGTATGGTTTTAAATATGCAAGAGATGGTGAGTTGATGCAGCATGGATTTATTGATTTTTATTGTGTAGGAGATGCAAGTGATAGGAAGAGTACTTTCTGGTGCTGCTTCAATTTGGGTTTAGAAACAATTTTCTGGTTGACTGGGAAGCAATGTTTAGTGCGATCGAGTTTAGAAGAAATAGAGTACATTGCAATAAACAATACTAGTTGTAAAGCCATATATGGCTTTGCAAGTTGATCGCAACACTAACATGTGAGATGTTGGAGCCCACTTGGGTCAATTGTGACAATTAAAATTGTGTCAAACTCTATCATAATCCAATATTCCATGATTGATCCAAGCACATTAAAATCAGGTACCATTTGCTGGGGACATGTTTTAGAAGGGAGAAATTGATCTAGAGTACATTCAGACAGGTTGCAAATATCTTGACTAAGCCCTTGGCCAAGGGAATTTCAAGATATTCATGGGGAGACTTGGATGGGTGGAGAACAATTTCCTCAATAAGAGGTAGTATTAAAATATTGTACCTTGGATAGTCTTTTAAAATCTGGTTGCACATGTGGCACTCCTCAGCACATGTATGAATGAGGTATGAGTGATTTAGATGCATAATTTCGATAGGATAGTGAGGGGCACACTTCCTCTTTCTAAATTCAACAATATGGCACTTTAATTATGAGGGAGTGATCAATCTTATAGATTGGATTGTTTTTATGTTCTTAAAAATCTATTCTCAACAATTTGCATGTGTTTTCCATGTAAAATAGGGTGCATGCACTTTGCAAGTGTTAGTTTTAAATTCATTTAAGTAGTTTGCTAATTTTGACCTAGTCTGAAGTCTAGTTAAGAAGGGTGCATGCAATCTAGCAATAGGGTGTAGATCTCAAGGATATTTTATCTCTTCCTTGGAGCACACTAATTAAAATATGTCCATCATGCAGAGATAGGATGCAGATCCCAATGACCTTAAAACATGTACTTGCATATTTTTAAGTTTTGTATTGTCACAATTATTTGACATGGGTCTGTAGTATATACTAGCAAGTTGTACTAGTCACTATTATTAGAATTCTAGGTTGGGTTTGGAATAATGGACAATGCCAAAATGGAAAATATGCAGTAAGAATGTCTACAGGTTTCAATCTCCACCTATTGGTATGAATTTATGCAGGTTCGAAACTTTACCTCTCTTATTCCATTACACTTCCCTAACATTGTGCTGGGATAAAAACTCATACAAAGTTTTGTATCACGTTTAATTTGTTGAAAAATAAAGAAGAAAATTGCAGCTTAGCTGCTGAATTTCCATATCTAGATATGAATCTGACTATCCATGCTAAAATTAGAATAGTATGCCATTGGTGTTCACATCTTCTCCTTTTCCCCATCTTAGTTTTCTTTAATTCTGCTCTATGAAATTGATGGTAATACCAGGTAAGGATGGAATTTGTAATGCTTTTTCTTTTTTTGGAAAACATGTCTTATATTTGTAGAAATTATTCAAAAACAATAGAGAAAAAAGTGGAGATCATAAACTCTTATCAAAATATAAGAACATATAAAAATAAACAATGGGATCTAACCATTGGGCATCTTTGATCAATAGTGTCTTTGGCCAAAATTTGATGGTATACCTTATCCCTCCACAGAACATAAGCATAGAATGAGCTATCATCATGGTGAAAAACATAAATCTTCCATAGATTGAATAATGCCAAACTTTGTAAGGACTGCCATATCCCAAAGAGGGCAATACGAACTAGAGATTGACAATCTCCAAAAGATGTAAAACACCAATGAGCCTTTCCTTGAAGAAGAACTGAACATTGATCATCTATATGTCTCCAGCAGTGTTTGAAAAACTAACACTCACAAAAGATAGGTAGGACACTGGTCATCAGAAAGGATGGTGGAGAGGGAGGCATTCCATAGGTTCCATGGGATGTGTCTTCCTTGTGGCAGAGTAGTGTGGTGTTTAGGGGGTTCAGTGTCTTGGAAGGGCTTGTATCTACATCTTCTATGATTAGAACAAGATTAGACACTAGAAGCTTATCAAGAGAAAGAAAAGTTGCAATTGAATTAATAATAGTGAAATATGAACTTTTGTAGTTCTACTTCGGTAGCTGCGCCAATATTGAAAATCAATTGCTCTAGAGATTGAATTCTTTATGGAAGACATCCAAGATATTTGTGGCAATTTTCAAGCTTATTATGTGACTCGATGAAATATTCCTTACCCATTACTCTTATGTGCCATCTTGCAAATAACCAAGTGACATGAATAAATTTTATGCAAGGTTCCTTACCCATTACTCTTATGTGCCATCTTGCAAAGAACCGAGTGACATGACTAAATGTTATGCAAGGTACAGATTTAGAACTTAGGGAAACTAGTATATGTCTATTAGCCTTTATTGTTGGAGAAGGTCTTATCTATACTCAAGATAATACTAGGGAAAGTATGTTTTTGTGATGCCCTCCCATTCAAAAGAAAAATATAGCTACACATGAAAAACCTTAAACAACAAAAATGGATGGTTTGGTGTTTCAACTTTCAACAAGGTGATCTATGTTTTGAGAATTTGTAGGGTTGGAGATTAATTCAAATTCTCTTCTTGATAATTACTTGTGAGTTTACTTGAGTTACTTATGTCTTCTCTTTCTTAACTTATTTAGTCTTTCATGGGAGAGGTTTTTCCCTCACTCTAGGAGCCTAACTTTGTGTCTTTTGTATTTTGGTAATGGATGGTTTGGTGTTTCAACTTTCAACAAGGTGATCTATGTGCTGAGAATTTGTAGGGCTGGAGATGAATTCAAATTCTCTTCTTGATAATTACTTGTGAGTTTACTGGAGTTACTTATGTCTTCTCTTGGTTAGCTTATTTAGTCTTTCATCAAGTAAATTACCAAAATACAAAAGACACAAAGCTAGGCTCCTAGAGTGAGGGAAAAACCTCTCCCTCTTGGAGAGGAAAACCCACAAGAAATTCTTCTTATAGATATTCAAATGACAAGTACCATGACCATGACTTAGACCCTTGACCTATGAATGCTTCCAAGACCTCACCACTGCTTCCAATGCCGATCCTTTATATTTTCATCGTCTTACACTGATCTGCTCCAACATTTAGAGAACTTGGTTTCTACTTCTATTTTCCTTGGTTTAGTCAAGACACTGCTTCTTACTTCATATTCACTTGAAATATATATATTACTTTCTTTTGAATACTAAGAATAGGAAGGTAAATCTCTGATTTACCTTCTTTTCTTTTACTTTCTCTCTATGCAGATATACACCACTTCAGACTTCAGATGATTAACTTGGAAATTCATATCACAGTATTTGCACACTTTTTCAGTCCTGATTTGTATATCTCTTCACTGGATTCTAATTCTTTAAAGGGTGCTAGCTCAATAGAAGAGCACTTTCTTTACAAGAAGGAGGTTTGTGGTTCGATTCCATCGTGCCCTGATATTTATATGGAATGGCGGCGATCAATTTTTGGTGACGAAGCTCTTTTGACCATCACCAATGAGCTTATGGTGACATTTTTTGACCCTCACCATAATATGAAATGGTGAGGGTCAACGGATGCCACCATATATACGCATCAATGGTGATGACCATGAAAGGTCCGTCACCATAAATCGTTGTTGTTGATATGAAATGGTGAGGGTCATTGCTTGTCATTATATTCATTATTTGTGACAGACCTTGAAGTCACCAATGAACTTATCATGACATTTTTTGACCCTCACCAAATATGAAATGGTGACGGTCAATGAACGTCGCCATATATATGCACCAATAGTGACGGCCATGGAAGGTCCATCACAATAAATCGTTGTTGTTCATTTGAAATGGTGACGGTCACTATCCATCATTATAATCAATATTCGTGACGGACCTTGAATGTCACCAAAACACATACTTTTGGCGACACCACCTTTGGTGACGTTCAACTTTTTGGTGATGGAGGCTATTGTCCGTCACCATTGCTCATATGCAATGGTGACGGTCACTATCTGTCATTATAAATCATTATTGGTGATGAACCTTGAATGTCACCACAACACCTATACTTTCGGTGACGCTACCTCTTTTGACCGTCACCAATGAGCTTATGGTGACATTTTTCGCCCCTCACCAATGTCCTTTTTTCTTGTAATGAACAAATAAAATATACAACTTAGGGAAAACACGTGGCATAATTTCATAGTCATTTTTAATGTTTCAATGATGTTCAATTATTATTATTATTTAATTTCAAGGTTACTGCTAAGTCAAAGGTCAAATTGGTATATGTGATTTTTTGTTAGTGGGATAAATAACTCACCTTTGTGTGGGATAAATAACTCACCTCTGTGTAATTATTTAAATACTAAATCTACAAAAGCATACATATTCTGCACCTAAATTTAAATCTAAGAAAAAAACCAATACTAAATCTATGAAAGCATACATACTCTACACTTGAGAAAAAAAACCTTCATCGAACAACCATCAATCATCGAAACGACCAAATGGCCCACACAAATAGCTCGAGGGGGTGAAGGGTGCGGGTCTTGTGACGTTAAGTGGCATGGATCTGTTATCGTGGTTCCTTCCTGGCACATCATTCCACTTCTAATGGAAATTGCTCCGTCAAATCAGAAGTGAAAATGACTGTAGCTTGCCTTTATAACCTTGTAATCAAGACGTCGTGGCCTGATTTTCTCAAAGCCATGGATTGAAAAGGTTTTCACCTCATTTATGGCTCATGCCCCTACTATCACAGTCATGCCTCCACGTAGGCAGTCGACCCTCGTAGCCCAACTAGTTTTATAACCGCCCTCTTACCACGACTTGCAAAAATTTGGAACATAACTTGGCAGAGAAAAATGAAAAGAGGGGTTCCGCTCTTGAACCTTTTTCCACGATATATACATATAAATTTTGTATATAACTTAGATCTAAAAACTTAAATTGTTCCTCCTATAATTATATATATAGAGATAATTTTTAATGTTTCGTATTATAATTATGAGTTATAATATAATGTTTTATACACCCATCCATCCTCACCAAATACAAATACAAATATATATATATATATATATATATATATATATATATATATAAAATATCCTATACATTGAAGTGTAATCTCATGCGCATATATATATATATATATATGTGCATGAGATTACACTTCAACGTATAGGATATATATATATATATATATATATATATATATATATATATATATATATACTTTCTCCTATTACATAGAAGGTTGAGGCTAAAAATTGAGGAGCCTTTCCTTGAAATATTTCTCTTTTTGCAATAATTTTAACTACTAAATGGTCCCTCGGCACCAATGCTCTTTGTCAAGTAATTTTCAATCACTTTCACTACTTCAACTTTCATCAAATAATTGGTGAATAACCTAAAATTTCCCACTTTGCCTCTAGTTGTGGCCCATTCAAGCCTATTGTTGTAAATTGTGGTCTAATACTACCGTGTAACATCCCAAGCCTTCTATTGGGAAATAATATCTCAACCACAACACCTATAAATACATGATTTATCTTTAGAAAATTTTAAGAACCCGAATTTTACCACGATGATCTCTAAGTGGTGATGTACTTAGTTTTCATGAATGAAATTGCAGTGGTTAAATTTAAAGCATATGAACTATAATTAAAATATTGCACAACATAAAAGGATCAATAATTTAAAATATTTGAGTATATTAACATAAAACCCAAACTAGGGTTTACAACAAAGTAACTTCAACTGTAACAAAATATAATAGTAAGTATGGCACATCAATCCAGAATGTAATATATGAATAAATAACAGCATTTAATTCCATAAATCACACAATGTTAACAAGAACACTTATCTTGAAGAAAATAGAAATTGGCTATGGACTCTCCAGGTTCCATCCCTACCATAGACGATGTGGTTCATGGATTTCAACCATGATTCACCTTCGAGTCAAGGTTGGAAATCAGCAAGAAATGATAAACCAGAAACAATTGTATCTCCATGACCAAGGTTCCAACCCAATTATCATGTTGCTCTAGGGATCTAGGCACCCTCGAGGTCATAAACTGCCAATGTATGAACCCAATAGTCATGATTTTTCAAGGCTATTAAAGCACCATCCAAACCACTAACCATAACAACTCCTAGGTGGTATCAAATCCCAAGCTCAAGATTCACCTTTGGTTACTCAATACCAAGATTGCCAACCATCCTCTGAACAATCATCAAAATGATAGTATTCATCATGAAAATAATCATGATAACTCTATAAGAGAATATATACACTGCCCATAACTACATGGTTTATCTCAACCATGTGGAACATTGAATCCGTGTGGTCTCGAGGCATCCTCATCACCACCAACATTGGTCACAAAACATCTCGTTGCCTATTTGTGGATTTGTACAACCATAATTAACTCATATAATCATCATGACGTCTCTATGAAAGTATATATATACTACTCATAATTGCATGGCATCTCTCAGCCATGTGGTACACTGAAGCCATGTTCGCCCCAGGTGTCCACATCACCACCAACACTTGTCACCAAACATCTCGTTTCTTGTTCATGGAGTTGTACAACTACCCATACTCTTTACTGCGAAGTGGGCTTCACAACCAACCTATTTATATTATTTCATTATTAAAAATATGTACATTAGTTACATCAAATTACAATTTTGGTGTTGTAGCCACATAACCAAAATTGACATATATGCCTAGGCACGTTAACCCAAAAATATATATAACACAAATACATAGGCATGTAGGCCCACAAGATGACTCCCACTTGACAAACTAATATCAAGGTACATATATTTACATCATAAAATGGCATGGGTATTACATATGATTTTACAACACACTAGAAAGGCGCTAATAGGATTCTTAGATATGTTAGGGGAACTATAATATATGCCTTAGAGTTTGTAGCATGATCCTCCTTGGATCTTGTTGGTTATATGAACTCAAATTGGGCTGATGATAACAAAAATCACATGCCAAGATTAGATTTTTTTTCTATCTTGGTTTTGGTCCCATATGTTGGTTGAGTAAGAAGTAGGAAGTTATTTCTCTTTCTTCAACAAAGGTAGAATGGTGTAGTGAAAATTGTTACTCAAAAAATTTGGTTGTAGCACTTTCTATTGGAGTTTGATGTGCACGTTCAACTTCCTATTATGATATATTTGGATAGCTAGAGTACACACATTTTTTGTAGAGAACCAATCTAGAGACAACAAGCCAAGCACATTGAGTTTCACATGCACTACATCAGAGATTTGAACCCTATAAGATTCATACACATGTAGTATTTTCCTTCTTATGAACAAATTGTAGACATAATCAACAAGAGTGTCTCTTTACAAAGGTTCATAGCTCTGTGACAATGTTCAAGAGTGAAGGATAGAACTACTTAGTTGTTGAACTTTTTGATATCAAACCTATTATTTTGAGGGGGTTACTTCTTCCCATTGGGTTTTACCTCTTTCCCTACTTTCCCTTATTTAATTTGTACATGATCACCTACCATAGCTACAAATGCTAGGACTCATTGAATAGTATACTCTCTGGTTGTGCTTCATGGGAAGAGGTGGTGTTGGGGTGAATTGCACTCAATAGTTCATCAAGACCTATAATATAGCCATCATCAAAACCTCTTCCATACTATTAGAGGAACTAGGTAAAACTCCCTATATAGGGGATTACAAGTCAAGAACTCTTCCTTTAGTAATTAAAACTATATAGACCAAGACCCTAGACCAGCAAACATTCCTCCCCCACCAAGTCAGCCCTTAAAATGTTCTTTAAACCTTCAAAGATCAACTACAATGATACTACATTAACCCTGCTTTAATACTACATCAAAGAAATATTTTTGACCCTACTACATCAGAATTTCAGCCTAGCTTCAATACTACAATTTTGGTCCTTTAGTAGCTTCAGTTCCTTCACACATGTGAAACAAGAGAGGGAGGATTACGACTTCCTTTGAAAAATAATGACCTCCTTCTCCTTCGCTAGCCCTTTCCTTCTTCCTTCTTGAATTTAACACTTTTAATTCTTCCAAATACTTCAATTCAAACTTGTGTGTGCTCTCCTTCCAATTAGTCGAGTTGTTTCTTATATATAGTCCTTATAGGTGATTGAATTATTCCCTTGAGGCTAACTTGGTGGAGGAGGAGTAAATAACCTAATTTACATTCAAATAATTTTCTTTCTTGACAAATAATTCCCAAGAAGGGTCATTTACATTATGACATGGACAAGGACACTTGACATAAATCCTAGAAGTCTTCAATGGAGGCTTTGACCTAAAAAAAAATTGACCCAAGCATGAAACCCATGCTTTAATAAGTCAATTTATTTAGTAATAAAATGTCCTTTTCTTTTCTTTTTGAGAAATACATTTCAAAAATAATTATGAAGACTAACACTAGCCCCATCTACAAAATTGATATCTTTCTGATAGATGTTAGTCTAGGGAATCCTTGGACCTACCTCTACAAACCTTCATTGTCAATAAAAGTAAAATATTTATGATAAAAATTTAGAGTTGTGTGATACTTCTCCATCCAATCCATACCAATCAAGAAATCATATGATCCTAAGGAAATTAAATTAAGATCAACCTTAGTACTCAACCCATTCATGTCAATAAAAATTCTTTCACTAGTTCTGTAACTCTTCTATTTAATCCTATAACTAATTGAGCTAGCCAAGCCTTTTGGTGATTGTTTTTTTCCATATTAAATTTCTCTACTAATTTTTGGTCAACATAATTATGGCTAGCTCTCAATTCAATCAAAATAATAATAAGGCGATTATGTAACATACCTTCGATTTCAATCGTGCGTGCCTCATGTTCTACAAGCCTCTTATTGAGTACAACATAGATATTGGGCATGCTTTTGTTCACGTGCTCCATTGTATCAATTTTCTGCATACTATGCATCATCTTCTTGATTCCATTGTTATAAGGGTATTCTTGAAATTTATGATATCCCCAACAACCCCAAATTCTTATAGGTTGAATTGAGGGTTTCTTACCTAAAAAGTCACTACCCCTAGGCTCACTGGTAACTGGAGCTAGTTGCAGGGATCAAATCTATGCCACTAATTTTTTTTAGATAATGTAGATAAAATAAGAATACAACCATAAGCAAATAAACATTGTGAACTAAGAAAAATTAAGCACTAACATCAAACATCCATGAATTTCACTACAATACACATATCATCTATTTTAGATGATATTAGTTATAGGCACAATGAAGTCATATAAAATAGCATCATAAATAACATAGATATTGTTCACCAGGAGACGAGGTTCAATCTTGAATTTCCACTAATTTCACTCTCTTGTTGTCGTTTGCCTCCAAGTGTGAATTTTGACATGCTTGGACTGAATGTAGTGACCCATCGGTTTACCTACCAACCTACTCCTTGGGTACTCTCCTTCCCCACAAACCCCTGAGCTACAATGGTGTTGTACAATGGAGGAGGTGTGCTAGATGATAGAGGTGAACACTCCTTGGCTCAAGATTCAACTCTCTAAAGTCCGTTACCTCACCAAAATAAAATATATCGCATAGCCACTACAATGACATAGTCTCATCCATCCAAAAATAGGGTAAAAAAAAATTCCCTTCTCCTATGGTTCGCCCCTTTTTTTATAGAAGGCTTCATAGGTGACACTTGGAATTTCATGCATAATTAATTATTTTTATTAATCCAAAAGTTTGATTATTCACCCACCCATGTGTCAGTCATTTGACCAAGAAAATAACATGTGCCTAGAGCCAGTAACATATCATTAGCACACACACACACACACACACACACACACACACATATATATATCTGTGTGTGTGTGTCTATATATATAGCAGGTTTCAATCTAAACTTAAAATTTCATGGAAAAAATATTAATTTCCATCAAACCAAATGTCGTCAACTCATCACATGTAAGCACCTGTAGTGGTTTCCTGTCATACTCAAGAATCATTAGTAACAAAGTTTCTTAGTGTTAGTTATTGTCATAATATCACCAGCAACATGACCTAGTCATTTGAATAATTGTTCATTATGAACCATAACTAATGTAAGTAGCTAACATAAGGAACGCATCTATCATAGATATGATCATCATAATATCAGTAGGAAACATACATATCCATCAAAGTTGTCATCATCGTACAACAATATAAAACATACATATCCATAAAAGTTATCATCATCATATAATCAATATAGAATAGATATATCCACCAATGCTATCATCGTCATGGTATCAATAGAGATCATACATATCCATTAATGTTATCATCATCATAATATCAATAGAGAACATACATAATAATCACATCCATTAATAATAGATCCATGTTTCAAGATCCTCAATTTGAGGTCCTCAAAGAATAAAGTGCATGCATTAGGGTTAAATAAATGTTAATTTCATATCAATGTGAGTCAACTAGAGTGGGGCCTTACACTAGCTTCTATTTCAATGGTGGTTCATTCCTGTAGGGTGAGGGTTTTAACCCCTTCTTTATATGTTCCATGAAACTCTTCTTCTTACTCTACCCTGATTTGTGTATAGTTGTTTTATTTTTTTATGCTCATATAATTTCCCATCCTTCCTCATGGTGACATCCAATGTTTTCAAATCATCAAATTTAAGGCTTTTCCACTAGAATATCTCTGGATTTTAACCTTCACATCTTTAATAACACCACCATATCTTAGAAACTCCATGAATTTCTGACCATTCCTTCATAGCTATATTGCCAAAATTTAGTTCGAAAAATTCCTATATTTTCTTTTCATAATAATGTTAAGATAAATACTTCCTTTTAAAGTATTCCTTAAATTTCCACTAAGTCAACTTTTTTTCATCCAATTCCTTCACTTCCTTAAGTTGTTCCCACCAAAGGAGAGCCTCACCTTTCATATCGTATATAGTGTTTCGAGCATCCATATTTGAAGAGTAATTACATAATTGCAAATATCTTTGCATCTCCCTCAATGAGGCATTGACTTCTTTGCACTTTTTGTGTTCTCCATAACAATGGGAGGTTTAAACATTTTCAACTCCCTTGGTAAGTTGTCCCTATGAGACCTTATCCTTCTAGATCTTATCATAGGTGATACGCTAAGGATGTTGTCAGTGTTCGATGTGGTATAATCTCTCTTATGTGACCTCCTTTTTGCATACAAGTACTAATCGTCATCATTCTTAACTTGTCTCGAACTTCCAACACCTCATTTATCAAATTTCCTTTAAGCTTTTTAAGCTTTCCTAGACTCAAATTGTTGGTTTAGTTCCTATTAAATTATGTTAAGACTTAAAAATCTGAGTGTTGAGTTGTTGTTGCTCTTTTGCTAGTCTAACATTATTTGCCTTAAAATCGAGAACCTCCTTCATGAGACTTCTTATAGTCTCCTCCAGGTATCCATTTTTCGACCTACTCATTCTCCAACCATTTGATTTCGTTAGGTCATCTCCCATACTAACACCCAATTCTCTAATCTTCTCATTTGCACTATTGATATCTAGCATATCTCCTGCTTGTTCAATTCTCATGGTTATTGTTGTATTCTTGACCTGTATACTTCCTTAAAGAGATTACTTCAAATTTATGCTCAAATTAAAATTATGAAGTCACCAACATGTTTTATTTATCTCTAACTTTTTGTTGACTTTTTATTTGCAAAATTTTAGCACTGAGCAAGAAATTATGTATTCCATTTTTTTTTTAATTAGGCTCAATTTCTTCTTTCTAAATCTCTAATAACTTTTGTCTCGATTTTTAGAGATTTCCTACCTCCAAATCCAATTCGTTATCCATCCAAATGTATTATGTTCAAAATTCCCTTTCTTTTGACTATTTACAAGCCAAATTCTAAACTTTAAGCACAAAAAATTTCTTATCTAAAATTTAATTAGTCTCGTTCCCTCTTTTTGAGTTGTTAGAGGTTCCGATTCTTCATTATTCTACTAAAAATTAAATTTAGTCTTTTATTACTATGCCCACTTTGTTCTCATTGGGCAATAACTCATAATTTTGGAAACTTAGCCAACATTCATTGTTCGGTTTGATGCCCAACACATGGGTCCTCTCCTTCCCACCTCCTTGGTGGCATATATATGCAGCTTCAACCATTAGCGGGCTCGCAATTATCACACCATACATAAACAAGTGTGTATGTGACATCATCATCTTTTGAAATGGATGTGTATTAAACAAATCATATAAATGATAAATAAGATGTATATTTATAAGCATTCATTTAAACTTATACTCGACGGCCCATGCATAATACATATATAAACTGAAATGATATATCAATTCGCATGCACACCCTCGGAAATTTTATATGTAAATACATCCCACGGTATTATATATATATAACACTATGAAAATTATTATCAAACTCGCATATTCTCAATTTAAAACTCAAACAACAAATAAAATATACAACTTAGAGAAAACACGTGGCATAATTTCACAGGGATTTTTAAAGTTTCAATGATGTGCAATTATTATTATTATTTAATTTTAAGGTTATTGCTAAGATGGTCAAATTGGTATATGTGATTTTTTTTTGGGATAAATAACTTACCTCTGTGTAATTATTTAAATACTAAAATCTACAAAAGCATACATATTATGTATGTAAATTTGAATCTGAGAAAAAAAACCAATACTAAAACTATGAAAGCATACATATTCTACACCTGAGAAAAAAACCTCCATCGAATAACCATCAATCATCGAAATGCCCAAATGGCCCACACAAATAGCTCAAGGGGGTGAAGGATGCGGGTCTTGTGATGTTAAGTGGCGCGGATCCGTTATCGTGGTTCCTTCCTGGCACATCATTCCACTTCTGACGACAATTGCTCCGTCAACTCAAAAGCGCAAATGACTGTAGCTTGCCTCTATAACCTTGTAATCAAGATGTCATGGCCTACTTCTCTCAAAGCCATGGATTGGCAAGGTTTTCACCTCATTTATGGCTCATGCCCCTACTATCATAGTCATGCCTCTGCATAGGCAGTAGACCCTCGTGGCCCAACTAGTTTTATAACCACCCTCTTGCCACGACTTGCAAAAATTTGGAACGTACCTTGGCAGAGAAAAATGAAAAGAGAGGTTCCACTCTTGAACCTTTTTCCATGATATATACATATAAATTTTATATATAACTTAGATCTAAAAACTTAAATCATTCCTCCTATAATTATATATATAGAGATAATTTTTAATGTTTCATATTATAATTATGAGTTATAATATAATGTTTTATACACTCATTTAATTTCACCAAATACACACACACACACATATATATATATTGGTTTCATGGACGTTTACCATCATCATCATCATCATCATATATATATTAAAATTTTAATACGCATTATATTTTTTTTCCACAGAAAAAAATCAGTAACTTTTTATTATAAAAATGAAAAGTTACATGGAGCATATGCAAAGCATTTCAGACAACTGCCCAAAGGGCACATGTGCTTTAGCACACCAATCAACATAGCAAATCTACCAAAAGAGAAAAGAGTCGAGAGAGAAAACAGAGAAAAACTAGTTGGGTCAAAAAAGAACCTCAACGGCCAGAGCGTGGGTAGCTGTCCCACAGCTCAGGTTTTCCTCCCCTTCTTCTTCTCGACCTTGCGCCACCCGCTCTCGGGAGGCGCAGTCGTTACAAGGACTAACTAATTTTCTGAGATTTGAGGTCCTGTATCCTTGTCTGAATCTGAAGTGTCCGAGGAGTGATGACGTTTGACTCCTCCGGCACCTATATCCTCGTTTGTCCTTTCTGACTGAGTCTGGTGGTACTGAGGGTCCTTTTGATCTGAAATTTCTTTCCTTTGATCTTCTTGTCCTTGGGTAGTCTCACTATTTCCAGTGGGAATGGGATCCTCCTCTGCTTCAGATTCCTCGTCCTCTGAGACCAGAGGAGGGAAATGCCACCCTTTTCTATGTTTCTCTTTCTGTTTCTTTTTATTGTTTCCTTTCTTTGCGTCTAGGCATGAATTTTTAAGGTGTCCTGGCATCCGACAAATTCTACATCTGAAGGCGGTGTTTTCATAATCGAGTCCCTCCAGCCAGTTCTGTTGCTTGTAAGACAGCATAATATTCTCCGGCAGTCCTTTACTCAGGTCCACCTCGACGCAGATCCGAGCAAAAGTATAGATTCTGTCCTCAATTCTTTATGTATCAGTTTTGATGTATTTTCCAATACTGTTGCCGATTCCCTCCAGGACCTGGTCACTCCAAAAGTCGAGAGGGAGATTATGTAAGCGCACCCATACCGGCACTCTGGCCACTGTCATGGTATTTGGGTTGAAATCAGGAAACCAAGGGGTCAGGAAAAGGCCTGTAGAACCCCAAAACCAAGGTCCTGATTTAATGACAAGATCTCTGATCTCCGTAGATTTAAACTTAACAATGAAGAAACCTTTGGAACAGAGGTGAATGTCACATTCCATGGTCCATCGTGTGAAAATCCAATGGAACAGATCCATGGTTTTAGGCCAAAAACAATTAAAACGGCAGATGAGTGCCTGGGTTTCATATGTCTTAACATAATCCTCTGTTCCTGAAGAATCGATTTTGTAAGTACATGTTTGTCCTAGCTGTTCCATGATGTAAGGCCTTGGAACAAATCCTTCTTGAACCGACGGTGGCCCTGCAGATTTGGTACCCAGTAGAATATTTTTATAGGAGAGGCCGCCAGTTGGTTGCTGCTGAGGAGTGGCTTTTTTCCCCTTTTCTCCTCCTGCAGAGCTTGGTCTCCCTTGCTGTACAACGCCCCCTCTCAGCCGAAAGTTCAGTGAGATGGTCGAGTCAGCTTTAATTCCATATTCCATCAGTGATCTATTATCCTGTAGGGAGTGTCTACCACTCACTAGGTGTTGGATCGGGACCGGATATCCCATCAATTCCCAGATCTGCTGTTTCAGGTACAGAACAGAATTTTCTGCTCGTATCCAGATTAAGTATGATTTACCCATAGGATATTTGACAAAAATCTGGAAAAAATTTGAGATTACTTGATGGGAAGTGGTGAACGGATCCATATTCTAATTCGCCAGGCTCATGGATAAAGTAGGTCGAGGAACATGGAAGCAGGCGGTGTGTAAGCCTAACTTTGGAGCCTTTACAGGCCGATCCGGTGGATTCAATGGACAGATCCGCTGCTTACGTGCGCCCAAGAAAATATTAATGGGGTTTCAGGGTTGCTTCTACTTGTACAGTGATCCGCTGCAAAATCAGCAGCCTCAAGGCCGATTGGGGATTTTTCCATGCAGGCTGCCCTCCAGATGGCGGCATCATTTAAGCTGAAAGACGACCTGAGCATAGGCACATTGATCTGGTGATTTACTTCTGCAACCCATACGAAATGGATTGCCTTCGCAGGAAACCCTGCATGCCAAAATTTCGGGTTCAAGGGCTAGATCCATATCTGACAATCTGCAAAAGCGAGATCAGAGAAATCTTCAGGAAAAAACCTGTTTGTGAAGCGAAACGCTATGAAGGCGGCCTCTTCGAAACCGGAAAATTTGATAGCAGGGTGTGAAGCCGCCCAGACGGCGGCATCCTCTCTTTTCCAGTCATACCTGGGCAGAAACCCGCAAGCCAGCGCCTTCTTCATAATCTGGAAGCGTCTAGCCTAGTGAGAGGCCAAACTGACACGAGAGCTCGAGACATCTCTGCAAACCCTAATCCCCTGAACCGCCATCGCTCCCCGGGTGATGTCTTACTATCCTTAATACGCATTATATTACACATCAATGTATAGAACATTTAAATATAAAATATTATATATATAAATAATTACTTTCCCCTATTACATAGAAGGTTGAGGCTAAAAATTGAGGAGATTTTTTTCGACATATTTACTCTCTTTGCAATAATTTTACCTACTAAAGGGTCTCTGGGCACCAATGCTCTTTGTCAAGTAATTTTCAATCACTTTCACCACTTCAACTTTCATCAAATAATTGGTGAACAACCTAAAATTTCCCATTTTGCCTTTAGTTGTGGCCCATTCAAGCCTAATGTTGTAAATTGTGGTCTGATACTACCGTGTAACGTCTCAAGCCTTCTATTGTGAAATACTAGCTCAACCACAACACCTGCAAATACATGATTTATCTTTAGAAAATTTTAAGAACCCGAATTTTACCACGATGATCTCTAAGTGTGGTAGTACTTGGTTTTCATGAATGCAATTGCAGTGGTTAAATTTAAAGCATATGAACCATAATTAAAATATTGCACAACATAAAAGGACCAATAATTGAAAACATTTGATTATATTAACATAAAACCCCAACTAGGTTTTACAGCAAAGCAACATCAACTGTAACAACATATAACAGTAAGTATGACACATCAATGCAGAATGTAATATATGAATAAATAAAAGCATTTAATTACATAAATCACACAACGTTAACAAGAACACTTATCTTGAAGAAAAGAGAAATTGGCTATGGACTCTCCACGTTCCACCCCTACCATAGACGATGTGGTTCATGGATTTCAACCATGATTCACCTTCGAGTCAAGGTTAGAAATCCGCAAGCAATGATAAACCAGAAACAACTATATCTCCATGACCAAGGTTCCAACCCAATTTTCATGTTGCTCTAGGGATCTAGGCACCCTCGAGGTCATCAACTGCCAAGATATGAACCCAATAGTCATGATTTTTCAAGGCTATTAAATAACCATCCAAACCACTAACCATAACAACCCCTAGGTGGTATCAAATCCCAAGCTCAAGGTTCACTAGTTGGTTACTCAAGACCAATATTCCCAACCATCCTCTGAACAATCATCAGAATGATAATATTCATCATGATAATAATCATTATAACTCTAGAAAATAATGTATATATTGCCCATAACTACATGGTATCTCTCAACCATGTGGCACATTTAAGCCATGTGGTCCCGAGGCATCCTCATCACCACCAACATTGGTCATGAAACATCTCGTTGCCTATTTTTGGAGTTGTACAACCATAATTAACTCATATAATCATCATTACATCTCTATGCAAGTATATATATATATATATAATTCTCATAATTGCATGGCATCTCTCAACCATGTGGTACACTGAAGCCACATGCACCCCAAGTGTCCACATTACCACCAACACTTGTCACCAAACATCTCGTTTCCTATTCATGGAGTTGTAAAACTACCCATACTCTTTACTGCGAAGTGGGCTTCACAACCAACCTATTTATATTATTTTTTTATTAAAAATAGGTACATTAGTTACATCAAATTGCAATTTTGGTGCTCTAGCCACATAACCAAAATTAACATATATGCCTAGGCATGTTGGCCCCAAAATATATATAAAACAAATACATAGGCATGTAGGCCCCCAAGCTGACTCCAACTTGACAACCTAATATCAAGGTACATATATTTACATCATAAAATGGCATGGGTATTACATATGGTTTTACAACACACTATAAAGACGCTAATATGATTCTTAGATATCTTAGGGACACTATAATCTATGGCATATAGTTTGTAGCATGATACTCCTTGGATCTTGTTGGTTATATGGACTCAAGTTGGGCTGATGATAACAAAAATCACATGTCAACATTAGAGATTTTTTTCTATCTTGGTTTTGGTCCCATGTGTTGGTTGAGTAAGAAGTAGGAAATATTTCTCTTTCTTCAACAAAGGTAGAATGGTGTAGTGAACATTGTTACTCAAAAATTTTGGATGTAGCACTTTCTAGTGGAGTTTGATGTGCACGTTCAACTTCCTATTATGATATAGTTGGATAACTAGAGTACACACATTTTTTGTAGAGAACCAATCTAGAGACAACAAGCCAAGCACATTGAGTTTCACATCCACTACATCAGATATTTGAACCCTATAAGATTCATACACATGTAGTATTTTCCTTCTTATGAACAAATTGTAGACATATCAGCAAGAGTGTCTCTTTGCAAAGGTTCATATCCCTGTGACAATGTTTAGGAGTGAAGGACATAACTACTTAGTTGTTGAAATTTTTGATATCAAACCTCTTATTTTGAGGGGGGTTATTTCTTCCCTTTGGGTTTTACCTCTTTCCCTACTTTCCCTTATTTAATTTGTACATGATCGCCTACCATAGCTACAAATGCTAGGACTCATTGACTAGTATACTCCCTGGTTGTGCTTGATGGGAAGAGGTGGTGTTGGGGTGAATTACACTCAATAGTTCATCAAGACCTATACTATAGCCATCATCAAAACCTCTTCCATACTATTAGGGGAACATATGACAAATTTTCATTCACTATTAGACATTCCCTATCATTTGGTACATTCTATTTTTAAGATTTTAAATTTTAGAAGCAGGTGCCACCTAGGACAACAAGTGGTACTGAATAGACATTGGTTGTAGATGACATCACTAATTCCACTTCATTAATTTTCATTCCCTCATGCATAAGACTCCCTATTGTGAATGTACAATTATTTCCTAATTTTTAGCTATTAGCAACCATTTTTCTCTCTCATTTCCTTGTTAGATGACCTTTAATCCTATTTTGGGAGTTTAACTAAGATGTTTTTGCACGCATGAGTTATTAATTACTTAAAAGTGATTTCAAAATCCACTTACTTCTAGTTCATTTCATTTTCGATATTTTTCTAATTTCGGGGCTCTTGGTCTAAGTTTGAATTACTTTCAAACTAGGGAAAGTGCTTTTATAGTTACCTGAGTGCATGCTCTTGGAATCCCAAGTTCGATTTTTTTGGCCTCCTAGAGAGGTCATATAATGAGGTTATCTACACCATTAATATATCATCAATCATTCAACTCATGAGTCTTGAGTAACTCAATTTTTCTCTTTGGTTATTTAGTGGATTTTATAGAAATTTTTTGCTCTCTTCTCTTGTTTTGGAAGTAGTTAATCGAGCATTTTTTTATGAATAAATTTTTCATATGTGATCAAAATCCTACAATTTTACTTGAAAGTTGCATCTTTTCATAAGGGCCAACCACAAACTTTCTCACTCGTGAGGATTAGTTGAGGGGTGTACAATAAAGTGATATTTGTATTCCTTGGTAACTACTAGTCTCGTAATTTTTTTTAGATGCACGCATAATGCTACTCTGTAGCATTTGAACCTCCCTTACGTGTGTGCCCTGAGGGCATGTGTCCCTCAGCCCCTATTGTTTCATCCCGACTGGTGCAGCCTCCTATTGCCTTTAATGGAACCTTCGGACCCTCCACTAGATAGGGATCCTCCCCCTGAATCAACTGCCTTTGCTCAAGCCAGAAATGTAGATGCTTTCACATTGTTGATATCCTCCATGGGTCCCTCAAGAACCAGACCCTTTGTATCAAAGTTTGTGTAGAAACTGGATGAAATTATTGAGATCATCTTCCCTCCTTCCCTCCCTTGCATAGTAGCAATGTCCCTTTCTGAAAGCAACTTGGTTGGCTAGGTCATAGGCCTTAGGCCTTCTCCTCGCTCAGTTTTGAAGTGGGTGGAGAGGAACTAGTCCTCTTCAATAACTAGGAAAATCTCTATTAGATTCTGTGGAAGAGGGTATTACACCTTCCATTTTGAAATAAGGTAAGACAGGGATCTAATATTTAGAAATGACCCGTATTTCATGGACATGCGAGGTCTCTATCTATATAGATGGACGCCAGAATTAGACCCTGAAATGGACGTGCCACACGCAGTCCCTGTTTGGGTCATACTTCCTCATCTCCCCCTCCATTGTTGGGGTGATGAATTAGTCAATGAAATAGGGAATTATGTGGGAAAATATATTGAGAGATGTGAGCCAAAGGAGAACATGCATTCCTGTGCGAGGATATGCATCGAAGTCGACCTCGGAAAAGGCTTACTGGAGGGAATGAAGATCAAAGTAGACAAATGGACGCACATACAACAGCTGGAATATGAGAAGATACCATTTAAATTCAAGGTATGTCATGAATACAATCATTTTTCAAATAGGTGCTCAAAAAAACAAGAAAATGAAGATGTAGAAGCTCCGGAAGAAAAATGGGAACAAGTAAAAAATAAAAAAGCAACTAACAAACCTCCCCCCTCCAACCCAAACTCTGGCTCCCTCCCAATATTTCCATCCTCCCTCCTCATCTCTTCCTCTCAACCCTCCTCTTACTCTCCTCTCTGCCTATTTCCAACACTTTTGGTCATCTTGAAGAGCTTCCCATTCTTACCTCCTCCCCGCCCCCCGCCTCCCCCCCCCCCCCACTCCCTCCCTCCTCTTCTCACTCCAGCTTTCACCAATATCCATCACAACCCTCATCCCCCATTAGTTGACCAAATATTGACAAGGAACCAATCAGAAGACTCTTTACTCACCCTAGAACATTAAAAAAAAAGGAATAAAGTCAGACAAAGAGGTGAGAGATGAAGCGACAACAAAAGAAATGGAAATGGGCACTCAACCACCCATGGACTCATTCTTTCGAAAAAGCTTAGGAAATAAGGAGAAAAACCAACATCACCAAAGAGGGAAAGGTCCCTTATCACCCAATCAAAATAAATAATGATTATGGTCTCCTAGAATTTCCATGGTTTGGGGACATCAACGAAAATCAATGCAACTAAAGATATTTTAAAAATGGAAATATGAGACATACTAATTATATAGGAGACCAAAACCAATGCCCAAGAATATGAAATTATGATTAAAATTTTAAAAAACTATGAAGGAACAACTCAAAAAGCTCTACGGTCCTGAAGGGGTATCTGTACTTTATGGAGAAAAGGAAAATGGGAGCTAATTCAACAAAAAATAAAGAAACATTGGATCATAATAGACTTAAAAGATATAGCCACCAATGAGAAATACTGTGTGGTCAACATATACATAGCAAACCATTATAGGGAGAAATAAAAAATTTAGAACATTGTTAAAGAGACCCTAAATAATTCCCAAAACAAAAAATTAATATTGGGAGGTGACCTCAATTTATTTCTAAATGTGGATGAGAAATTCAGAGGAGTGTACCACACATACCCATCAAGGGATGCAATAGAAAATATAATGGAAACATATAAGCTTCTTGACATCCCCCCCAACAACGGAAAGTACACATGGAACAACAATAGAATAGGATCTGCAAAAATTAATTGCAGAAGTGTGGTCTCAAATATTCAACGGATATCCTTATTTTGTGTGGGAGACAAAATTAAAAAGTTTGAGAAAGGAATTGAAACTTTGGGCCAAGGAAAATGACAAAAAAACATAGAAAAGGAAGGATGATTTAATAAAAAAAATGGAGGTACCTCAAGAGGCAAAGGAAACTATGGAAATAACCAAATAAATCCAAATTTAGGAAAAGGCTCTCTATTGGGAAATTTATAGAGAAAATAGAATAGAAGAAGAGATGTGGAGATTAAAATATCGAAGTATATGGTTGAAAGCAAGGGACAAAAACACATCCTTTTTCCACAACTCAATGAAAATCAGAAGGACTAGAAATCATATTGACAGTGATCAGATTTAGGGAAGGGAGATAAGAGGACCAAATGATTTACAACAAGAACCATGTAAACATTTTAAAAATATCCTAACAGAAAGTTGAGAAAATGAAGATTATGAGACCTTTCTATAACAAGTTCCCAATAAGATAAGTGCTCATCAAAATATGGATCTAATACAAGACGTTGAAGAAGATGAAATTGAAAAAGTTTTTCGGAGTCTTCACCTTGAAAAGGCACCAGGTCCTAATGGTTTTTCAATTTATTTCTACAAAAAAAATTAGAATATAATCGAGAAGGAGCTAACTAGAATGATAAGGAATGCATTCAATAAAAAAAATTTGGGTGATTCACTAATTCATCCTACTTGGCACTAATTCTGAAAGATGCAAGGCCTTCCTCCTTCAATCAATTGTATTTCACTGTGAAAATATTCTTATAAAATAATCACAAAGATCATAGTAGATCAAATAAAGAAATTTTTTCCTGAAATCATATCAGAAAACCAAGGTGGTTTTGTGCCAAATAGACAGATCCTTGACAATGTGTTGATTGTCCAAGAAGCCTTGAATTCAAGTATTTTAAAGAAAGAGCAAGGAATCATCATAAAGATGGACATGGTGAATGCATTTGATTGAGTGAGATTAACCTACCTAAATTATTTCCTAAAGAAATTTGGTTTCTCAAATGAGATCATTAAAGTCATCAGAGCATACATTGTGGGACCTTGGATAGCCCCTTTGATAAACGGAAGGCCAAGTGAATTTTTTCAGAGCTCCTGAGGGCTGACACAAGGTTGTCCCCAATCTCCATATATATATATATATACATATAATAGCATATTATTTAAGTCGGTCTTTGTAGAAGAGTAGGAGAGAGAGATTACTAACTGGCCTCCACATCTCCCATGGTCATAAAACCATCAATCACTCCTTGTTTGATGATGACACATTTTTGATGGGTGGGGCATCATGCATTATCGTCAGAAGGTTTATAAAAGTGTTGGTAAAATTCATGGAGGCCTCAGGTGGGCTACTAAATAATTAAAAATGTCGAATCAATGGTTGGAATGTGCCCCCTTGCACCCTACAAAGAATATCTCAGATTTTAGAGATTCCATCACAATAAAATTGGAGCCATTTTGATTATCTTGGAAACCCTATATCAAAATAAAATCTGAAGGCAGAACTATGGAGTACCCAAATTGAAAAAATGAGGAAAAAAATTCAATTTTGGGGAATTCAATGGCTAAATTTAGTGGGTAGAGTGATTCTGATCAAATACATTCTCATAGCTCTGCCAATTTACCAATATGCAACAATCTTGGCATCGGCCAACACCCACAAAAAAATAGAGATAATAATAAGAGGATTTTTGTGTCAAGGTGGAAAGACTGAAACAAAAAAGTTTAGTTTGGTAAAATGGGATTAGGTAACATTTCCCTATGAAAAGGGAGGCCTATCTATTAGGTTACCTAGAATTATGAATGTAGTCCTTGGGGAAAAAAATGTTTGGAGACTTATCACTGGGAAATATTGTTGGTAGAAACAAGTCCTGAACTCAAAATATATGAATCAACACTGAAAAATTCTCCTAGATGGAAGTGTTCCAACCAGACTATGCTCGAAAGTATGGAATCTTGTTAAAAAATTTCTTCCTATCATCATAAATAATACCTCTAAGCTCCCTGGAAACAGAATAAGTGTTCTACTACGGGAAGATAGAACAATGGGGACTTATCCAAATTCCTCCTATATAAATCTCCATGAATTAAAAAGGAGGATGAGCACTAAGGGGCTTATCACCTTGAACTCTATCTCTCACCGACAAAACATAAATTGGGTGGATTGGAACATACACAACTTGCCACACAACTTAAAAAATCAATGGGATTCCTTAGTCATCCGACTTAAGGGAGAAACACCAACTAATCAGGAAGCCCACGACACCTTCATTTGGGACCCGAGTGGAGGAGATTACGCGATCAAATCAGGGTAAATGACCATTCAAGCACAGTGAAATAATCAAGATTGGGCACCATGGAAGTGAATATAGTAAGTTGAAAGGCTGCCCAAAGTTAAAATATTTATCTAGAATCTTTTAAAAGGTAAATTCCTTACATTAGACAACCTCAAAAGGAAAGGCTTTTCAGGTCCCTCAAGGTGCCCCATGTGCCTGAATGATGAAAAAAGTATCCGGCACCTTTTCCTTGATTTTCCCTTTGCGAAAGAATATTGGAACCTGCTAGCGAGCCCATTGGAAATCGACTCAAATTTCCCAAGAACTTTTAATGATTTCTTCATAGATTGGAAAAATTTTTATCCCTATTCTCTAAAGAAGAAGCACACCATTAAAATATTTTTAAAAAGCCTGCCATCCTTCATATGCTGGAAAATATGGTTATCCATAAATCAACAAATATTCAAAAGTCAATCTCCAAATTTTAGCAGAGTTTTTTCAAAGGCATGGGGGCTCACAACATAATTTTTAAACATGAAAGGCTTGAGATAAATTGATAATAGCCAACTCCAGCAGGAAGAGAGGATATGGATAAGCTTTGAAATAGGTAGAGGAACCTCGACAAGCAGTCCCAAAATAAAAAATCCCATTCAAAATTGGAAAATAATATTAAAAAAGAATGATTTCATTTTGTGGATGAAAAACATGAACAAGAACTTCCTCCTCTTTTATGGGGCACCAAAAAAAAACGCGGGCAGAGCAGGAGCAAGGGGAATTCTCCTAGATCCGGGTGGAACCAATCCCTTCACCTACGAATGGGGATTAGGAAAAACCTCCAAAAATAGGGCCAGATGATATGGTTTAATTATGGCCACCATGATCCTAAAAAAAGGAAAATACAGAATCCAATAATCATGGGAGACTCAGCTATAATTATTCAAGACATGCTCAGCTTGATAACTCCTCCAATTGTACAAATGGGCCGAATAGTCAATAGAATTAGAAAAATTCTAATATATCTAGGTACGGTAGGTTTCAAACACATACTATGGGAAAATAATAGCATTGTGGATCACTAGGACAACTAGGCAGTTGCTCAGATCAAAGGAGAAACTAGAATCAAATGAGGTATCTTTCATGCCAATAACTTAGCAAGTTTTGCTTCCATCCCCTATCATAGTCTCACCATAACAACAAGAGGATTTTGACAAAAAAAAATTAACAGGGACTCTAGTTTGAACAATGATCCTTCTCAGACTTGGTGTAATTATGGTCCTTCCTGCAATGCTATACTCAAGCCTGACATGCCTTTTCGAGCCAGTGAATTAATCCCCATCATCTCTTTCATCTCCTCTCCATTCAATTGATGGACCTTGGCTTATTCCTTTCTATCGAACTGGATCCTTTTCACAACGACTTATTTTGCACTACTTTTGTGTTTTTAAGCATATCAGTGCAAGCTCCTCTAGCTTGGGCTTGATCCATCTCCCTCTTCCTATTATGCTTTATCTTTGTCAAGATTATGCTCCCTGGTAAGCTCAAACACTCCTTTCTCTCTGCGTTGTTTGTCCCTTCCATCCTCCCTCGAACCCATCCCTCTCCATATTTTACAGTCTCAACTCTACATCCTCTCACCCACTCATATAATAGAAGGTGCACTTTATCTCGAGCTTCGCCTTCAAGACCAACAGTGCTTCATTCAAATGCTTCATGTCCCCTCTTCATCCATCAGCCTATTTTCTATATTTCGGCTTTTTTTTTTCTTCCTGCTCGCTCTCTCTGCTAAGTTGTCCCTCTAAGAAGCTCTGTAGATATCTTTCCAAAGCCTCCCTCACTGTCATCCTTGATTTTTTTCTATTTTAGAGTTGTTCTCCTCAAGAGGTGAGAAATTCTCCAATCAGCAACGCAACTATGTTGTCTTGGTACAGTCTTTCACTTACTCATTAGAGTGCATCTAGAAGCACAACCAAATATATTTTGTCTCCAACACACTCAAGGATCATCACTCTACCTCTCCCCATCAACAGATCAACCAGAAGTCTCCTTAACAACCAACAATCGATATGAACTCAATAGAAAGAACCTCTCAAAATGAGAGATGCGTATTGAGCAGAGCCAACAAATACATGATGGAAAAAGTAAGAGATACAATACAATAATTGAAGTTTTGGGTAAGATCAGGGAATTTTTCTTTGAATAGGAAGCCTAAGGGCACAATAAGAGCACATAAAGGGCACAACAAGGGCTCAAAAAGAGAAAAACAAGGGCACAACAAGGGCACATCAAGGGCACAACAAGCACAGAAAAAGGGCACAACAAGAGCACAAAAAGAGAACAAGGAGGGAACACCAATAGCATAGAAAGGGCACACCACAGGGACAAATGCTCTAATCAATAAATAGTAGATTTCATAATACAAATAAGGATATTCATTCGGCATATATTAATCCTTTTCCATTATGTTACGTAAATGTGTTTCTTTGCTTTTTCAGTTTGTAAGGTAGTATGCCAAAATTATAGTAAGAAATTTGGGAATTTTGGAAACAAGGATTTAGGTAACTGGGATTACGCTCCTTCTCTTATCTCCTTAAGCCATCTCCTCTTTAAACCCTCCCTGTAATGGGAGCTTGCTCCTTTTCTTTTTGGAATAGATATCACAATAACAGACTTTGTAAAAATAAAAAAACCACTAGTCTTGTAACAAATGACAACACATATGATTTAATGGGGTCTCCATTGTTGCAACATTTCCCCACCAAGAAAATACTGATACTTTATGGGCATGCAAATCATGGTACCGTTGGAAATACAATAAGGTAATTTTTTTGAGGTATGAGAAACTTAACACCCCTAATATCACTTATGAATTGTTAAATGTTAGAGTGAAAAAAAGTGAAATTGAATATTCACTCAAAGAGAATTAACTTGACATTGCATAATAATTTATTGAAGAAAAAAAATGTACAATTTATGAATCTTAGAGAGGAAAATAAATTAAATTATAGTAGCATAAATAAATATATGGAATATACTAGTGCATAATATGTTAAATAATATAGTTAATTAAAGTATTAAGAAGAATAAATATACCGAGGACAACTAGATTTGGATAATTTCCTAGAGATGCTCAAGGGTTTCTATCTTCAAGTACATTTTATTACTACTTCCCATTATCTTCTATTATGAAAAGCAATCAAGTTATCTTATATTATGAAATATTAGATAGCATTGTTCTATTTTTAATGATAGGAACTTCCACTTGAGCTCTATTCTAGCTATAGTTCAAACCCTTCTCCAATCTACAAGTTTATGTATACAAGGATGGATGTAGATTTCTTCCTCTCCATAGTTTAACTATGGTTTTTAAATTCGATTAAATGAAATTTCATGTGAATATACCTATGTTAGGACCATGAAAGAACTCCATATATCACTTCAATGCAATATTCAAGACCTCTCACAAAACTAAAATCAAACACAATTTTTTTTTAGATAATTTGAAAGTTCCAAGTAGTGAAATAAATTTTCCAATTTTGTAAGTGTAAGTATAGAGGAAATCATGTTGCAAAATATAAATTCCTTATAGTTTAAGTTCAGCCAAAATATATAGTGGATTTTATCTTTTTAGTATAGGATATTTTTTGTTATCAACCACTTATAGTAAATTTTTTGTTCCACCTACCATTATCTAAAGAAATTATTCAACATATAATAGACTAACAAGTGCATATATACTCAAAAAAATTACATTTTGCAAAAACTCTTTCATTTAATTAAATTTTCTTAACGAACATTATTACTTATTTTTCAAAGTTGAAGGGGATTAATTGTCAATATAGATATGTTCCTGTTACATTGAAAACACAAAATCTAAATTGTACATGAAACACATTAGCTTTTCCTAGAACTTACTATTAATAATTTACTAATAAAAAAAGAATGAGGGCTAATGGTAATGGAGATGTATATATATAGTGGGAGTGAAACTTGCAAGTAGTGGACCACTTCATTATCAAATATTTTCACTAAAAATCACAAGACATGGAACCTAAGACGATGAATAAGAAATAAGGGTGAGTGATGTTAAGATTGAGATTGATAACCCAAGTAGAAAATCAAGTAGGTTTGATAAGTGGAGGAAGGTAAAGTGATTGGAGAGATGAAAAGGAGGGGAAAGGTGGTATGTAATCCAACTTAAATAGGAAGAAGGTGTACCAATTTTTTTTTAATGCTCGCAACTCGAGTAATCACTTCTCAAAACACACAATTCCAAGTGAGTGATGAGGATCCTAGATTACATGATATCAAGCTTCCCAAAAATGGTTCCTGAATCTGAAATATATTATAAGAAGCCTAATTCTAAGAAAATTAATAGAGATGCTAGTCTTTATGAGAAAAAACTAATGAACTAGAGGGATTAACTGATAACATAAGGAAACCATGGTAATTAAATTAATTATTAAACATGTAGACTAAATTAGGATTATTCTAATGGGAGAGGGACAATAAGTTGTAAGCAAGGAAAGTTATACTAACATAGTTGGGCTACACAAAAACTTAATATAAAAATCATGATGTAGTGGGATTTCCATAAGCTATGCCCAACAAAGAACAAGAATGCAGAAGATAAGAGTAATTTATCAATTGAAAATAAAACGAAAAATCAAAATCAATTTTGGCACTTTAAATTCATGATTCTATGACAACATTGTAAGGAAATGATTCTATAGATAAAGGAATATTTTTTAGAGAATTTTCATAACAAAATTGTCTTGAGAAATGTCAATATAGGCTCATAAGAAACCGTAAATTAAGTATATCAAGTTACATAAAGTATTTAATCTAAATAGAAATCTAATCATAATGGGATGTATGCCAACAAAGAAAGATAACTACAAGGAAATTGGTATCTAACATAAAATAAGCAACCATTTATATTAAATATAAAACATTTATGTCGCAATTAACATTCACATTCTAAACGTTCATACTTAAAGAATGATATTTATATTTGATAGAAAATAGATACATTGGTATACAACAAATTGAAATTGAAAGCACAAATGGACCAAGTTAAAAATTGAAGATGTAGGTTTTCTTTTGTAGTTAATATTTTTTGAACACATATATCGTGAGCTAAACACAATGGCAAGTCTTTTATCCAAATAAGGAGTCACATCCAATGTTGGATTTATGAAGCTAAATAATATCAAAGAAAGTATCTCTACAAAAATCATCCTTACCCATTTTTATAATGCTTTAGAAATTTTCTCTTACTTTTTGGATAGTAGAATTATAGGAATGTACATAGATGATCTTTTTCAATGGCATAGATATGGTGATGATGTATGTATGAAAATTCATATTTTTTTAATTTATATGTGAAGCATATGGGGAGAAATAATATGTTTTTTTAGTGTTAGGTCATGGTCTCTTGACAATATTTCATGTTTATATGCAACCAACACATATAATGGAATGTAATATTACATTTTTAGACTTTATAATAATATTATTACATTAAAAAAAACAGTTGGAGCTTTTAATTTTAATAACAATTATGAAGTCATAGGTCATCAAACAATGTCTTCAATGTGATAAATATACCATAGGAAAGAGGGCTCTCTCAAAGTAAACCTCACAATAAATGAAAGTGACCGTAGAGTATTAGGGTTTTAGGCTAGTTATCAGATCAGTAAGGTTTTTTATTTAGTTTTTTTTGGATAAGAAGCACTAGCTTTAGGGACTAGGCCAAGTGTTCCAAAGGATCAACTGTAGTTATAAAATGAAGCAAGATAAATCTAACTAGTGACACAATTTGAATTTTTCATTGTAGTGTGGTGAGGAAGAAATGATGTGGAAGAAGTAAAATGCGCATACGTGTATGAATTCATTTACTTGGAAGACAAAAAAAATTATATGCAAATCTCAGATAAAAAAGAGCATATGAGGCGATGTATCGTATTTAAAACTTATGAGATTAACACAATAAGAACATATATGGTTGCTTGAATAACTTGATCATCATATACATAAGAAAAATGGAGGAAAAATGTTCACTAAACACATCAAAAGAATCCCATAAAAATAGCTGCAACTGAATGTAAATTACTTCTACAAATAGTCAAGTACACTAGTGCCAAAAGTGTGTGAACTTCAAATATCCAAACCTGTCAATGACTTGATTCTCACTACATATAGAAAAAAAAAAGATTCCACCTCTAGGGGTCAAATATTGATCCATAACAACTAATTAAATAACCTAATGACTCGTTTCCTAACCCTAGGGACGTTAGAAACAACTTTCCGTTTTTTAGCTAATTAATTGAGCTTTTCTCTCAAGGCATTAATCATACGATTCTTTAAAAATATGATCATTAATAAGCCTATTAGTCATCAAAACACTCATGATCCAAATTTTACATCGACCAAGTTTACCTTTTACCTCCACATGTAATGAAAAAAAAACCTTCAAACCCAGAAACACAACAAACTTTCCGAGAAATGCAACAAAATTGTTAGCATAAATGAAACAACTTGGGCTTCATTTTTAGATGACTTAGAAGAGGTTATGAAGGACGATGAAGCTTGGTGAAGAAATATTAGGATGTCTACTATGCTCTAGGACCCTTAAGTCACCCAAAATCATCATTTGATCCCCTTCAGAATCTATTTTAATAGCAAGTGTCCATAAGCGCAACAAATCTATGAAAAGGTGGCAGAAAGGTGTAAAAAAGTAACTATGTGACCATTTTCTTCAAAGTTATGACTTTAAAAGCATCATAAAGTGGTTTTATGGTATCCTTATAATTTTAGCTATCCAACCATGCTTGAAATTGTTTATTTGGACCCTCTGAGGAAAAGTGCAACAATTAGTTGTTGCGTTTGTGTAGGGTCAAATTTCTGCATTTTTTGTAAAAATAAGGTTGAAAGATGAAGTGATATCTATTTAACCATAACACTTTTATGAAAAATGGAGAGGTTTTTGTAGATAAGGTTGTTTCGGAGAAAAAACTATTTGATGGTTTTAAAATTCATCTTCATTTGGTCACAAACCACTTTTGAAAAAAGATGATAAAAATAGAGTAAAAAACACAAATAAATTTCCAGAAGCGCAGCAACATGAGGGAAGGGAATGGAGGGGATGGGGGTAGGAAAAATTATGAAAAAATTATGGGAGGTAGGGATATGTGTTATGAACACAATGAAAGTGGAATGTCTCAAAATGCACGAGAAAAAGGGGGGATAAAAGTCAAAACACAGACTTAGGGTAAAAGCGCAGTAGAATTCTAGAGTTTTTTGGAAAAATACAGATTTATAAAAGGATTTTGATGAGGGGATTGATGGGAAATGATCAATGGAGTATGATGAAGGAGGTATAAGGTTAAAATCAAGACCTTTGACTCTTTAATGAAGCTATGAACCATGGAAAAGGGAAGGTGCAACAAAAACCCTGACAACAACATTTTGACTTAATCTCTAAGGAAAGAAAGTGCAAGTATGATTGATAGGGTTGTGACCATGATTAATAAAAAGAATCATGAAATATGCTGATTACCTACCATGATGAAATTATCTTCATGTTTGGAGTGGGAGTAGAAATGACACCTATACAGTGACTCATACTCTTTGCCTTATGACTTGGAAAATTTTGCTAGAATAGACCAAAATTTGACTAGTAACTCTGATTAACTTTGAATATTAACAAATATTGATTACTATAGAACATATGACCCTAACATATGATACAAAATTTCTTTTTAAATAATGTTCGTCACTTTTTTCCTGATAAATTGAGACAAAAAAATAAAAAAATAAAAAAAATTTAACTAAGAACTTAATTTAATATACATCACAAGCAATACCATAAAGTCTATTAAGATAATTTTTATAACATATACTACATTACATGCAATTCTAACTTTTTAATTCATTTTGAATATAAAAAAAACATCTATAAGATTTTACAATATACAATCATTTTTAGCCCAAAACAATATTTACAAGTTTAATACTTCAAATTATATATCCAAATTTAAAAATGTTATTAAAAATGTTAATACCATACAAAAACTAATCAAATATTACTAAAATAAACATTAAATATAATGTCGTAAAAGCCTTGTTAATATTAAGAAAATAAATAGTGCATAACTAAATAAATAAATAAAATAAAATAAATAAATAATTATAAATTTACTAATAAAATACTTATTTAGGTATATGTGATCACAATGATATAGTTGACATTTAATTGGAAAAAATAATATATAGAATTAAAACAATATAATAATATAATAATATAAGAACAAAAATATAAATTTTATAATCAGATTATTGATAAAATAAAATACCAAAAAAACTGTTACTCAGTTTCTAAAAAATTCAAAAATAAAAACATGTGAGCGGCTCAAAAGAGTTTAATTCGTTGGATCAAGGAGAAACATAATCATGAGAGTCCATTAAGTTAAGTTATATGACGTATATTAGATAGCATGACACTCTAGTTTTAATGCATTTTCGAATAAGCAAAATAGAAAAATATATGAATAGAATTGTATAATATAAACCCGTTGAAGCCAACTAAGAAGAACATTCCCTATTTCTTTCCTTTTATCATATAAAAGCTTTTGAAGCCAACTAAAAAACCAAATCCCCTATTTCTTTCACTTTTCGCATTGTAAATTTAAAGCATTTGAAGTTGGCTTAAAAAACAAAATTCTCTATTTCTTTTTTTAGCATTGTACATTTAATATAAAATGTTAGTGTCATGGAGGGAACCGTTTTTAAAATAAGTATTAAGTGTGACATTGGAGCTTGAAAAAATAAGCATCAAATTCTTATAATTAAGAAAAAAATAACATAAATTAGAGAATTTTAAAATAATATTAAAGAAAAGTGAATTTTAAATTAATGTTTAAACTAAACGGAAGAAAAAGTTATCATTCAAGATTTTAATATATAAATATAAATTTTATATCAACATTATATTTATTTATAAATACGTGATTATCATTATTAATATATAGGTGCATATAGTTTAGTTAGAGAAAAATAACTTAAAATAAAAATAAAAATAAATATTTTCAAATTAATTAAAATAATAATAATGATGAAATAAGAGATGATTTAGAATCGTAAAAATGAAGTCATTTGGGCATTGAAAAAAATTGCAAGTAGCCAACTTGTGGAGTTTTCATGGGGTAATGATCACTAAAATTAGCTTAGAGTTGGTAAGATTAATTAGCAAACAATAAGATGTGGTTTTAATATTTTTCTACATTATTATGTATTCCTACTTCATGATGTGAGAGTGATTGGCTTCGATATTTTCCTACATAATGATGTATGAGTGATGTTAGGAGTAATCTTGTTGATTGTAGTGAGCTTGTTAGGTTGGTTATTTTGCCATGGAATGAATATTGTATATCCATTCAGTGTAGTTATAGTTAAGAAGACATAAAGGTAAAATTTATACAAACTTAAACAACTATTTTAAGTGTCAAATTTCCAAAAACCCTCATCCTACCATTATTGAACATAGAATTACATATCTAAAATGCACCATTATGATCCCGCCCCAACTTGCTCCTCTCAATTTTCAATCATGGTAAACATAAATAGATTTTTTATCCTTAGTTGATTGATAAATCACCTGTTGGAAATATATTCATTGATATCAAAGGAGCGGAAAGGAGCAACACCAGAACCAACAATAATGCAAAGGTAGTAGAAAGGCAGCAAAGGCAGCAAAGGCAACAAAGAAGCAGCAAAAGCAGAGAGGTAGCGAATGTAGAGAGATAGCGAATGTAGCTGAGGTAAAGAATGAAGTAGAGGTAGCGAATGCAGCTAATAAGGCACCAAAGGCAGCAAGGCAACAAAGGCAGCAAAGAAGCAGAGACAACAAAGGCAGCGAATGAAGCAGAGAGGCAACAAATTTCTTCAGTGCACAACAGAAGGAAATCGGATTTGCAAGACACGACGAGGACCAGAGATCTTACACATAGCAGAAACAGAAAGATGCGAGAGCTGAGAGGAAGAGGCCAATTAAACAAAGATTATTAAGCCAAGAGAGAGAGGTAAGAGCCAAGAGACAGAGATGGTTTTAATTAGTATGAAAAGGTATGTGTTGAGTGTGATAACTCGGGATGAGATTCAATAAAAAAGACAAGCTCAGGAACAAGCTCAGGAGGAACAACATGGAGAAACCGGAGTTACAGAATGCGACAGCATAAAGAATAGAAAAATCAACTAAGGCAGAGAATTCTTTGAAGAAATCCAAGGGAGGCGAATGGACGGTTAGGATTAGATCGCAAAAGTGAAGATGGGAGATGAATGATAGAGATCGAATCGCACCAAGAGGGATTTCGCAAATCGCAAAGTTTAGCAGTGAAGTGTTAAGGCCATCGCAAGGTAAGTTATTCTATGTGTGATGCGAAGTGGAGAAGGGACACGTGTTGGCACCACACAATATCATAGATTGCACGAAATAGAGGTTAACCACTAAGTTAAACGGTTATAAGTTGTGGAATACAAAGTACATGTAGTGACGTAAAGATGATGTGGCAGTGACATAAAGATGGCGTGTTAGTGACGAGAAGATGATGTGGAAGTGACATGGCGATGTCGTGATAGTGACGTGGTAGATGATTTGGCCCCGACCTTGCAAATCACATGTAATTTATGATGACGTGGCAAGGTGACGTGGCGGTGACATGGCAAGGTGACCTGGCATGATGTCGTGGACCTCGCCCGCATACCATACATCATAACGCTTTGAGGTTAGCAGTAAGGTAACCGGAAGTTAAGTTTAAATTTTTGCGATACGAAATGGAGGGCCATGGGTCGACCTCGCAACATCGCATCCTACAAGAAATAGGGTTTAACTTCAAGACATCACAAGGTATGTTGTTTTGGTTGCGATGCGGTAAGGATCAAAAGATACAATGCGATAAAGGGTGTCCATGTGTCAGCACCGCACATGAGCACATATCGCAGATCGCATGGTTTATGGTTTATCACTATCGGTAGAGTGGGAAACCTGTGAGCAAGTGTTTGCGATGAAATGTGATTGGTTCAAGGTACTATGGGACCCAATAGCCATGTTCCATGTATGTTACATACAAGTTGTTTGATTTCTAAGAGTATGTTATGTTAATATGTGATGTTTGATCAAAAAACATATGTATGTTGATAAAATTCAGATTTGTAATCTGCTGCGTATATAAAGGGAGTTATGTGGGTCATACCCCATAGGTTACAAGGAAAGACATGAACTTAGAACAAAGGACGAGGAGCTCATGCAGAACAGTGTTGGGGCAGTAAGGAAAATGAAAAGGCTCGAGCTAAAAGGGGTAGTTATGCAGCAAAGTTGGAATATAACAGCAGAAACAAAAAAAACAAAAGGACTGCAAGTAGAAGAGGACAAATTCACAACAAAGCTAAGAAACTGAAAGGGCTGGGTAAAATAATTGATTGTAACTGTAAATTTATTATTTATTTTATATTGTTTGTGATTCAAAGGAAAGTCTCCGTAGGCAAAGAAAAACTCCAATTAAATACTGAAATGAGTATATAGAGTTGTCACATCTTGAAATGTTGAGCAAGGAAATGAGAAGGTGGAAGGCAAAGACTCATACCAGTTCATTTCATATTCCCATATGGAATGGAAAAAACTATTAAGTGATCTCTAAAATGAAGTTATTGTGATATGCATAAAGAGGTTAGAGAGTGGAAGAAGAAGACAGAGCAGATAGAGAAGCTGTGAAAATCCAGAGATGATATAAAGAAAATTTGAAGGCTGGAAGGACAACAGTGAAGAAAGAGTAAAACAGAGATGATTTCCAGGTAAATCAGAATATGATTTTATAGTAGTGTGAGGAAGTTGGTGCTTCCATATAAATTTGTAGATTGATAGATATCCAGATGTAGCTCGTTGAGGTAGAAGCCTCCTATGGGTTGTAGCCTACAAAAAATACATGGGATTTGGTGCTTCCATTTCAAGTTGTAGATTGATAGATGTCCAATTGGAGCTAGTTGAGGTAGGAGCCTCCTGTGGGTTGTAGCCTGCAGAAAATAGATGGGACTCAGAGCCTCCTTGCAATTTGTAGCTTGAAAAATTTGGGGTAGTAGCCTCCTGTAGGTTGGAGCCTACATAAAATCAGTGGTGAGAGGGAGTTGGAGCTTGCCTTTACATTACAAAAATAATAAGATGTGGTTTTCTCCCTTACGGGTTTCCACTTATATCTGTTTTCTATGTGCATGATGATTATGTGTTGATATTTTTCATTTAATGTGCTTAATACCTGCTACTCACATATTAAGATTATTGGTTCATTATACATTAATTTGATCATGAAACGAAGGTGTAAATAAGTTTTAAAAGACCATGAATGCATTAAATTGATTCACCTCCCCTCTCAGTTTAACTAAGGGTTCAACAATTGGTATCAGAGCCAGTTCCTTCTATATCAGTTTAACAATTGGAAGGAGATCTTAGGTACCCAAGATGGCTAGCCTAGAAGGATGCTCAACAAATAAATCCCCTTTGTTTATTGGCACAAACTATACCTTCTGGAAAATAAGAATGAGGACGTACATAATGTCTCTAGGATTAGAAGTTTGGGCTGTTGTGAAAGATGGATATGCTCCAAAGGTCACTGACACAAAGAAAGAAGCCAAACAAGATTTTATAGCTAATTCAAAGGCAATGAATGCACTCTTGAGTGGCTTGTTTGAGTTAGAATTCATCAAAATAATGCACAGTAAGACTGCCAAATAAATATGGGATACATTAGAAAATATCCATGAGGGATATAAAAAGGTGAAGATGGCCAAACTGCAAAACTATAGAGCTTAGCTTGAAAATGTAAAAATGAATGAAGATGAAGATGTAGCCAATTTCTTCTTAAAGGTTGAAGAAATTTTTAATAACATGATATCTCTAGTAGAACCCATTAATGAATCCGTGATAGTGCAAAAGATATTGAGATCTTTACCATCAAGGTTTAACCCTAAAGTTTTGGCCATAGAAGAAACAACAAGCTGGGAAACCTTGACCACGAACCAATTTCTTCGAAACTTGACATCTTATGAGATGATACTTCCACAAGGGAAGTCAAATGTGAGGGAGGCAAACTTTAAGGCATATAAGTGCATGAAAGAGAAGGAAGATACATGTTCATGCTCAGATGAAGAAGAGGCCAAATTCGTTAGAATATTGGATAAAGGCATGGGTAAATACAAAGCTAAACTTCCATTTGAGTGCTTTAACCGTGGAAGAGTGGGGCACTATGTGTCTAAATGTACTCATAAGAAAATGGATCATCAGTCAAGAGGGAAAGAGAAAACCAATTTCAGCAATAGGTTGAAAGGGAACATATTTAATCAAAGATAATTCTATGTTCAACAAGACAACAATGTATATGAAAGCTCAGATGAATCCCCCAATGAAGAAGGAACTTCATAATTAATTTTGATGGCCAAGGAAGAGCTTGAGGTTTATGCTCAGCAAGATAGCAGTGCATCTAAAAGCTCAAATGAATCCTCATATTAATAAGGAACCTTTGAATTTGTGTTGATGGCCAAGGAAAAGTTTGAAAGATTCCTTCTAGAAGATGAGGAAGAAGGTGAGCTAGATCATGAGGGGGAGCTAAGGAGTGCCCTGGAGGAAATAGAAAAACTTAGACTAGAGTGAAGAAAACATAAAGGAATTCTCCTGAAATATGTAAAGAAAGAACCAAATTTGGAAAACCTCATTCAATTGAAAGTAGAACTTGAAGAAGCTAATAAGGTGGAAGAAATTTTGCTAAAGTAAATTAAAGATAAAAATTAGGAGCAAGAGAAATTGGAAGAGGTAGTATGCATGAGAAAGAAACTAGAAAACACCCAAAGGGAATTATATATGAACACTCCACTAATGAAAATCTCTAAACAGTTGGAAAAAATTATAAATGCTCAAATATATCCTCTCATAAAGACTGGGATAGGCTATGAAGGAGAAACAAGTAAGTCTAAGGTAGAAGATAACAGGAATATCATTTTTGTAAAAGCTGTAAAGGATAATGAAGTAGCTCAAAAGATTCCTACAGAAGTAGAAGCCAACAAGAACATGATTTGCAATGAATTAAACAGAAACAAGAAACAACCTCAAATGACAAAGAACGAAATGAAGAAACAGTCAGCTGAAAAAGGCTCATACACTCCTGAATATGAATTGAATAAATTCGAAATTTGTCAAAGGAGGTTCTTTCCTCCTATGATAAGTATCACTTGTTTTGCCTACCACAAAGTTCCTGGACATATTGCAACATACTGTAAGACAAATAAAATCCATTCCAACCAACTAAATATGCAGCCAATGAAGGGATTGCCTCAAGAAAACAAATGGAGAAGACAATCTATCACCAGATGCACAAATCATTTCCATGGTTATTGTTTTTCATGCAATAAATTTGGACATAAATTTTTTGAATGTAAATTGTGTTAAAAAGGGGGAACAACATGCCATACATTAGCTTAACCTTTCTTAGGTAAAATAAGATTTTATTCATGCCACATGATTGGTCACAAAGAAAAAGACTGTAAGATGCCATATACATTAAAGAACTCTAGATAGATGATGGAATCCAATCAAATTAGACAAAATTGTGAATCAAAAGGAGTGTAGAAATTATGAATAACCTCAATAAAGTATGGAAGGAAAAGAGAAAGGGGGAGCCTGTTACCTCAATAACATAATGAATCCATCATAGTCTCAGGGGGAGCTGCTCTAGGAAGCAACACAAATATCCATCCAACAATAGATAAGAAGAAACATCCCAGGGGGAGATCAATTCATCAATATTACCCATAAAATTAGTCCAATAAGAGCTCCATGGAATAAGAACAAATAAAATTTCAGGAAGGGAAAGGAAAATTCCTATAATAGAGAACTATAGAGGAAGAAGAATACTTGAAGCACTCAATAGCCAATAGGTTGATGGAAGGAGAGAAGGCAACAAGCAACCATGGTGGTAGAGGGAACATCATCCATGATCATGTAAGCTAATAAGACAAAAACAGACTAAGTGATGAATGGTTAAAATCACAAAAATTATGTTTCAAGCTATAGAACTAGAAAGATCCATAGAGGATGATCACACTGTGCATCACACTGCAAGAATTAACAATGAAACACAATTAAGAAGGATGAGTAAGAGAATTTTTTATCATCATTATATCATTACATCATTCATCAATAGAAGATTCCCTTGAGAGGAAAGTAGTTAAATGAGTGATAAAACTATGAGTGGTATGCCCTTTTAGATTCCCAGTAAAGAAATTTAAGATATCTACCTGAAGATCATTATGTTAGAACAGTTGAATTATATAGAGCTGTAATGATTCTAGAGCAGTCCTAGAAAGGAATATGCAGTGACATTCTTTTAAACCAGAATGACAGAATAATAAAAAGGTTAATGATGCCAATATCAGATTCAATATATTGATGATTGCTGTTGAGAATAGTGGAGAGCTCAATAGTAGAAACTATGAAGTTTGTCTTAACTATGGGTGCATGTGCGAGCTGAAGTGAAATTACTACTTGGTTTATCAAAGTAGTATCATTTGGTATTTGGAACAACCAACCTTCCTATTAGCAGAATACCAAGTGTCATCAGTGGAGCAGTGGTATGGTACAGGTCCTCAGGATCATAATATTATGGTAGGAATACATCGAGGTAGTATTCCCATCGTTATCTACATCATTAAAGCATGAAAAGTTTAATAACAGTGTTAAAGGGTCATTATTTTGTTTACACTTGAAGTATTATATTAAGCATTGAAGCAATATCTATTTCTAGATATAACTGCATGCCTTCCTCAAGCCAGTATAAATATATCTTCAAGGACCTTGTCTTAAGATCATTCATAGAACTGTGTGAAGTTTGTTTGCTGAGATTTCAATTAAAAAACTTGATGATGTTTTTGCTAAATATCATCATGATAGAATAGTTAAAGTATCCTAAGTATGAAGGAATAGTTGTGTTAATCTTACATTTGAATCTCAAGATTCTGTTATTGATTCATCTAAAGCCTACTTTAGTAGAAAGGAATTCCTGGTAATTCACCATTGAAGAGAGGTTGAGTATTGACATACATACCCCCTTATGTCTTAAATAAAATTGCATAGTTGATAAGCGAGACTGACCAATACTTTAAATGTATCTAGCCTCAAGGGTTAGTTTTAAAGTACTCTATACAAGTAGTAAAATCTTTTGGTCTCTTAGATTGAAAGATGTTGTCTAATCTTACAATAAGTTGTAAGTTCTAATTTGATTCATTTTTCACATTAGTATCAAGAGCCTTTCAGTTTTTAGTGTAATATCCCTGTCAATAGTCCAACACATATCACAACCAACAGGCAGTAATGGTGAAACTCAACTATAAAAGATATATTGGAATCATCATATTTGAAAAGATGTGTATTACAGATATGTATTTCATATGAAGATCATAATATGGGCTAAAGTATATTTGGAGTAGAATTTAAATGTCGTATGGAGCATTCCCAATGTTTTAGTATTGTTCCAATGATGCATCCCTGATTATATAAGTTTATTCTATGAAGTGTCCTTATCATCACTTTCAGCTTTATACAAGGGCAAGGAGTCTTTGCTTTGGGATGGCATCAGGTTACATACAAGTGCAATGATTCTCAAAATATTCTCCCAACAACTCTTATACACCAGTTTGGAGTAGCAAGGTATAAAGTCAGAAGAAGAAGGCCTAAACACATCTCAGGGAAAGGAAATGAAAACATATAATATACACTGGGAAATGTGAAACCCTTTTCCATTGATGTCAAAGGGGGAGGAAAAGTAAGTAGAAGAATAAATTCTCTTCTGAAAAGCATGCATAGGAGGAAATAAAAGACACTTCTCAGAATGAAAGGGGGAGGAAGTCCTGGAGGAAGTATTGGAGTATTCCCATCAATGCAAAAGGGGTAGAATATTGGAAATATTTTCATTGATGGAAAAGGAGCACAAAGGAGCAGCACCTGAACCAACAATAATGAAAAGGCAACAGAAAGGTAGCAAAGGCAGCAAAGGCAGCAGAGAAGCAGCAAAAGCAGAGAGGCAACGAATGTAGAGAGGCATGGAATGTAACAGAGGCAGTGAATGCAGCTAAGAAGGCACCAAAGGTAGCAAGGTGGCATAGGCAGAAAAGAACCAGATACAACAAATGCAGTGAATTGATTCATCGCACAGCAGAAGGCAATCGAATTTGCAAGACATAGCGAGGACCAAATATCTTACACATAGCAGAAGTAGGAAGATGCAAGAGCCAAGGGGAAGAGGCCAATTGAACAAAGATGATTAAGCCAAGATAGAGGGCTGAGAACCAAGAGACAGAGAGGGATTTAATCAATATGAAAAGGTATATTTCGAGTGTGATAACTCGAGATGAGATTTAATAACAAATACAAGCTCAGGAACAAGCTCCAGAGGAACAGTGTGGAGAAACTGGAGTTACAGAGCGCGGCAGTATAAAGAACAGAAAAATCAACTAAGGCAGATAATTATTTGAAGAATTCCAAGGGAGGCGAGCGGACGGTCAGTATTAGATCGCAGAAGTGAAGATGAGAGATGAACGACAGAGATCGAATCACACCAGGAGTGATTTCGCAAATCGCAAAGTTTAGCAGTTAAGTGTTAAGGTTGTCGCAAGGTAAGTTATTCCACTAGAAAATTTGACCCAATTTCTGACGGCCAATTCGTCGTTATTCCGACACATAGTCGTCGCAAGAGCGATAGTTCGAGGACGGGCAAAACGTGGTTTTCCATGCCGTCGCAATTTCGACGCACTTACAAAGTGTTGCACTACCGACAATTTTTCCGTCACTTCCAAACAAGCGTCGCTCTTCTGACGTTTCCCAAACTGTCGCGCTTCTGATGTTTGTAAATTGTCGCACTTCCAACGAAATGTGGTCCAAATTTTTGAACGTTGCTCTTCCGACGTTTGTAAATGGTCGCAATTCCAATGAAATGTGGTCCGACATTTTGAACGTCGCTCTTCCAACGTTTGTAAACTGTCGCAATTCCGACGCAATGTGGTCCGACATTTTGGACGTCACTCTTCCGACATTTTTAAACTGTCGCAATTCCGACGAAATGTGGTCCGACATTTTGAATGTCGCTCTTCCGACGTTTGTAAACTATCGCAATTTCGACGAAATGTGGTCCGACGTTTTGAATGTCGCTCGTCTGACGTTTTTATACTGTCAATATTCCGATGTTTTTAAGCTGTCGCAATTCTGACGCTTACAAGGCATCGGTATACCAACGGCGGGTTCAATTTTAAAAAAAAATGAAACTCTAAAATAGGACGGTAAATCTCCAATATTTGTTATGAATTGTGGGCATTCCAATGACCGTGAAATATTAATATAATAAACCACCCCGCAGCGCTTCGACTATAAACCCAGTAACGGCCCACATGGAGACTATTGACAATCTGAGAAAGCATCCAAATATGCCCGAGGCATCTATAAGAAAGTGAAATAGCAGTATGTAGAATATTAAAGCAACAGATAGAGTACCTACGTCCATTGTTCCAAATACAAATTAAAGTACCCAAAATCCTTGAACAGATAAAAACGCTAATCATGTGAGGAGTGTGATATGTCCAAAATATAAAAAGACCATCAGACCATATCAATAAACCAGCAACATAGACCAGCATCGCTAGTTTTGAAGGCAGAGTGATAAACATTAATCATTTTTTTTTTCACAAGAGAAAAAATGTTGTTTTGAATATATTATATGAAGTAAAGCAGTCCATGAAGTCATTACATTTTCACATCTGAAGATTGGAACCCAAATATCCATCCAGAAAAGTGGAAGTCCCACCCCAGACAATGATAGAAAAATACCCCATGTCACATACGGGGACATGATATAAAACCCAGTAACGGTCCACATGGAGATTATCGACAATCTGAGAAAGCATCCAAATATGCCCGAGGCATCTATAAGAAAGTGAAATAGCAGTATGTAGAATAGTAAAGCAACAAATAGAGTACCGACGTCCATTGTTCCAAATACAAATTAAAGTACCCAAAATCCTTGAACAGAGAAAAACGCTAATCATGTGAGTGTGATATGTCCAAAATATAAAAAGACCATCGGACCATATCAATAAACCAGCAACATAGACCAGCATCGCTAGTTTTGAAGGCAGAGTGATAAACATTAATCATTTTTTTTCACAAGAGGAAAAACGTTGTTTTGAATATATTATATGAAGTAAAACGGTCCATGAAGTCATTACATTTTCACATCTGAAGATTGGAACCCAAATATCCATCCAGAAAAGTGGAAGTCCCACCCCAGACAATGATAGAAAAATACTCCATGTCACATACATGGACATGATATAAAACCCAGTAACGGTCCACATGGAGATTATCGACAATATGAGAAAGCATCCAAATATGCCCAAGGCATCTATAAGAAAGTGAAATATCAGTATGTAGAATAGTAAAGCAACATATAGAGTACCGACGTCCATTGTTACAAATACAAATTACAGTACCCAAAATCCTTGAATAGAGAAAAACGCTAATCATGTGAGGAGTGTGATATGTCCAAAATATAAAAATACCATCAGACCATATCAATAAACCAGCATCGCTAGTTTTGAAGGCAGAGTGATAACCTATTAACACATAAAATAGTATCATAAAGCGGCTATAGGAAATGTGTAGAGACATGTACTGTTGAAATACGCCTCACACAAAAAGCATCCATGATAGAGCAAAAATATGTATAAACCCAGGGTCAATTGTATGTTCTAGCTCGCTTGTTCCTGGAAATAAAAACCATCTGCAGAAACCTAGGCTCGCTTGATTCCAAAATTGGTAACCATCTGTTGCATCCGAGATGTAAGGTTTAGGCTCACTTGTTTCCATTAGTAGCCCGCTACAACATCCACCCTGTTCATAGCAAAAAGGTTCCTGTAGATATACAGAGAAAGAGTATAATACGTAGACCATATAAACATGGCTCTGTATTTCAAAAAGCAGGTTTAAAATAGAAACAGGGCAACAATTTTTTTTCCAATTGTTATGAACATAATTCAACCGTGAAATATTAATATAATAAACCACTCCACAATGCTTCGACTATAAACAATCATATAAACATGGCTCTATATTTCAAAAAACAGGTTTAAAATAGAAACAGGGCAACATTTTTTTTTTCTAAGTAAAGTTAATCTATTAATATTGGGAATAAAATTACACCGAAGTCAAAAACATTGCCCAGACTCATGGAAAATTTTTCATCAAAAAATCAAAAAAGAAGACTGCCCTCATACGGGGAAACCAGTCTTGAACGTTTACAGAATTCAAAAATATTACAGAGGACCAGCACAGTAATATAATTTAAAAGCAGTCCAATTAAGTGGGCTACGAAGCAATAAAAACAAATTAACCATACTACTCCTCCGGTGGTTCCTCGACGATTCGGCACCATCCTTTGGAAGGTCTAGGATCGCCAAGTGCTATCTCGACATTCATGCCACCGCTCCCCTCCTGAAGGCCCGAATGCTGACCGGCTTTTTCTGAGCTCATACCCACCGGACAGGTGCATTGTTCTTCCATTTGGGCCTCGTCACAGAAAACCACGGTAATTGAAGTTGTGATTCGTGGGCGGTTCAGAGAGAAATTAAAGGAAAAAAGCGCAGTGCGCGTCGTGGGAGAAGGTGAAGCAGTGGGGAAATGAGGAGCAGGGGAGCCCATACGGTGGCCAGATCCTAGAACCCGACCCCGCCCACTTCTAGTATCTAGATAGCGACTTGCGTGATAATCACTGGACTGGGAAGACGACTCGGTTGAGGGGCTGGAGGGAGTGCGCAGGGGTTGACCTCTAGTGCTCCCCCTACAGCAACGCATCCTTTGACGCAGGCGAGGCATGGGTGCAATCTCAGCAGTGAGCACAAGACGAGACAGAGAAGAAGAATTACAAGAAACAGAGGAAGACAAACATAGACCAGACGGAGAGAAATGCAGATATGCAGCAAGGTCTAAGCAGCAGTTCAGCTGGCCACTTCTCCTTCTCGTCACAGTGAGTAGGCAGTGTAACCCAGCAACCGGCTTGTCCGAAAACCATAGCGAAACGCCATTTTATTGACCCAACTGCAATGCAATCGAAGGATGCCCGTCATAATTAATCTCTGATCATTAATGAGAGCCGAAGGCCAGATCATATTGGAGCATGTGGAATCGCTAACAGGAGTGGAGGTCCGATCTTGACTAGTGTTAAAACTTAATGCGATTTGATGTGAAAACCTTGGAACTGAATTGAACAGTGTTAAAACTTAATGCGATTGATATTAAATCGCCACATCCATGTCCCATCGCCTTAAACGCCATCGAATGCACCCGCATCTGGGAACATGGCAACATTTGATTGAGTACACACGACAAAAATTGATTGGAGTGGATCTTTGTTTGGGCTGCTCGCACAGTGGAAATCCAGACCCGAAAAAGATTAGGGAAAATTTGATAAGAAATTCGCGTCACAACTCTCCCTCCGTATGCCAACCCAACTTCGGACCCCGAAAATATTAGGGCGGAATTCAATTGGTTTTCGCGTCACAAAATTGGCCGACGTCAGCAAGCTATTTTGGAACGCGAATTTGGTTTGAATTATGGTTTATCGCCGTTTGAAATCCGGCGGGCTCGACTTAAGAACAATTTTGTTTGATCCCATCTTATAAAATTTGTGTTGGTTTTCTTTGATAATACACATATTTATAATAAATCATTGGAATACCACAGTAAAAATGTGGAAAAGTTATATAAATTATTGACAACAATCATTTTTATGTAAAAATATCCAAATGTGCTTTTGGGAAATAAGAATTCGAGTATTTGGTTCATATTGTTTTAAAGGAAGGAGTGAAGTTGGAGCCTAAAAAGATGCAAGCTATTACAAAATGACCTATTCCTAATAAAATCAAGGTTCTTAGAAGATTTTTTAGACTTACATGATATTATTGATAATTTGTTAAGAATTTTGCATGCATTTCAAGTCCACTCACATATCTCTTGAAGAAAATATCATTTATATGGAATGATGAGGCTACTTTGGCATTCTCTCTTTTAATGGATGCCATGTCTTCTACACCAACATCCGCTGCACCTACTTTTGGTAAAACATTCATAGTAGAGTGTGAGGCACTAGGACAAGGAATTTACGTAACATTAACACAATAAGGGATATCATTGGCTTTTAAAAGCAAGCAATTCAATCAAAATATTTGGTGAAATCTACGTATGAAAAATAAATGGAAGCAATATTACATGAAATAAAAAATGGGGATAGTATATCATTGGGAGGTACTTTAAAGTCAAGATATACCATTATAGCATAAAGTATTTTTTGAAGCTATGATTTTCATTAGAAGATTAACAAAAATGAGGAGAAAAAATGCAAAGTTTTAATTTTGAGATAATCTGCAAAAAGGGTAAGGAAAATTTAGTACATGATGCTCTTTCTAAGATAGAAGAGGCCTCAAATTTATATCCAATTACATTTTCTATTCCTAGGTGGCTAGAAGAAGCTTGCCATAATGGAAAAATGACAATAGTACTAAACAAAAACTAAAATTTATAAAGGATGGGATGAAATCTATGGAGCATTGGGAGTGAAAGAGAGATATACTTTGGTGCAAATGTAGAATATTTTTATGCACGCAAGCATATTTGAATAAACAAATATTAAGGGAGTCCCATGTCTCTCTGATGGTAGGACGCAGGGTTCCTTAAAGCATCTCAAAGGATCAAAAAATATATTTTTGGAAGGAATGAAGAAAGATATTCAAAATTTTGTAAGAGAAGGTCAGGTTTGCATAATAAATAAAAGAAAGATAGTAAAATCTCTAGGGTTACTTCAACCATTCCACATACATATTCAAAGACTAGAAGATATATCAATAGACTTTGTTACAGGGTTACTAAAATATAAAGGTAAGTATTACATTTTTGTGGTCATTTATATAGACAAATTTTGTAGATTTTTTTGTAGAGCTCAAAGTACATAAACAACAAGCCAAGTGGCAGAAGTGTCAGTGAAATAAATTCATAGTCTTCATGGTTTTCCTAAAGTAATAGTAACAAGAAACTTTTGGAAATAATTATTTAATATGAGTGGAGAAACACTAGCTACCATGAGTTCTACATATCAAACACAATGAAATGGTCAAACAAAAATAGTTAACAACTGTTTTTAAGGTTATCTACAATGTTACTCTTTAGAAAATAAATCTTAATGGATGAAGTGGGTTCATCAAGGAAGAATGGTAATATGGTACTACCTATCACACATCTACTAAAATTTCCCAACTTAAGGCCCTTTATGGATATCCAACTCCTAGTATCTCATACTTTTTGCAAGATAAGTCCAAAGTATAGGAAACAGAGTCACATATGGAAAATACTAAAGAAATTTTGAAAATTATTATGGAAAACCTTCAAATGACATGAAACATGATAAAACAACAAGGGGAACAACATTGAAGTGAAAGATAATTTGAGGAGGGTAATTGGGTATTTTTAGATTATAGCATTATAAGCAATCTTCATTCAAGAAAAAGAAGAATAAAGAATTAGCTCAAAAATGTTATGGCCCTAAATAATTATTCATAGGATTTCACAAGTGGTATAGAAGTTATATTTTCCTTCTTCTTGCATTCATAAAGTTTTTCATGTATCTTGCCTAAAAAAGGTTTTGGGAAAAAATATGCCAATGTAAATAGAACTTCCAAAATTAGATGAAGAATGAAAGTTGATTCTTGAACCACAAAAAGTTATAGATAAACATTCTGTATCTCTTTGACATATAACCGTTATGAAGTACCTAATCAAGTGGAAGAATATTCCTCTAGAAGAAGGTACATGGTAAAATGATCAATTCGTGATGAAATACCCACGGCTAAAGGGTTCGTTTGAAGTTTTGACAAAGGTTTTGTTATATGTTTTATATAACGCGTGGAGGAATAGTTTTATTGTTTGTTAAGGTCCCACACAGTGATCAAATTTGAAGGGCAGGTCCGAATTTCAATTAGAAGGGCATATATCTATGTCGCCCTTCCATAATGAAAATCTTTAAAAAAAAACTTTTCAATTGACCACAATAAGTTATTTTTACATTTCATTTTCAGAAAAACAAAACCATCAATCTTCATATTAATAAAAGACTATTACATATACAACAATGAAGAAGGCTCCATATTTCATTTCTTAAAAATCTCATTGGCAATGTAAACATAAGTCTTGAAGACACTATTATAAGAATTTGGATACATACCACCGGGATATAGGAGATTCTTATGTGTTAGATTGTGTAATGCAATTTTGACTTTGTCTCACAAGGAGCAGCAACATGGAGGTTTGGATTTTTCTTATATAAATTTATTATTATTATTTGAAACATTGTTTATAGATATGAATACAACAATGAAATTATGAGCATGGTGGACAATTAGTCAAGCTCATGATTCCAAACCATGATGATGTAAGTTTGGAATTTAACATTTTTACATGTTAAAGACAAATAGTCAAAATCACTGAAAACTTAGTATGCCATAATTAATAATCATTCCCTGTTCACTTTTGTTAATAGGTTTATGTCACACGATGATCTCTCTTCTCTGGCATTTACTTGCATTGAAGATCACTATTCTAGGAATAAGGAGTTATTTTCTCCAAAAATAACCCTAGCCAAACATTGACAATGCATCAAGGATATCTTTCTATTCTTCATAAGTACATATGTTCTACTTCTAAATCGTGTCTTGGAATTGGTTGTTTTGCTGGAAATTATTCACCAGTTGGTTTCATACCAAAGTTTTTTTCTCATTTTCAGCATCCAATACATGAAAAAGATAATGGTTTATATCAACATAAATATTTGAAATTTTGCAAGAATTGTCTGGCATACTTTGAATATGAATTTTGCAGTCAAGTGCATGATGCTGTATAGGATCAAGTGTAATTTTGAATACCAAATGTTTCACAAGAAACTTCTCAACATGCTACCCTGCAGTAAGGATTAAATGACAATATTGCATCAACTATTTCCATAATAAAAGTGCACCTCGGCCATAAGACTAAACAACTACAAATGTTGTAGATCTAACAAGACCACACAATCAAATGTATTCCACAAGGCCAATACTGTATGAAAAATGAAAAGGAGTTTGCAACAAAAAATACCTTAGGCAACTAATTCATATAGATACACCAAACCATCAGCAAAAAGGAAAACCAGTCTACTCAAAAGGCAAGCGTTTACCTCCTTTGACAAAATTTTGAGTTCTGAAACAAGGGCCTTTATTGTCTTGTCAATGCCCCTAGTAATTTGAATGGGGTTTGCACCTACTGCAACAACCTAAACAAAAAGGTTTCATTTCAAATTATTTTCCACAAATCTAAGATACAACAATTGTCAGTTTTGTATTTCCTAACAAGCTCATAAATTTTGACAAAAGAACCAAATTTTTTTAATACTTGATAGCAATTTTTTCACTCAAAAACTATCTTAGACTCAATAAGCCCAACCCAAAACTAAAAAACCAAACACCATAAGACCCTAAAAAAATGAATAGATGATCTTAATCTAGTACTATCGACAAAAAGTTACCTTTACACCCTCACTTATTAAACCCTGTGCTGTTGAATTTTAACTTCAACTGCTGCAGCAGAAGGACGGATGCAGCAGCAACATTATTTTTTGGAGGTTGCTTGCATGCCATCCAGAAATTTAATTCAGCATTTAAAATTCCTGCAAGTTTTTTTTGTAGACGGCCGCAGCCATATTTCTGTACAGGATTGTATTTAAACACAACAACCAGCATTAACGCAATTCACCAACCAGAAATTAAACAAACATAAATTTACCCCCCAATTTTGTAAATTCAAAAGGAGGACACGTGGAGCATTAATATTGGATCACATGAAATTGAAGGGAATCTGAAAACCTGAAAACCGGACCCGAATTTTTTATAAGGCACATTGGATTGAGAATTCGCGTTACAAATTAGGCAGACGTCAACATCCCATTTTGGAACATGAATTTGGTTTGAAATTCAATCTATTCAGACTTTTGAAGTCCGACAGAAAGGGTTCTTTAATGTTTTGATAGTTTAATTTTATGTATGCTTTAATATATACATATGTTTTAAACATATGTTATATATATATATATCATATGCGAAATGAAAGGTGGGCCATAGAATTTAGTTTTAATTTATTTTTTTTTTAAATAGGGTTTATTATAATATGTTTTATATGTTACGGCATATAAAAATAAAAAGGACAAAAAATCTTGGTTGGTTTTTTTATAGACAGTACGTAAATTTTTTATTACACAGCAGTGTGTAAAAAGTGAAAGACTAAGTGTAACTTTTTAAGTGTGTATGCACAGCAGTGCGAAAGTGAAAAACACAACAGAGTGTTTTAGAGACAGAGTATGTTTATTTTGAACAGACAGTGAGTTGGTTTTATGCACTGCGTTTTGTAGCAGTCATAATTTTGTAATCCCTCTCAGTGAGGAAGAAGTGTAATAGTTTTTTTCTGAGTTATTGAAGGGAATAGAAGTTTGTTTTCAAAGTATTGAAACTCTGTCTCCTGTCAAAGAAATTTTTATTTTCTCTGTGTTAGAGGAAGGGAGATTTATTCTCCATTCATTGTTCTGGAATTTTTCAATATTCCAACATGTGAAAGTACAACAGATGTTGTGGTTCCATCCCCAGCTAAATCATTTTTCTTTGCCGCAGCTTGCCTTACCAACTTGACCCCAATATTTTCAATTGGTTCCTCTAATTCAACCAATAAAAAGGCCAAAACCATAGCATTGAGATACATTTCATTACACTGTCAATAACAATAAAATTTGACTCAGCCATAACCCTTTCCTTTTATTGTTGTGAAAATCTTTATGCATTACTCTAATGTGGCTAGTCCATAGGCCAAGTAGACCACTGGGTAACAAATATGTTTCCTTTCACCTTTGATTTTTCAAATTATTCCTACCAAATCTAAGACATTTAAGAGGGGGAACTAATACAACGTTAAAAAGAAAACCAGAGCACACATCTACAAATTACCTCCTTAGCTACTGTCACACCATCATTAACTATTTTCGAAGAACCATGCTTGCTCTCCAAGACAACATGTTTCCCTTCACCCCAAGGGTGACTCCAACAAGATCAGCAAGTTTGTTCACACCGCCTGCAAGACAAATTGACTATGCTTTCAGTAAGTGTGAAATTGAATGCCAGACCATATGCCAAAACAACCCTCCATGAAAATTAAAATAACACATTAAAATCGAATATAAGTGGACAAGGAAAGATCCACCGCAGTGAAGTTTCATGTGCAGGTGACCTTCCTTTAAACATAATTGTTTCTCTGACCTGCAATGTTTTTGTCACTGAGCCATCCTTGTTGAAGTACAACTGCTTTTCCATAGCTCTTGTATTAACTACCTTCTCTCTGTCGCGTAATCTCAGAGTCCCTATTCTGCTTGAGTGATTAAAGGAAATGGGTGAAAAAATTGAAAGAGAAGACAATTGTTTGCCATAATTATCAAACATTGCACCCAAATTCTTCCCCTTTCCATTGTTACCCAATGAGGTAGATGTGGAAATTGTTGTCATACTGCCCAAAGCAGAGGCCATATTCTCTGATCCTGAATATATAATTACAAGATCTTCATATTAGTATGAACCTTAAAAAACATGACTCCCATTGCTAAAAACCACTTTTAAGTTGTAACAGACAAACTAAACATCTATCGCAACTTTTGGCAACTTCTGGAGCATTAAGAGAGAAACAACCAAAGAGAAATACAACCACAATCCTCATTTTAATGAGACCAGACTATATATTTGCATTAAGATAATAGAAAGAAATCATGACTATATTAAGGCCAGCACAAAACAATATTTAACCAGTGTCTCTCGCGGCCTTTAGGTTTCCATGCTAGAGGTTGCATATTTTTAATTTAAATTCTTGACCTCTCGTGCCCATATATGAATGCATCCAATGGGATATCTACATCAAATGCTCCTTTATATCCCCAAAAACAAATTCCCTACTACAAGAGCACCAATATTGATGGATCACCCCACAACATCCCACCCACTAGAAACGGTGAAAAAGGAAACCCGAGAAAACTTCTAAAATATCTCAAGATGACTATATGGGTGGTTCTTATGAATCAACCAACCATTTAGAACATGCTCATCAATCCAAACCATGAGTATTATGTGATGATATTCAAGCAGGCACTAAATCAGATTTCTGAAGCTATGTTAGAGAAACTCTAAACTCTCACTGAAAATAGGCGAAATGTGGCACCACTCAGAGATTGACATGTGCCAATTGGTACAAGTGGTAGAAAATTGGCATGCTCAAACAACGAGGTGATGCAGGAATGACATGAGGGAGAAAATATTAGAAAAGCCCCAAATCTAGAGAACTAAAGCTCATCACCAACCTGAGATTGACAACTTTACATGATGTAACCTATGAAATCGTAAATGGAGAAATCATAGTAACAATAAAGTAACCTATGTAACAATAAAGTCGGATTCATCTTGGGAGTGGTAATGGGAGAAATCATAGTGAACAACAGGAAACATGCAGAGTTGCTTACAATCAAATAGATGAAAAAACACACAAAAAACCTAGATAATAATCATGAACAAGCTTAATATTGAATTATGAACTGTAAAGGAACTTACAAAATGTGACATTACGAACTTGGTCAAGTGCTCAAGCAAAAATATCCTGGACATGACCCTGGTTGACCAGTTGTATTGCTCATGATGCAAGAGGATTTGTACCTGCACTGCCAAGTCAATCAAAATCCATCATTATCTATACAATAAATAAAAGTAATTGATGTAGTATTTTTTACTCTAAGATGAATTCTTATGATAATGTTAGAACATATGTTGAAAATTTCAAAACATACCTGAATAAGCTCCTCTTTGTTTCAAGAACAATTTATTGGAGTCGCATGAACTTGGAACAAGCCTCCCACGAGCTGAACGAGTAGAATCTAAGTCAACAGTGACTTTTTTGTTGCTACGCTGGATCGAGGGAGGTTTGATCCAAGATTAAATCACTCCAATAAATTATTCTCTACTAAACAGGGCCAACCAAGTGAAGGTGGAAGCTCTTATGGCCCCTCCCCTCCTGCTCCCCCCACCCTCACATCACTCTCAATTCCCCAATACCCAATCTATATTTCATTTTTTACTTTCATGAGCATAAAAAAAATATTCAATAACTAATAAAAAAACAATTCAACAAAAAGTATGCAAGGAAACATTGCAATTAATGCTTGACATAAAAACAGTATGATAAATGAGTTTTTTATATAACGCAAAAAAAATTCCAAGTATGGTAACGTTTGTCTTATAATAATACAATATTTTACATTATCAAATTTTCTTTTTCTTCTTCCTATTTCTAAAGCTCCTAATTACATCATCAATATCATTGTGCTCTACTCCTATTTTGCGCCTTTCGACCCGCACTGCTGACCTAGTTGCGTAGTCACGATGTCTGGTCTCATCCAGTGACGGGGCATCGCCTACAAAACTAGATAATATTAAATTTTAATTGTCAGTTTTTAAATATCATTGAACTAGTTCGGTAATATTAATAAAAAAAATTGCAATGAGATTATTTACCTGGTGCACCAGTTGTCGCCGCTGACCTAGTTGCGTAGTCACGATGTATGGTCTCATCCAGTGACGGGGCATCGCCTACAAAAACAGATAATATTAAATTTTAATTGTCAGTTTTTAAATATCATTGAACTAGTTCGGTAATATTAATAAAAAAATTGCAATGAGATTATTTACCTGGTGCACCAATTGTCGTCGTTGACCTAGTTGCGTAGTGACGATGTCTGGTCTCATCCAGCGATGGGGCATCACCTACAAAAACAGATAATATTAAATTTTAATTGTCAGTTTTTAAATATCATTGAACTAGTTCGGTAATATTAATAAAAAAAATTGCAATGAGATTATTTACCTGGTGCACCAGTTGTCGGCGCTGACCTAGTTGTGTAGTCACGATGTCTGATCTCATCCAGTGACGGGGCATCGCCTACAAAAACAGATAATATTAAATTTTAATTGTCAGTTTTTAAATATCATTGAACTAGTTCGATAATATTAATAAAAAAAATTGCAATGAGATTATTTACCTGGTGCACCAGTTGTCGGCGCTGACCTAGTTGCGTAGTCACGATGTCTGGTCTCATCCAGTGACGGGGCATCGCCTACAAAAACAGATAATATTAAATTTTAATTGTCAGTTTTTAAATATCGTTGAACTAGTTCGGTAATATTAATAAAAAAATTTGCAATGAGATTATTTACCTGGTGCACCAGTTGTCACCATTGGGACTGTTGCCCTATTCATCCTCTCTGGTGGTAAGATCCTCAAGGGAAACATTCTCTATCATTTAAACAAAAAACGTTATAAGGACAACCATCAAGGTATAATTAGAAAAAATTATAAGTGGAAATTAATTACCGTCACGGCCCTCACTGATAGTAGCATTGTCGGCCTGATCCCCACTATAATGATCAGGTTGCACGTGAGGATCATCTACATCTGGCTCTAAAACTGGGTTATTTGCCTCGTCGGTAGTGTTTCTCCCTTGATTTAAACAAATTTGTTAGAAATTAAATTTATGGACGAAAACAAACATATTGAAAGGTTAATGTTTTACCTTATCAGACATTCTGGATCTTGGGACCTACCCCAAGCTTCTGCGACGTTCAACTACGACTTGATAGCCGAAATGGAAAACGATATTTTTATCTTCCTCTGTAGTTTCTGTTCCGAAGTCATCACCCTACATTACATATGATTGTGTATTTTTAATCATATTTGATAGGATTACAAAAACGTTGGAAGGCGATACAATTAATTATAAGATGTTTAGCTACTTAATTACAATTCTTGCGGCCAATTTCAAGTAGCCGCCCTGACCTAGCTTGTGATGGCCCTTTTTTTCAATCCTAGCTTTGGTTGCCTTTGAGGTGTCAGGCAACCTAGCATCAAAAGATTAAAGTCAGATATGACGTAGCACACTTTTTATTTTAGACATAGAGAAAATTAAAGCTATTGAATTAAAGTTGTAATTTACCTTGCGGGTCCAGTTGGCATTTTTCCTTCTTTCTTTGCCCTTTTCTCTTTTCTGTCATGGATGAGTGCTCTCCACTCACTCTCTAAAACTGCGAGAGGACGCTCATATCTAGGGTTAAATTGCAATTGTGTCCTATAGGTGTCCCTGGTATATTTCAAATATTTGCCGGCTACCTGAGCCACCGCTTTTCTGTCAAATGTGCCGACCCCAAAAAGGGCTTCTAGATAATCTAGAAGCTCTTTTTTCAGGTTGGAATTCTGGGAATTCCACCCTGTACGTATGGTTGGGCCAAAAATTACCAACGCATGGCTCTCCAGAATCCTGTAGAACTCATTGTTTCCTACACAGAATAAAACCAAAAAAAAAAAAAATATTATCATTAATTTAAAAATAAAAATCATGATAAATATGTTTTAGATAAAGTACATGAAATAGTTAAAATATTAAAATTTACTTGGGAGTTGTACGTGCTTTATAGGGACACCTTCATCGTTCACCAACAACGTGCCATTAATGGTCCCTGTGGAGCTGACACGTGTAGCTCCAGGAAACGCAATAATGTAGTTGGCCATATCAACCTCATCATTGCCAACACGTTCAGCGGTTGGCTGGGTGTCTGCTTGGGCAGGGTGTGTTTCTTGGCTGGCACCTAAAGGAGTAGAAGGTGTACGAGAGGGTTGTTGGGAAATATCTTTCCCTTGTGTCCCACTACCACCAACACCGGGTTCAGCAAGTGCCAGAAAACGCTACATACAAAAGAACTTTTTGTTAGTTTAGTCAATGAAAAAATTAAAAATCAAACTATCACAATTCATCTCATGCAGAACAAAAAAATATCCTTTTGACTTTTTATTATTACCTGATATTTTTCTAGCTATCTCATAAGTTTTTTTATCCTCTCTTCTGTTTTAGGTGTTTGAGGCACGTCTATCAAAGTATTAAATTCCGACCTTGCATCTTGTGCCTTTTTTCGCAACAAGAGCACTGGAGATAGGGATGAAGAAAGCTCTTCCTCAAAGAGGGAATCATCAGACGTACCATGGCTAGGTGTTTGCATATTTGAACAAAATTAATATTATTTCAATTATGTAAATAACTAAAATAACTGAAGATAGAGCAATGCTGGCACTTTACATGTTCTTCTGCTAGCCTCTTTCCGCAATCATCCCATCTCGGGGTTGTTCCTGTACTTCCCTGATCAGTCTGCCACATTGCAATAAAATTGTAAATGTAGAAACTTGAAAACAATATCTAACTTGAAAACACAAAATGAAAACTGAAATAATTTCTAATAAGACACCGAAAGATAGAGTTAGAGTTTCAAATATGCCTTGCATTAAATTCAGTCCTGGAAACATCTCATTGCACATTAAGGCACCCAAACAAGAGACGAGTTGACAATGAAGACTTTATTGAATATATTGTTGGAGCAACTTCTAGTAAACTTGTTGTGAAGACCTTGAGGACATTTTTGGAGCAAAATTGTTGAAGATGATGGTATAGCATTGTTGGAGACGATCTTGAAGGGCCTTGAAGTGAAGCTTTTGGAGCAACTATTGAAAAATCCTTAGAGCATTTAAGTAAGGCACTTTCTATCTTCCATCACCTTTTTCCTTTCAATATCCTTTAAACGATTTTGTTGATATTTAATGTTTGAAATCGCGTTATAATTCCTTGATTATATGTGTTTGGGGACTTTCCCTTTGAAATTACCCAAAAATACCCTAGCAATTTTATCTTCAGGATGCATTTCTGACCCTATTGTTCAATATTTTGATTGATAGTAGTAAACATAGAGAGTTAGGGGGGCTCTTGACTTGGTTTGGTTGGGCCATTAGATCCCAAACATCTACTAGGGAGAACCCCCCTTGAGTTGGAGGAGAGCTAGCCCGAAGTGAAAAGAGGTTGGTGAGGTGACAATGGGGCTATTGAATTACACATGGTATCACACTTTAGCTTTAGGACTTTATCTTGAGAAGTGCGAGATTTTGCTATATCAATTCTCAAATTGTTTACAACACTATTGTTAAGAAGTAATAAGAAGTGATGTTGAGGGGTTTTTGGGTATAAGAAACAATACCATTTAAAAACTAGGGTTCTCAGTCCTTGGAATTCCTTCACCTGGGCCTAGGGGCACACTAGAATAATTTCACACTAAACCATGCAAACTTAAAGTAACTTAACAGATCCATAAAGTAATAATAATCATAATTCCTAATTTCCTATTGTACGATATGATGCAAATTATTCAAACATGAAGCAATGAAGACATGCAATGTCTGAATTTCAAGATTGATGAACCAATACAAGAAGTTAGAAACTACAACTTTGATTCAATACTCTATGTCCTAACTCCAGGAAGGAATCTAGTTTGTAGTACATAATATGCATCGTGTATTATCAATTCTTAATTGACAACAACTAAAGGTCATCTACCTCATCAATTCCTTTCCATTTTGTGTTTTTATGTTATATTCCTTATAAAGTGTCAAATTTCTCTCAAAGTAAGCAACCACTGAATAAAATAAAAAATAGTTGAGATATGATTGAGAAATGGTCATTTATTTCTTGAAAGGATCTTCACAATTTCTTTGGTTGTTTTTCATCTCAAGAAACAAGAAATGACCTAAGAAACTATCGTGATGTAATATAAGAAACAACACGGTGCAATGGCCATTTCAAAAGCCAAATGATGTCCATTGAGGACATGGCCTTTATTTGGTTCCTGTTTCATAGGAGTTTCGGGTAGAAATGGAACTTTGTTGTACCATTTCTAGTAGTAAAAAGGGAAAACCTTCTTTTTCCATGGGAAATAATTTACCTTTCCTTTTCAAGATAATCTAAATCACAAAAAATATGAACTATACTGCACACATTCTTGGATAATGTGAAAGTGGAAAATGAATACCCTACACAAGTGATGCACACATGTACATTTGAACACTAATAGATTTTTGTAGTTGAAATGCAATTCTTGTTTTCATTTAAATGTAGGGTTTTTAAAGCAGGGAGAAATAATGGTTGCCAAATTAATAAGCGTTTCTTCGGGAAAAATTTAAATCTTGTATTGGGTGATGAAGATAATAGAGGGTATTAAATATTGATTTTTGACATTGTGTTTAACTTGAATAACTCAAATGATTATAAATATCAGTGGATGAGTTCTTTTTTTCAAGTATGTCACTCAAAACTCTTATGTCAAAGCATTGTATGATGGCTAGAATTTGCTTGTTTCCCTTTCTTCAGTTCAATGTAAAAAGTATATTAATATATTGGAGCACGAATGATAACTACAATTTTCTGCTCTTTAGTATATCCAGCCCCAAGATTATGAAAAGTTTTCTCAAGTGGAGCTATTGGTTGTTGATGAAGCAACTGCAATTCCATTGCATGTTGTAAAGGCTCTGCTAGGGCCATATTTAGTGTTTCTGTGCTCTACTATAAATGGGTAATAATTATAAATGAGCCAACCACAATCACAGATTTTGTAACCATTTGGTTTCCATGGATAGTGATGATGATATTAACCCTATATATCAGTGACCTATATCTATATTATAATGATCTCAACATTGACCTTGATATGGTTGTATGAATGTGACCTTTGGTATGTCATCAGAAAATCCCCAAATCTGGAGAACTAAAGCTCATCATTTTCGATCTGGAGTACTACCCTTGTGATAAAGTTGATGACTTTCGATTTACCATTCTCTACCACTTTTCACTTTACCTTTAATATAGATCAGACCAAGGGCAATTCGTTACTAGGTGTTGAGATGGATGAGTTTGTCGAACTAAAATCCATAGCTTAAACTTCATGAAACTGGTGTAGTCAAACTCATGCAAGCACAAACACATCTTACACATCCTCTTTGAAACTCATCCGAAAAAACATTGGAAGACATCTAGAGAGAACCGTACAGCCTAACACAATCCAATGGAATTGACCAAAAAAACCCAAATAGAGTCAACCCTACTATAGGAGGAAGGGCCTGCAGTAAGAACTTACCATTTTGCAAGAGCTGAGGGCGAATACTGTTCTGCAAGAGTTGAGGGCAAACGCTGAGGGCGAATGTAGGGCGAACACTATTCTGCAAGAGCTCAGGGCGAATGCTGAGGGCGAATGATGTTCTGCAAGCGCTAAGGGCGAATGATGTTCTGCAAGAGCTGAGGGCAAATGCTATTCTGCAAGAGCTGAGGGAAAATGCTGAGGGCGAATGCTGTTCTGCAAGAGCTGAGGCCGAACACTAAGGGCGAATTCTGTTCTGCAAGAGCTCAGGACGAATGTTGAGGGCGAATGTTGTTCTGCAAGAGCTCAGGGCGAATGCTGAGGGCGAATGTTGTTCTGCAAGAGCTGAGGGCGAATGTTGTTCTGCAAGAGCTGAGGGAAAATGCTATTCTGCAAGAGCTGAGGGTGAATGTTGAGGGAAAATGCTGTTCTGCAAGAGCTAAGGACGAATGTTGTTCTGCAAGAGCGGAGGGCGAATGTGCGCGTGATATCAGACGTTAATGTAGTTTTTAATAAAATTATTTTTATGTAGCACGCATATAAGTGTCGTTATACCGACGGTGGACAAAACGTCACTATTGCGACGGATGCCTCCAAATGTCGCAATTGCGACACTTAGACATTGTGTCGCACTTGCGACGTTTGGAGGCAGCCGTCGCAATAGCGACTCTTTGGGGCATAGTGTCGCAATTGCAATGTATTCCTCCAAACATCATAATTGCGACACTTTGTCTAAGTGTCGGTATTGCGACACTTTTCTCTAAACGTCGGTATAGCGATGGTTTCGAGCAGGATTGAAAAAATTTGGGGAAATTTCTGACATTTGGTCAAAAACATCAGAACCAAGTGTCGGAATTTCCCCCAAATGTACTAGTGTTCTATGTGCGATGCGAAGTGGAGAAGGTACATGTGTTGGCATGGCGCAATATCGCAGATCGCACAAAATAGAGGTTAACCACTAAGTTAAATGGTTATAAGTTGCACACTATGAAGTACGGGAAATGACGTAAAGATGATGTGGCAATGACATAAATATGACATGGCAGTGACGTGGCAGATGACATGGCACTAACCGCATAGATCGCATGTAATTTATAATGACGTGGCAAGGTGACATGGCATTGACGTGGCAAGGTGACATGGCATTGACATGGCAGGGTGACATGGCATGATGACGTGGACCATGCCCGCATACCACACATCGCAATGCTTAGGGGATAGTAGTAAGGCAACTGCAAGTTAAGTTTAAAGTTTTGCGATGCGAAATGGAGGAACACATGTCAACCTTGTGCAACATCGCACCCCATAAGAAATAGGGTTTAACTTCAAGACATCACAAGGTATGTTGTTTTGGTTGTGATGGGGTCAGGATCAAACAACACGATGCGAGAGAGAGAGAGAGAGAGAGAGAGAGAGAGAGAGAGAGAGAGAGAGAGATTCAATTTGTCTGCCCTTTTTCAATTTAAGTCACATGGTCAAGATGGCATAACATTTTATAGTTAAATTTTCACAAATTATCCCTGATTTTGGATGGATTCAAACAAAAATTAGCAGTTCTCTGTGAGAATTTACATATGCTATGCTAATGTACAGAAACACTCACATCACCCAAACTCCACCATTAGAGGGGAATTTATGTTATGAGTTATACCTTTTGCTATTAGGGTCTAATAGACCTTTAATCTATAAATTCAGACTTTAGGGAGTGTAGATTCACACTTGTTCATATTATTAAAATGGACTTTGGAGAAAAATGTGTGTTGTTAGATTATTCTGATGCTTCGTGTGAACCCCATCACTTGTATTTAGAGAAAAATGAATACAATTCAAACTTGTTTATTCCATTTAACTATTTTACACATCCATAAGTAAACCAGGTCCTCTTTATTATCATATGCAAGACAAATCAAGGTGTTGTTTTCTGCCAAAGTTGAGTAAATGAAGAGTAGGTTAGCTTAGCTTCAAACAATTGTATCACTAGTCCCGTCTGTCTCTTCAAGAATATTGGTTAACTTAGCTCTAATTTCAGTGTCTTTTCTAGAATAATGGTTAGCTTAGCTTAGCTCTAGCCAAACTTTCAAGTACTGCTTGTCCTTGAATAGCGAAGTACATCATATCTTTGTGTAAACGAATAATATATGCTATTTCTTGATCTGCAAATTAAATTCTATTACAGATGAATGCCATTTAATGGGCATGACAGATTTGTTTGACCGCCATAGATACAGGAAATTATTGTTTGGTTCAGTTTCCTTATCCTCAATTTCATTTCAAATCTCAAGATTAAATATTTTAATCCAAGGAAACACTTGAACCAATGAATTGCATCAATGGATAAAGGTAATATTCACTTCCATAGGACCAAATATATCTATTAAAATATCAATTTGAAAAATTTCATAAAATTGTGACAGCTACTAAATGCACACGTTTTTAAGAGCTATAAATCTAGAGAGTTAAGGAATTACATGCTTGGAGAAAATGAAATAATCTTTTCACTATGAGTTAATGCATTTGGAAGTTGATCAAAACATCTCTACTCTAATAAAATGCAAATTGTTTTAGAAGTCTATAAACTCAGACAGTTTCTCACTTTATATCTGTTAGTCCCAAAATATTAAATAGCCAAGTTGTTCGTCTTCAAACAATGGAAAAGTTTGAGCATTTTGATTTCAAGGTAGATATATGGTGTTTTCTTGTTGTTATATGGACTTTGCCCAACTGAGTCCCTGATTTGGCCTAAAAAGCTATAAGATTGTAGTCGTAATCCTTTCCATGTGATTCTTTTATTTATTTTTGTCCTTTGATGACGGAGTGCAATATGAGCTCGTTTGTAATTAAATTTCCATTTCAGCATTTATATCAAGTTTCATATGCCCATATAATTCTCTAGCATTTCTTTGAGGCAAGCTTTTGACACCTCCAGATACTCCTCTCTTTCCTTCATTAGAAATGAAGGTTCAAGCTACAGGCTTGTCAAGAGGGTCCATAGTGAATCGGCCAGCTACTGCTTTGAAGCCCTCAAGGGTAAGTGTTTGTCAAATGTTCCTAATGCCTAGTCATTATTAAGACAGATCTAAAATTAATCAAAAATAATAGTCTTTATATATGTGGATTTTAAAATGCACTGCAATCAGAGAGGTTTTTATTTCACTTTGAGATCAATAGTTTGGAGTCTGGATAATCAGGTAATCTCAATATTTGATCATTTTATAATGAGGAAACAACTATTTGAGGAATAAAATATCTTGTTTAATTTTTATATGTAAAACTTCGAATACAATCTGGGAAATGGGTAGCCCTCTACCCTAAAATGAGAAGGCCATTCTGCCAACAAGCAACCCATACAAATCACTTTAGCTTTACGAGAATAAATCTTTTCTTCATGATGGACATAAGCAACTACTGTGAGTATTTTCTTTCAATTATTCCATTGTGCCTTTGCACTTAGGGAATATACTTATACTATCTTGTCCCGATCGAGTTACCTAATGTTACAACCAAAGTAAATTTGAACAGAAGGAACTTAATCGTGGAAGAATAAGTAGTTGATGTGGTGTTTAAAATAATTGATGATGCCTATTTTTAAGAGGAACCTAAATTTTTTATTATATCTACATAGAATTTACCTATCCATGGTCATACCCATTAGGATTTAACTGATTATAGGTGCTTGAATGAGTGATTTCAAAATGTTGATCCATTCTAAATTCGGTTACAGAATTTTATCTCACTTCATAAGTAGATCTACTATCGAAATACTACAATTACAATATTAAAATCATAAGCCTCCAGTGAGAGAATATATAATTAAAGTTAAAACTTTCCAAGATAACCTTATGTTTTGTTGGGTCTGACTGGAAGAAGACCATTATGATGTGAGCTTGGTGCATATGTTGCATCATCTATGCCTCCTCTCTTCATCTGATCCCTTACCATTTCTTTCACTGAATTTTTCATCCAACAGCTCCTAATTTTCTGACAATCTCCATTAGCTGCCTCAACTTCTCGAGTTGAATGAGAAGATGATCCCCCCATCAAGTATGGCTCTTTTAGCTTCTCCACTCTTTCATCTAGTCACTCCACAGTCTACTCCACTTCATGGAGCTTCCTTGTAAACCTCCAACCATGATTTCTCTGTATACATATGTTACAGAAAATGCCTGCCTATGCTACGTACCAGTCCTGGAAATGTGGAAACTGGTACAAAATTACTTGGAAATGCCACTGACTTTACCATATGATGTTTCCCAATTTGGAAATGTTGTACAATATAGCTGATGTTGTTTCCAGGCCATTTTGGTGAAAAACATAGGGCGTTTATGCGATTTTTTTTGGCCTGTGGACCTGTCGAAGCACCCGTGAAAGGCGTGGGGCCCTTAGATAGCATTTAAACACTTAATTAATAAATTATGAATACATCTAATAACTCCAAAAGCTCAATTTGTTGATTTTTACATTTATTTGAAAAAAACAAAATTTAGAATTCTCTAGAAACACTAACAACCTTTTTTTCATAAGAAAGAACTTCATTCACTCATGAGTTATTCCTCACACTTTCTTTAGCAAAAATACCTTCCTACAGCAGCAACATGCATTTTACTCGTGTTTTGGAGCATTGGGAGCAAACTTTTGGTTGGGAGGATGATTGTGGGCAGCAAAAGGAAGAATGTGGGGCAACAGATTTATCTACTATTTTTGTAGCATTCATGGATCTTCATAGTGTCATTTCTAAAGCTCCTAGAGCTTCTCAAGCAAGTAGGAAGCAAGAATACTATCCTCTTGGAAGTATGTCAACAAGCTTAAGAAAATGGGTGGTGGGGGTTCATGTGAATGGAGGTGCAATTGCAAGCATCTCTTAGTGCTATATAAGAGCATGCACACTTTCTCTACCATCTTTATTTGTTGTTATCAAATAATGTAATCAATGTAGCAAGCTGTGGAAACTGTGGATTTCTATTAAATTGAAAGTCTTAGTTTAAAATTATTCTTTTTATAGATGCATTTATGTTATTAAATTTATTTCCATTTTATTTGAGTCAAGGTTGCTGTGCATATCCTTTAGAATATCTTCTATTATTATATATGTATGTGGATTAATTATCTACAACTGACTCTCGTGGTCGTTATGTTGGCAATAAAATGGAATTTAAGTGTTGTTTCTTTTCAACTTTAACCCCTTTGCAACTAATTGCCCAAATTTTGGCGAAATGCTTCAAGTCAACTGATTAGATGAAAGATCCAACCAAAATTCTCAATAAAGAGAGGTTTGTGTTACTTTATTTTAAAATTTGACCTCCTATTACTAAAATTTCTATATATTTCACTTAATTATTGTTTTCCACATTCCACGTTACTTTTCACCTCTAGGTGCAAATGCTAGTATTATGTTTTTGTCAACTTTCTACTTGGGGAAATATTAAAGAAACAATAAACATAGTATTATATGGATTTGGTGTGGATGGATAATATGAAACACATTTATTATATGAGTCCTATAATGAAAAAGTAAAGTGGCGGTGGGGGAAAATATTGGGAAAATAATAAATTATATAATTTTTTATTTGGTGAATTGTAGCAATTGATTTTCCTTAAAAATAGAGATTACATAAAGATTACATCCATAATCAGAATGTCTTGATAGGAAAGTTTTGTGCAAAGATAAAAATTAAAGGAACATATATTTCCTTTAAGCAACAAGAGAAATAGACTCCTCACAACAATCATAGTCCATATACCATACTCTAAGGAGTCGAGACAAGAGAGAACATGGTAGCTTAAACCAGATGTCGTGCTTTCGTGAGTCAAAGGCAACAACAGAAAAAAATTACATGATCTCTCTAATCAAATGCCTTAAATCCATTAGCCAGAGGAAACAACAAAATCACCATTAATGTGCCACATATATAAGATACAAGTAAAAACTTTTAATTGCACCAGCCACAAGCATCATCTCTAGCATATCTAAAGACCAACCACCATTGATGATTGATGAAGCCAAAATTGTAGGGCCATCCAATGCATATAGAAAACTGAGAGGTGTTGAGCTGAACAAGATGTGATGAACTATGAGTAATAAGAAAAACATGCATAATTAGCTTCAAGTCTTTACCCACACCAAAACAATTACAAAACTAGGAGGATTGTAAAAATGACCATATATATCCACAAGCCCCTATTATTAAGAGCAAGAAAACCATCAACATCACTGCAACAAGATTTTTGAGAAAAATACAACTTTGATACCAATTTCTAGTCCTGATCATAAAATATGATAGTAAGATCTTGAGCACTGTCAACTAGTAGATCAGTAGGATCTCTAGGAGGATATGTGAGATCACTCGAAGTTTTGTCCGACACCAAAAAAATTCCCACCCTACCCAAACCAGAGTCAATGTTTTCAAGACATAATATGTGGTTACTTAACATACGTTAAATGTTCTCCAGCCCATAAAAAAGATTATAATTTTCAACTTGTTTGTCTTTTAGAATTAAATGTAACAATGTCCATTTATTGATGCAGGGAAAACGGGTGTAGGAAATGAATTCACCACTTCCAGAATCTTCCCGAATCCGAAATCATTTCATACCATCACTAGCAATCTCTGAATTAAATTGATAAGGGTGATCCCTTGATTATTTTGACTAGCAATATAATTTATTTCCTCACTTGAAGAGGAACAACATCAAATAAAGTTGCCACTGAGTTGTGGGAAAAAGGTTGTAATTTTTTGAATCCTACACTACCTACACCACCTCTTCTGCTCACCATTCTCTGACGAGGAGGCATAATGGAAGAAGCAAGGGAACAATGAGGAGAATCACTTAGAGCACCACGACCAAAAGAACATGTAAACATATGAACCACCACCCCTTCAATGTGAGAACGAAAGTCTACCCTATTGTCCTCCAATTTCCACACCAGAGGTCCAAATTCGAGTAAAGTTTTAAATTCACCACAATATAAAGACAATGCATCTAAAATTCTAGCACCATACCAAATATTGAAGACTCCAAATACCCAAACTGACAACAAGAAAAATCCTGACACCTAAAACAAATAACATAAACAAGGTGACATCCAAGAAAATAAGAATTTTTTCTCTTTAATTCACTGAGTGATGCACCAATTCACAAAACAAAATAACTCCAAAGAAGAAAATCGGATAAGTCTAAGCAAAACCATAAAGATATTCCAAACCTCTATAGACAGAGAAGTTGGAAATATTTAATTCCTACTTGTCTATGGTTGTAATTCTCCATTTGAGGAGTTTGTTCCTATATAATAGGAAGTAGCTAGAATATAGTTTCTCCTAGTTTAGTGTGTGGTTGAGAGAGTCTCTCAACCACATTACTGTACGTCCAAGATAGCATATCTATCTTGAGACTATTGCTTGTATAAATATGTGTGTAATTTCCTTGATTCAGAATATAGAATTTGATTAGAGTTTGCTGTGTGTTATTTTATCTTGGTATCAGAGCTTCAGAACCCGTAAGGGCCTCTGGCCCTTCCTGGGCATAGGAAAATAATTGAGTGTATTTATATTTACATTTGTTTGTCCATCTTGAGGATTGGAGCCGGAGTAGCTGTGTTTCGTTACTGATGCAGGGGTAAAGTATTGCTTACAAGTTCCATGAACTGAATCAAGACGTGGCGACGGCCTTGGATGTTCTACCTTTGAAGCTGTTGGATGTGGTGGAGGACGTAAGGGAACAGGTTGAATTCGATGGACGTAATTCGATGGCCATGATGCCGGCAAGGAAGAAGAGGCTTTCGATCGGGGGTTTCATTCACACTGTAACGCTTTCACCAATGTCTCTGATGAATGCGCTCCTGGTTCTTGCACAGGAGATCGCGCAGTGTCCGAAAATCCAGGCATGCCAAAGGAAAAATACTGCAGGCATCACGAGACGGATAAAGGTTTTGTACATTCTGTTTGAAGTGGTGAAGGACTCCACAGTGCCGTTGCCTCCGTCGGTCGTGTTGTGTTTCAATGAGATGTATATTATGTTACAGAGGACCAAGTTGTTTCTCAAGGATTGAGAAGACCGAGTCTGAATTTAATAGGATCTGCGTGTTGGTTAACTTGACGTGTGTTGTTCAAATTCTCATCAAGAAGCAGAGATCGTGATATTCAGCTATATTCAAGGTCTGCTGGAGAAAACTGGCGTTGTTGTTAGTGAAATTGGCGTCCTGGTTGTGAATTGCTGTGTGTTTAATCCAGTTCCATCACTGTCATGTACTGCTACGTGAGATTTTCGGAAGATCGATGGTTTCAGTGGCATTCGAGCTGCTTAAACGGTTGCCTCTCCGAATGGCGGACTGGTGCGGTGAGAAACGAATTTCAGTTCATGGGTGGCCAAGCTGCAGGGTATGCAGCAGCTGATGCTGTTCAGGCATTGCCCTTAGTTGGCACATTCTGGGGCATTGTTTTATTTGGAGAATATCGGAATTCTTCATGGAGAACTTGCGTGCTACTTGCATACATGCTAACAATGTTTGCAGCTGCTGTTTCATTGCTTGTAGCTTCAGCGCGACAAAGAGTAGCCTGACATAAGCTAAGGTTAAGCACTCGATTCTATTTATTGGATTATGTATGATAGCCTTCCTCTGAAATGGGCATTCAGGCATCGCCCCCTATCTCGGTGTGTTAACTTAGAACTACCATTTGCAATGACTGGTTTCATGGGCTTACCATCTGACACGTTGTTATAGCTTGTACCCTTTGTAGCACCAGTCACAAAATTATTTATGCTGCTTTTCCTACCTGAAAGGATTTAGTGCAGTGTTGGGTTTCGACTAAAATCATTTTGTTGGTTTCCTTTAACCTAAATTTTTTGTTGCTCGTTTGATGATATACGAATTGGTCACAAAGCAGCATGGCCTGGCGTGGAGATCCGGCACACGGACTTCGCAGATCGGGCAGAGGCAGCGCAGATTTCTTATGTTTTTCATGGAAGCTTGCGGTATTTGCTGCAGAGTTGTGATGTGTGTGTGGCTTGAAATTTCAAACCGGCTTAAGGACGAGCCGGCTGTGGGGGTCTCCACTGTAGGGTTGCCACGGGGCTATGGAGAAGTTTTCTAGAATGAGGTGATTCACCTCGGGATTGTGCTGTGGAGCTGTTTGATGATGGCTGAATAGTCTGGATTCGAGCCAACTCTCTCAGAAGGTTGTTTGATTAATGAAGGTTGTGCTTCATTCATATATGAAGATGAACTCCTTGGATTTCTTATTAAAAGTATGCTAATTTCAAGGTTGCTGGAAGAGGTAATATGAATGATGCTGCAGAATTGCCAACTTTAATATATCATTCAAGAGATGGCTCGTGTGTTGGACTTGCTTTTCTGGCTCTATAGAGAGAAGTTTATGTTACTATCCAAAATTTTAATTCTCTGATGATGTTTTTTTTAAATTTGTAATGTATTGATTAACTGTCATGACAATGAAATTGGTTGTAATTTAAGTGACAGTAGTGTGACCAACTATTGTCACAATTTTGAGTGTGTGTTGGAACTGGTCATTCCGACACTAAGCAAATTTGCAGGGAATGATGAAGACATGACAGTTACATCAGAGATTGGAGGATGATCAAGTTTGTGCATACACGGTGTGATGGAAACAGATTGTAGAGACAGATCTGCATGTTTAATTGCATGGAGATTAGATGGACAATGGGTCTTAGTTGTTGCAGTACGTCAGCAAGCATGAGGCAGCATGCTTGAGAGCAGTGACTAGCCTTGATACTGTGAGCATGGGAAGTGGCATTGTGTTTCCAGGGGAGTGGATACTAAAATGTGACGAAGAATTGGACCATGGAGTCCTAGATTAATGTTCTTGAAGGGAAAATTGTGTTCTCTTCGTGTGGTTGTGAGTGCCTATGTTCCGTTTCTTTATCAGTAGACCCCTCACATGTATCATGGCTGCTGGTATGTTTGGAAAATAATCATCTATGGGCAGAGATAGAGAAATTAATGTGAAGAGTTTATTTAGTTTCTTGGATTCATGTTCAAAGTCATTGAGCCTTATTGAGTCTAGCTAACTCAATGTAGGTAAAGTTATCTTGTTAGAATTCGCGACTCTAACAAGTGACAGGTTAAGCGTGGAGTTCCAAGAATTTATTTAACAAAGAAAATGAGGCCCAAGATGTGAACTATGAGAAGATGAGGTAAAGCAGCAGCAACAATTATTATGATGGACAACAATGTAAATGTTTGTTTGAGATAGTGTGGTTAGTGGAATAGACTCCCTAGCATGTTATAAACAAGTCTAGTTGTAATGTTCATTGTATGTACCCAGAAACTCCAAAATGTTGAAGTATGAAATGTAAGCTTTTTAAAGCCATCTGAAAGTTCGTGGTGATCTTAAAATCACTTTGTAGAGCCTTTGTGGCTGGTTGCCTTTGTGGCTAAAAGTGCCTTTGTGGCCGCATGTACACGAGTGGCCGCGTGTACATGAGAGCTATGTGCTAATAGAGCTTTGTGCTCGATTGAGCAGGTGGACTGCAGTAACACTTGGCTCACAGTCTCAGATGATTCATTAATCTTTGAGAAGAAGGGGGTTGGCACACTTTCTTAGCTGACAGTCGTGCTAAGAAACGCAATTGGCGCAATTGTTCAGTACATACTCGTGCCAACGAGCCAAATCACGGGAATGGCGTGGAAGTGCATGATGAACTCGCGTCAGGATTTTTATTCTGGGCGCGGATTTTTTATTCAGGAAGACACCAACTCAACTTCATGGGGATCTGCGGGAAGCCTCATCTTTGCTGGACGATTTTCGAGAGGTGCAGATCGAAGAAGTTGCGGATCTATGCGGGAGAGGCAGATTGGAAGATCGGCGGGAAGCCTCAACTTCGCTAGACGGTTTGCGAGAGGGGCAGATCGGAGAAGTTGCGGATCTGTCTGGGAGAGGCAGATTGTGTTTTTGGAGGTTCTGCACATGCAATTCGCCTAATGGTGGTGGATTTGTAGGTACATATATGCAGTGATAATGGTCGACAGAATCATGTATGCGAAGGTTTCTCCTAGTTTAGTGTGTGGTTGAGAGAATCTCTCAACCACATCACTGTACGTCCAAGATAGCATTTCTATCTTGAGACTATTGCTTGTATAAATATGTGTGTAATTTCCTTGATTCAGAATATAGAATTTGATTAGACTTTGCTGTGTTCTATTTTATCTAGAGATAGAATCTCATCTACTTAAATACCACACTGAAATATGATCTGTATACTAACATCCAAACAAAAGAACTACACATGGATAAGAAATACCTTTGAATTCATTATCCAGGATTGACAAAATTGAGTGTATGACCACTAGTTTGAAAATAGACCTTAACTCTATAGCATGTAAATAGAGAATGTAGAACATCTACCCCACACACTATCCAAAATAAATGAAATATAAAATAAGACTACAACCTCACAAACAGACCCAAATTCTACAACATGCAAACACAAAAACTAGATAAATCACTCCCCAACAAAACTAGGTGAAAGAGGTTGAGGACTGATCCTCACCTCCGTTCCCTCGCTCAACGTACCTCCACCACCTACTACATTAAACATGCATTTATCGCGATAAGACATTAAGTGTAAAATCCAACTCCTCTTCCTTATAAGCTTCCACGCCATATCCAAGACGAGACAAACGTAATGAGGGAACATATTTTGAAGAATCACCATTCGCTATGGCTAATGGGTATTTGAAAAAAAATCGAGCCAACTTGTGAAGCTTCCATACGTAATGGTAAAGAAAATCAACACGGAGTTTGAAGTATTAGCTCATATAAAATATTGTCTTTGCTTTTGGTGTTTTACTACGTCATTATAATAAAGTGACATTAGCTATAGGACTAGCTGATGTACAATATTTTCTCTACTTTTGACGTTTGTTGCATCCTTATATAAAAGTGACATCAACTATTGGACAAAATATAAATGATTGCAATCAATTTATTGAGTTGATTATTCTGTAGTGTGATAAATGTTGTGCAAACATTTAGTTTAGTTTACTTGTGTATCCATTTATTCTCAAATTCCAAGAATCATCATCTAATTATTAAAAAGAACAACATTACATATATGAGAAGCATGGAAGATTATTCTTGTAAATTGAAGCCAAATGTTATAGAATAAAGTTATTATGAAAGAAATTTAGCATTTAACTCATTTTTATCATGTTCAAATACTCTTCTTTAAAGATTTTTGATTCTCCATAAATTAATAATATATAATTATAATATATTATTTTGTATAAAAATAAATAAATATATATATATATATATATATATGAGATAGAAAACATAATTTAAATGGAAAAGGGAAGATAAATCTAAAAAGGAGTGTCTAAGTTATCGAAGATATAGATAAAGTAAGTGAGTGCTTTTATATATATATATATATATGTTTTTTTTTTTCCTTCCGTCCTTTATTTATGCTTTGGTGTACCTATGGGGTTTATTGATTGAGCCTATGTGTGGTGCCCTATCTCTTGGTTTTTGTTTGTGTCTTGTGGGTTATGGGGAAGCAGAGGCAACTAGATTTGGATATATCATTCTTTGGAGAAAACAAACTTCAAGGGAAGAGAAACTGATATTGTTTCATTTCTTGGAGTTGTTCAAGTGTTTTTGGCTTCAAGTACATGTTATACAATTTTCCCTAATTTCCCTTATCAGAAGAAATCTCTATATATTTCTTCGTGTATTGAAAGTTCCCATATGAAAATATAAACTAGCATTTGAGCTCTATTTTATTTGTTATTATTGTTCTGCAAAATTTATTCCATTCTACAACTTCAGGTATGTGAAGATAGCTCTAGCTCTCTTCTTCTTAGTTATTTAACCAAGTTTACAAAATATGGTTTTTGGTTAACTCAATTTTTCCATGTTGATCATATTTACTCTTTCATTTAACCCAATTGTGTTGGTATAACTCACCGTCATTGGGAATGACTCTAGCACCCTCCCATTAAACAAACCGTAATTTAACATGTTTCTTAATTAATCTACTTGACATGTTTAAAATATGTCTACCAACCAATCCTTATGTTATTTATAAGTTTTTTTAGTGTTTTTTTTACTTGCGGAATCGGTAACTCGCCAGCTCTCATACTCGCGTGACATGAGGTATATCCCTGACAATTGTCACTATAACCTCTACGTGCAATCACACCGCCCCCAACCAAAATGCACGAGTAAGTAGAGGTTCGAACCTGTGACCTACATAGCAACATGAACACCCTAGTTGTGCATTCACTATCCAACAATTCGCACCCCAGGGGGCTTATGCTGTTTATAAGTTAATCCCTTTACTTCATTGATTTGTTTCATCCTTACTTTTAACAACCTATTCTTCTCTAATCAACTGAGAAACCTTATTGCATGTGGTGCACTTTTCCTGGCCTTCTTAGCTTTGTATCATCATCATAAAGGCTAGCATCTCCATCGATTTCCTTAGAGTCAAGCTTCTTTTTGATGCATTTCGAAAGGTGAGAACCATTATTGAAAATCCCGAGGTTACCTAATCCATTATCCTCAACAACCACTTGGAACAATAGGCTCTAAGTAGTGTTTACTCGATTTTCAAGCATTACAAGGCACATTGTTATGCTCTATTCTCCATTAACTTGATTTCACACCACTTTTTCCTCTTATTTGTCTCATTTGAGGCTTTCGAATTTTTGCTCATTTTCCTATAGTTAGGGAGATGGGCTATGCTTTGTTCTAGTTGTTGTTGTCATTGTTCAAAATCTACTCTAACCTCACACACGTGTGGTTCTAGGTGTCTTGTGGTTTACCTTAGTTTCTACTAACCCAATTTTGACCATGAAAATGTTTATATTAAATCCTGCATATTAAATTAATTCATTTATTTTATTTATTTGAAAAGTAAACGTATTTTCAATTGAGTATTAATTTTATGTAATACACTATATTTTTTCTATCGTAGTAAAGTCTAATGGTCGTGATTTTCATTTGTAGATCTCAAGATCTAGATTAATGTATATTATTTATTTTATCTATGTATTTTATATCAGTTTTATTTGGTTATTATAAATTATGGAATAGCTTAATTAATAGAAAAAATTATTTTTTAGCTTTAATAGAGGAAATGATCATTTTCTAAATAGTTTTTTAAGTCAAATTTGCTCAAAACTCAATAGAGATTTTTAAAATTTATAAGTTTAACTGTTTGATTTACAAAAATTAAGAGACTCAAGGATTTTTAAGGGCGTTGAATCCATTTATGCATTTAAAAGCGCATTTTAAACAATAAAAAATCACAGTGTTACTAAAAATTGTATTGTTTAATTGATAAAAAAATTATTTTGTCTGTTAGTTAGACTACAATATAAATTAGTGCAACATTAATTAAATACAAGTATCAATTTATTATGGACATCAAAACACTTATTTTAAAATAAATTTTTATTGCCAAGATTAAAACAAGTGTAATAGGCAACATTGTTACTTGATACTTGCCTCTTATTCAAAAAAGAATTTACAACCAAATTTATTGATAACAGAAGTTATATATATATATATATATATATATATATATATATATATATATATATATATATATATATGGGTCTATGAATTACCCTTTTTGGCAAAGCGAGGGTACATTTTGGTGAAAATTGGGTGCTTGATCGAGCTGCTTAAGGGCTTAGACATAGCTTGATCGAGTGTTTAAAAAAAACCTTGATTGAGCTCCTTTGTAACCCAAGTTAACACAGGAGCTTGATCGAGCTATAGGCTCGATCAAGCCTCTCTTTGACATTAAAAGCCGTAAACGTGGTCTGCCAAGTCATTTTTGCAGATCGTGGGGAAAACAAAAACTCGGTCGAGGTTTTTAACTACTCGAAAAAGAATTTTGGAGCTTGATTGAGTGTTCCAGAGATGGAGCAATGAACCCACCAACGTCTCTGAAGATCAAACCAACCATTGCCTGCAAGTAAAGATATGTTCCCTATCATTTTTTCTCTATTTGAATTATTTTTTATTGCAAAAAAAATAAATTAATTTGAAATGAAAACACCCCATGAAAAAACCATGAAAACCACAAAAAATGAAAACCCCTAAGAAACCCTTGAAAGCACAAAATACCATCAAGAAAACCCTTGAAAACAAAATAGAAAAAACGTAGAAAACCAAAAAGAACACCAAGAAAACCCTTCAAAACCACAAAAAAACCTAGATAATTTAGGTTTTATTTTTTTTTTCATTTCTTTGTATAAGTTTCCAATAATTGCGATGGTAGCATGTTTTTTATGATTTGTTTTTAATGGTAAAAACATTAGTTTCTAATTCTTTTATGTTTTGAAGTTTTTTCTTAGGAATTTAGTGAAATAAAATTTCAAAATATTTTGAATTTTTTGTTATTTAAAATGCATTTTAAATTTCTAATAAATTTAATAAAAATATGTGAAAAAAATCCAAAACATAAAACAACCTAAACTATAATCAATAACTAAACAAATTATGAACTTGAGGTTGACATAATGAATATGCTTGCTCATGGTGAACCTATATTTATCAAATAAAATTATTTATTTATTTAAAATTTAAATTAATTTATATTTCAATATTTTTTTAATAATAAGTATCTAGTCCAATCAGTTTTAAAAAAATAATTATTTAAATAAAATATTATCTAAGTTAAAAAACAAAAAAAAATTTGGTATTTAATTAAAATTTATTCGTAGTATTTAATCATGCTACATAAGTTAATATTTAATTAAGCTACATATATGCATGCTAATTAATCCATCGAGTAATTATAATTTTTTCTTGTCATTGTGTACACAGGCCCATATGTAGAGTGTTGTTGATGCCACAATATATGGATGCATGAGTGGGATGCTGGGTATAGAGGCAGTGACAATGTGGGTTCATCGATGCATGCCTCAATATTTTAGCCATAGCTAGGGGAGCACCAAACCCAAATTCATGAGACCCCATCTTAGTTGACTTGCTTTTGGACTTGTGTGAGGTTAGTATATGCATATATGTAATTAAATGTGTTGCAAAATCATTTATTTTCATATTGTTTATTTTGTACAAACAATGATCTATTTAGTTTGAATTTTAATGTGTTATATTGCAATACCATATTATGAACGATTAACTTGTGCAACATAACTCACATAGGAGTTCTGGTGGTACTTAGAGTGGATATTTGTATATTTTCAGGCCCATTTCACAGGGAACATTCACATGTGATACAAACATTGTACATTTTGATACATGGACAGTTTATGGATGTACATGAACATTATATGAGTTTATGGATGTTCATGTAACATTTGTAATTTTATATATATTCATATGTAAAATCTATTGATAATTCATTGTTTTAGTTTATGTGTGTTTATTAATCTTGTTTATGGATTTGTTAATTATTTTTCTAGTTTAATATTTTTTCTATATAATATAACTTTTATTAAAAAATATAATAGTTTTGATTTCTAGTTTCATAAACTAAGAAAATAAGTACAATCTTACTATGATTCAAGTCACTTTGATACGTAAATGAACTAAAATATATCATGGTTGAATTAAACAACAAAAATGAAATTGAAGTCATTTTTATACATTTTTAAAAGATGTCAAGGTAAACAAAAAATAAGTTTTATTCAATTTTATTTCTTTTGAGGTCATCTACAAAAGCATAGTCATAACATTATATAAGTACAATATTACTATGATGCAAGTCACTTTGATACTTAAAATGAACTAAAATATATCATGTATCAATTTACTATTGAGCATGGAGATAATTAGAAATATCTTTCATATTAGCTTGTAGAAAGTTCCTTTTAGTGCAATCAACATGTATGTTATACAATTATTTGAATTAAAGTCATCCATATTATAATTTAAAAAAATTATATATCGAAAAATTTGCAACCCACCCATATACCATTGTATTACCAACTATTTTAAGTATTTTGAAATCAATTCCTTATCTCAAGGTCAATTAAAAAACACAAGTAGGATTGAAATATGTTTTATTCAATTTTATTTCTTTTGAGGTCATCTACAGGAGATTAGTGAGAATATTATATAAGTACAATATTATTATGATGAAATTCAATTTGATACTTAAAGTGAACTAAAATATATCATGTATCAATTTAATATTGAACATGGGAATAATTACAAATATGCTTCATTTTCTCTTGTAGAAAGTGCCTTTTAGTGTAATCAACATGTATGTTATTACAATGGTTTTAAAAATAAATTATTTGAATTCTAAAGTCATCCATATTATAATAAAAAATCTATATATGGAAATTTTTATGACCCACCTATATATCATTGCATGGTAAACACTTTTAAGTATTTGAATCAATTCCTTATCTCAAGGTTCACTTAAAAAAACAAATAAGATTGAAATAAGTTTTATTCATTATTACTTCTTTTGAGATTATCTACAAGATTTTAGTCATAAAAAGATCTTAGTTATAGTTATAATGTTATGTTATGTACATTTATAGGCATATACAATTATGTTATATATATATATATATATATATATATATATATATATATATATATATAACATTTAACTCGATATAATTTTAGATTACAATTAGTTATTTATAACTATCACATAACTAGATATAACATAACATAACTAGTATATACATATAAACCTTTTTTTGCAATGGCTTGATCAAGTTGTTGTTTAACCACATATATGGTTCAATTCAGGGTTTCCAAAACCATCGATCGAGATATTTGAATTTATAATTCAAGCGCTTTATCAAGCGTTTTAAGCACTCGATCGAGCTGCTAAGGTCCTAAAAATCACAAGGTTAGCACCCCTTCTGCAGATATTTATGCAACACCATTATTTACCCTGGTTGGCTTAGGGCAGGGACAAAATTTGTCCTTAAGTGGTGGAGTTGATCAAGTTGGATTCATGAAATAATCTTCTATCAAATGGCATATGTGTTTTTCATTTTCGAATTCGTATGATATTTTTCATAGAATTTCTTTTAAACATTATGCTTGAATTTTTTTTTTGATAGTCTTAAAGGGGCTGTATAAAAAACTAATAACAATTCAAATATACACAACGCAATTTTTTCAAAAAATAACACTATCTTCATTGACAAGTCCACTTCAAAAGAGTACTCTTGGTTTTTCAATTTATTTAAATAATTGAAAAAAATCTTACATGAATGCATGTGTCTTCAAAATGCAATTGAAAAATAATAAAAAATATAATTTTGCATAAAAATATATATATTTTTAATATGAATAACTTAGTTGTTTATGTGTAGATCATGCTCATATACATTTAAAAAAAATACACATTTTATACTAATTTTTATCCAGGTGGATATCGATGACCCCCCACCTATTTCATTTGGACTTTGCACCATCAATTCTTGCAACTTTTCACTTTCAACGCAACTTACTATTTTTAGCAGGTTTTAGGGTTTTGCACTCCTGGAGCCATTTTGGGACCCTAATGATCTAGGTGGATATTGGTGTTCACCCACCTATTCCATTTGAAACACCACCATCAGTTCTTTCAGTTTTTCAGTTTCAGCACAACTTACTATTTTTAGCAATTTTTTGGGCCCTAAACTTCCAAAGCCGTTTTGAGGCCCTAAACGATGTTTTTTGGGCATCACACCTCTGTCGAATATTATAATAATTGCTAGTTAGTAGTTGTAGTCCTCGGATAGATCTTTCTAATGATGTATCATGTGCGTCAAATGAGATAATATGCCAAAGTTACGACCTCGGGAAGTTGAAACACCAATTTACCCAAACGGGGCCCATAGTTTTGGCGCTTCATCTCCTAGGGTTAGGTTTTTGGACGTTTAGAGTTTTCATTATTTATCAATAATAAATAATCCCTCGACCCTCATTGTAACATAGTTCAGAGACATGTAGCCGCCACATCTCTTCTCAGAGATAAGCTACAAGTGCCCTAGTTATTTGATTTCCATTATGTCTGTAAGCATATTTCTGTTATTTGATATTAATGAAATGAAGAATTATTTCCACTGCATCTCTATTTTTATGTCTATTTCTATATTTTATTGCGTTCCTGCATAAATCCAGATTAGTGGTATCAGAGCAGGTCTGCTTTCTCTGTTTTTCTTTGCATGTCCCCAACGCGGTCAGGGTATAAGGAGTTAGGGCTCGATCTGGTTGAACCCTTGCAAGTTCAGCCTCACAAACCCCAACGACCTCCCATGGCAAAAAAAAATAAAGACGAGGGAGCAGGAGATCCTATCAAAATATTGCTCAAGGAGGCCCTCGAGAAACAAAGGAATGCGATGATGGATAACTTTGCTCAGATCCTTCAATGGTTGCCCACCTATAACGCATATGCATCCAAAAACCACTCTGGAGATGCCACTCCCTTCAAGGTGTAGGTAAAATTTGACATTCCTATATTTTAAGGCCAAATAGATGAAGACGTCGTAGATAGATGGTTGAATTTGCTGGAAGGCTATTTCTCAGTCCATGATTTCTCCGACCGAGAAAATATTATTTTTTCACTCCTCAAAGTTGCCCCCCATGTAAAAGCTTGGTGGGAAACCTACTATGAGCAGAAAGATGGGACATAACCCTCTCTGTTCTCGGCCGCACCCACTTGCAATTTTTTCCGAGATGGCATCAAGGAACAATATTACCCCCGGGGGAGCTATGAGGACAAGTACATCCAATGGACCACGTTGCAGCAGCAAAGGGACCAAGATGTGCATGAACTGACGAATTTGTTCCATACCATGTGCACAAAGTTGGGTATTAAATATTTAGAGATACATTTGGTGCTCAAGTACCAAGTTGTCTGCGCAAACGCATTCAGGAGGAAATGGAGTTCCTTAACATTACAGCACTTGGCATGACATATCGCTATGTCGCCAAAATTGAGCAGAAATTTAAGTAGAAGAAATGAGACTTTGGATCCACGAATCCAAACTCATTGAAAGGTGCCCCCAAATTGCAAAACAAGGGGCAAGTCCAAAGTGGGGCGACTCAGAAAAACACCACAAATCCAAAGAAGGACACGGGGAAGTGGTGTGAATTTCATAATAGCCCCACTCACAACACAAATGAGTGTTGGGCCAAACATTCGTTGGTGGACGAACTAAAGGCACCCAAATTAGATGCTTGTTTTGATCCCGATTCAGAACCATACAAAGGCAATGACAAAGGGAAGCAGATCATTAATGTGGATCCCAGTGCCATTGTTGCCATCACCAATATCCAGAGAGAGGATCTTGAGGATCCAGAGGAGGGGGGGCACCTCTTCCATTTGCATATGTGGGTGAAGGGTTCTCCACTGCAATTCCTTGTCGATAGTGGAAGCCAAAAGAACCTCATTTCAGCAGAGGTCATGAAGTGGCTCAACCTACCAACCATAGCACACCTGCAACTGTATACCATCAGGTGGCTTCACCCAGGGAGATATCTACACGTTCGCTAGCAGTTCCGCCTTCCGTATAGTATCAAGCCATTCATGGATGTGATAGTGTGTGATGTTGCTCCTCTTGATGTAGCTGATGTATTATTGGGCCAACCATACTTATGGAGGTGACATGCTATGTATGAATCTAGGCCTTGTGTTGTTATTATTACTTTGGGAAATAACTTGTACAGGATACCGGAGGTAGTACTGCCCCCTGTCATCCCTTTGACTACTGCAAAACAATGCAGTAAGATTGTTTCCCAAACCAAGAAATTTATTTTCCTTACAACTCGCTCATAAGGAAAGAATAATATTGTGGCCACAACCTCGAAACAGGGCTCCCCTGCACGACTGCAGCAGATGGAAAAAGTCATGGAGGAACAGGAGGACAGTTTCTCCTCACTCACAGAGGTTCCTCTACACTGTCAAGACAAGCACTCCATTGATCTAACCCCCAATGCACCATCGCATGATGTTGCCATACCTCATACAACTACACAAACAAAATCCACACATGTACTGTTTGAGGCTAATAAAGGAACAAAACTTACTAAACACATCCAACATGTCTGCCCGTAGGTCCATGACATCTTCGACAAATCTAATACCAAGTTCAATAGAATTTGCCTCATCTCATGGAGGATCTCAATGCAATGGGGACCATTGCTTCCTAAGGAAGGAGAAATGATCCAGGTGGATATTGGTGGCCACCCACGTATTCGATTTGGACCCACACCATCAATTCTTGTAGCTTTTCACTTTCAGCACAACTTACTATTTTTTGCAGGTTTTTGGGTCTTGCACTCTCGAAGCCGTTTTGGGACCCTAATGATCTAGGTGGATATTGGTCGCCCACCTATTCCATTTGAAATGCCACCATCAGTTCTTTTAGTTTTTCAGTTTCAACACAACTTACTATTTTTAGTAGTTTTTCGAGTCATGAACTTTCAGAGTTGTTTCGAGGCCCTAAACGACATTTTTTGGGCATCACGTGTCCGACAAATATGGTAATATCCATAGGTCGTTAGTTGTATTCCTTGGGTAGATCTTTCTAACGATGTATCATGTGCGTCAAACGGAGATAGTATGTCAAAGTTACAACCCTGGGAAGTTGAAACACCAATTTACCCAAATGGGGCCCATAGTTTCTGCGCTTCATCTCCTAAGGTTAGGTTTTTGGACGTTCAGAATTTTCCATTGTTTCTCAATAATAAATAGGCCCTCAAGCCTCATTGTGACACAGTTCAGAGGCATGTAGCAGCCACATATCTTCTCAGACATAAGCTACCAACGCCCTAGCTATTTGATTTCCATTATGTCTGTAAGCATATTTCTGTTATTTGATATTAATGCATCATTGTTTCTGCTGCATCTCTGTGCTTATGTCTATTTCTATATTTTATTGTGTTCCTGCATAAATCTTGATCAAAGTTATTCTAGTGAACAAACACATATCTCTTAAGATGTGTGAAAAATTGTGAGGACAAACATTTCATTTAATGGAAAATTGACAGATTATATGACACTAATTTTTTTTTGCAAAAAATATCACTTGGACAACAATATAATTCTTCACAAATTATCACATTATATGAATTTTGAAGGCTTCAATTCGATAAAAGAGTAAAATTTTGAACTTTCAATGTCACATTTGGCCGAAATGTGTAACCTGTCTTCATGCATTAACACACACACACACACACACACACACACACACACACACACATATGAAATTGATATTTAAAACTTCTTGAAAAAAAAGAAATTGGTATTTAAAATACTTTTTAAAATTTAATTAACTCCAAATAAATAGAGAAATAAATGAATTTTAATAAAATTATAGAAAATATAGAAAGTTTGTAATTATTAACATTTTACAGAGTTTTAACATATTTTGAAATTTCTTTGCGAGTAGTGGACATATGGTGAAAATAAATGTAATTAGGAATTTTTTTTCAAATTCCATGTAGATAAATGCCCACTTTTTTTTAATGTAAATACATGCTTAAATTGTGATGGGAAACTACTCACATGATATTCTTGCATAAAAAATGGTGGGAAGGTATTCACTTGGCATTTTCTTGTGCAAAGTTATGACACTTAGCGAATATAATTTTTTTTTAGAATTTTTATTTTTAATATACTTTTCATATCTCACAATTCAATTTAAAATCACCTAAAAATAAACATCCACTAATTAGAAAAAAAAAAAAATTACATTTCAAATATATATTTTTTTAATTTTAAAATAATCAGTTTAATATTTTGTTTTCAAAACTTTAATAAATTTCATAGAATCTATTAAAAATTTTTAAAACTAATTGAAAGTCAAATTTTTTTTTACCAAAATAAAAAACAATATAACTTACTTTCAATAAATATAAAAATCATCAAAACCATATATTTTTAAAAATATTATTATTCATTATAAAATTAATTAATATATAACTCAAATATATATACACTATTAAAAATACACGTAACAAGAAAAATAACAAAAACCAACTAGAAATTTTGAATTTGACATTTGTGCGGGTGCTATTTTTTAAATTAAATTGAAAAATGAAAAATAACATAATTACTTTTCACATAAATGTCAATAAATGTATGGATGATGTATTATTAAAAATATTCCATAGAATTTATGGCATCCAGCCAATGATTATTAATATAATTAAATTAAAATTCTAAAAGTTCTATTCCAAATTTGTTCAAATTGAACACAGTGAATGTAGCTATATATTTTATTATTTCTCTCATTTATATATATATATATATTCATTAACTGTTAAAAGTGTTTGAAAAGGATAAAAAGTGCACAAAACAATCTATCATATCTTATTAATGTTTTTTTTTCTTAAATCCATTCATGTTAAAATACACTTTATATCTATATTTCAAAATATGAATATGCTTGGCGATCATTGATAGAATACATTTCCAGTTAACAAATCTCTTCCCCAATACCAGGAGAAGTTACTGAGTAAAATATAGTCGTCGCTTCTTGAGCTTGGGTCTTGGCATGCTACCAGCCTTGTTGACCACACCAATTAGCCCCTCTACAATTGCACATCCTTTGATGTAACATTGAGGTCCAATAAGACAGAGAGGAGACAGAATAATAGAGCTTCGACCAACCCACCCACTGATAAATATAGCTAATATAGTCACACACACACCTAAGAACTACAGACTATAAATACAATAGAATCTCTCAAGCCACCCCTTAGAAAAAAGGAAAGTACAACCAGACACCTTACTTGAAACTTGAAGGTCCAATAAACCACAAGGTGAAAGGCGCATGACAAGGCTGAACCAAAGAGGGATACACCAATAGCATTAAAAAAAATCAACAAAGGGAGAGATGTGATAATAATATAAAGAGAAAGAGTTATAGGAGCCACAAAAAACTAGAGCGCCTTGGAGCACGAGAGGCAGTGAAACTCCATGAATAATATATGGTAGCAACCAAAAAGGAGCTATTCACAAACAAATAAATAGTAATAAAAATTAGCATTAGGGGAATTTTTAGGTATAAAATGAGCCTCCGAAGGAAATTATAAAATAATAGTTGAAATAATAAAATAAGATTAGGTTACATCATCAACGTTTAGAGGAAAAAAAGAAAAAACTACTTTTTTCAACTTGTATTTTCAACTTATCTCCACATGGGTTTAATCAAATTTCGAGTGGGAACACTCGTTGGATGCAGAATTTGATTCCTCATCCAAGGAGTACCCATGTTTTATACTTTAGATGGACCATACTATAAGAAAAATGAGAAAAACATGAAAAACATGATTGTAATAATATTTTTTCATGTATTTCTCATTTTTCGTGTAGCAGGGTCCATCGAAAGTATGCAACATGAGTACTCCTTAGATGAGGAATTACAATTTACATCCAGCGAGTGCTCCCTCTTGAAATTTTAGTAAAACCTTAGGGAGATAAATTGAAAATACAAGTTGAAAAAATAGTTTTATTATTTTATTATTTTCTAATCTTTTTATTTTTTTACCCCAAAAATGGTGAATCATCCCCCATGGTTGACATCATCATCTTGAACCCTATTGGTTCTTATAAAGTTTATTTTGGTTGTAAATTTTTCTAAATTTCTCTAATGAGAGCATGAGGGGAGCTAATACCCTAAGGCCTCAACCCAAGGATGTCATGGATGACAGAGTTCTGAGTACAAGGAGTTGAGAAATGGAGTAAAAAATCATCTCATGTCAATATTGCAGTTTCCATGGAATTATAGCATGCATAAATGTAATATATTCTAGTCATGTAACAGATTCACCATCCAAAACCTTGAACAAACAAATTGAGCACCCAGGACTAGAGGGAAAAATAACTTGCTTGCAGTCATGGGTATCTACTATTGCTACCCTATTGGCATGTGACATAAGCATTGTGGAAAACATAAATCTCTCCATACCTCTACCATTCATCATTGGCTACATACTCCACTATGTAGAGAAGATGGAAATATAATCCCACAAACGATGGGGGTGAAAACCAATTCAGGCATAAATACCATAGCAGTCCCAACAATAATGCAGGGAAAACACCCTGTGATAAATGAACCATTGTGATAAATGAGATAAATCCTCGCATGCTTCGTGCATGGGAGGGTTTGGCCACATCACCCACCTTTTAAATGTAGTGGTAGGTGGCAAGGTGGTGGGTGCCCCTCCCAACATCCACTGATACATGTCCATTCAGCATGATCGGGGGATCCTACATGTTGTCATTAATTCCCCTAATCATGGGAATTTTATCCTCATCCAATATGGATGTAATATTCCTAAATTTTCACATGATATTTGGAATATTAGAGTTCTTAATTTCCATAATTAATTAATTAAATAAGAGGGTGGAGGGACCCACAAACCCCAAAGATAAATAAAATCCACTTTTGATGTGTGTATGTGGATATTTCAGATCTAGATCTACATAATGGAGTAGTGGAGTAGCTACTTAATGTGAAAGGAGTGGCGATCATGTCTCATTAATGAGAAAGATCATGGAGGTTGAAGCAGTCAACTAAGATCCTGGAAGGAATCAAATGTAAGATCATAGAGCATTTATGATGGGAAGTTACTGATTAAAATATAGTCATTGCTTCCTGAGCTTGGGTCTTGGCATGCTACCAACCTTGTTGACCACACCAATTAGCCCCTCTATAGTTGCACATCCTTTGATGTAACATTGAGGTGCAATAAGACAGAGAGGAGACAGAATAATAGAGCTTCGACCAACCCACCCACTGATAAATATAGCTAATCTGGTCACACACACACCTAAGAACTATGGACTATAAATACAATAGAATCTCTCAAGCCACCCCTTAGAAAAAAGGGAAGTACAACCAGACACCTTACTTGAAACTTGAAGGTCCAATAAACCACAAGGTGAAAGGCGCATGAAAAGGCTGAACCAAAGAGGGATACACCAATAGCATTAAAAAAAATAAAAAAAGGGAGAGATGTGATAATAATATAAAGAGAAAGAGTTATAGGAGCCACAAAAAACTAGAGCGCCTTGGGGCACGAGAGGCAGTGAAACTCCATGAATAATATACGGTAGCATCCAAAAGGGAGCTATTCACAAACAAATAAATAGTAATAAAAATTAGCATTAGGGGAATTTTTAGGTCTAAAATGGGCCTCCGAAGGAAATTATAAAATAATAGTTGAAATAATAAAATAAGATTAGGTTACATCATCAACGTTTAGAGGAAAAAAAGAAAAAACTACTTTTTTCAACTTGTATTTTCAACTTATCTCCCCATGGGTTTACTCAAATTTCGAGTGGGAACACTCGTTGGATGCAGAATTTGATTCCTCATCCAAGGAGTACCCATGTTTTATACTTTAGATGGACCCTACTATACGAAAAATGAGAAAAACATGAAAAACATGATTGTAATCATATTTTTTCATGTATTTCTCATTTTTCGTGTAGCAGGGTCCATCGAAAGTATGCAACATGAGTACTCCTTAGATGAGGAATTACAATTTACATCCAGCGAGTGCTCCCTCTTGAAATTTTAGTAAAACCTTAGTGAGATAAATTGAAAATACAAGTTGAAAAAATAGTTTTATTATTTTATTATTTTCTAATATTTTTATTTTTTTACCCCAAAAATGGTGAATCATCCCCCATGGTTGACATCATCATCTTGAACCCTATTGGTTCTTATAAATTTTATTTTGGTTGTAATTTTTTCTAAATTTCTCTAATGAGAGCATGAGGGGAGCTAATACCCTAAGGCCTCAACCCAAGGATGTCATGGATGACAGAGTTCTGAGTACAAGGAGTTGAGAAATGGAGTAAAAAATCATCTCGTGTCAATATTGTAGTTTCCATGGAATTATAGCATGCATAAATGTAATATATTCTAGTCATGTAACAGATTCACCATCCAAAACCTTGAACAAACAAATTGAGCACCCAGGACTAGAGGGAAAAATAACTTGCTTGTAGTCACGGGTATCTACTATTGCTACCCTATAGGCATGTGACATAAGCATTGTGGAAAACATAAATCTCTCCATACCTCTACCATTCATCATCGGCTACATACTCCACTATGTAGAGAAGATGGAAATATAATCCCACCAACTATGGGGGTGAAAACCAATTCAGGCATAAATACCATAGCAGTCCCAACAATAATGCAGGGAAAACACCCTGTGATAAATGAACCATTGTGATAAATGAGATAAATCCTCGCATGCTTCGTGCATGGGAGGGTTTGGCCACATCACCCACCTTTTAAATGTAGTGGTAGGTGGCAAGGTGGTGGGTGCCCCTCCCAACCTCCACTGATACATGTCCATTCACCATGATTGGGGGATCCTGCATGTTGTCATTAATTCCCCTAATCATGGGAATTTTATCCTCATCCAATATGGATGTGATATTCCTAAATTTTCACATGATATTTGGAATATTAGAGTTCTTAATTTCCATAATTAATTAATTAAATAAGAGGGTGGAGGGACCCACAAACCCCAAAGATAAATAAAATCCACTTTTGATGTGTGTATGTGGATATTTCAGATCTAGATCTACATAATGGAGTAGTGGAGTAGCTACTTAATGTGAAAGGAGTGGCGATCATGTCTCATTAATGAGAAATATCATGGAGGTTGAAGCAGTCAACTAAGATCCTGGAAGGAATCAAATGTAAGATCATGGAGAATTTATGATGAGATGATGGAGGAAGTGGTGCGTTAATGCACACATGATGGAGAGGGTGATAATTACATTCACACATGATGGAGATCATGAAGAGACAACACAGTCAACATGGAGACCTATGTCCACATGTACAACACAGTTATGAGGTGGGCCAAGGCATGAGGAGGTTCACAAACTATATAATGAAGATGAAGGCAACATAGAAGGCATGTTTGAGATTATTATTGATGTATGATCTGTTTAGATCTAGAATTTTCCTTTGACATTCCATGCTTTCTTTGGTTGTTTAGCTAATATTGCAAGTGTTGTTTAGCACTGGGTGTTGCTGGTCGGGAATCCCAGCTCTCTCATTGAGTAGCTCTTGAAAGAGTATTGTCCTTCATTCATCATCAGGAATTGGTGCCATATTGTTCCTACTTTCTACAGAACATCCATATTCAGAAATTGCACATTTCTAAAGATCAGTTTGAGAGGAGGAGGTTTTCCTTAAATATTTCAGTTGAGGAACTAGTGAAGGATTCATCCTATCACCTTGATCTTCAAGATCAACCTTCCAGTGCTTCAGATCTACATTAGGCATCAGGCCATCTATTATTCCTCTCCCAGTAGTAGCAATCCCATCAGGAATTGCGCAGTCCATTCTTGTAGATCTAAGGGAGAAGGGAAGTTTCTAGCATTTTAGCTAGTAATCTAGTGCATGACCTGTTATCACTCGGATTGAACCTCAGGTTGAAGAAGGCAATTCCGAGGTAACCTCAAACCACGCATAGCCAAGTAGCTAGCCCTACTAGGCAAGGAGAGGGCTCTCTCTGTAGAGATCACAACCAAAATTACTATGGAAATAAGATATTAGGCTAGGTATAGTAGCTCAGGGTTTTGATTTTGATTGTATAGGGTTTCGTTGGATCAGGAGGAGTCAAATAGCCAAGGCAAGTAAATTAGCTCTAGATTTGCAGGGTGTTCTATGGGGCAAGGTAGGTACAATGATTAGCACTTTAGGGTTTCGATGGTGGGATGATTAAGACAAAGGAGGAGCTAGAAAGAGCATGGTGAATTCATGCTTTCTTTCTAAACTGAAGAAATTACAAATTGTGAATGTTTACCCAAAACGGAGCATACAAATTATGGATTATGTTCATCTAAATTGAAAACATTCACTTAATAGCAATGAAATGATGGATGAAGTTAACAAAACATTCTAACATCTCAGCACAAAGAAGAAATTGAAACTAAACACCATACCACATGGATCCCATAAAAATAGTTGCAAATTTGATTAATGTCCAGGCCAAAACTGATACAGAAGTATGTCTCTTGAGAGTCCAAATCTCCAAATGAGTCCTATCATTACAATGACTGAGAAAATACATCATATAGACCTCAAAACCACTATCTCTAGCCTTAGGGAGTCGAATCCATGAGATGAGGATCAATTTCACCTAATTCCAAACAAGAAACTAAAGACTAGGAAGACCCAACAATTTCCCTCTAAAAGAGAGGAAACTGATTCATTTGACCTCTAGAGGACTCACCTAATATATCTACCTTAGATGAAAGTCAAAAAATTACATTTACATTTACCGTGATCATTTAAATCAATAATTTCTTCATTTGGAAAAGTAAAAATCCAAACTGGAGTGAAACTTCAAAATTTGCTGAAGACTGTGAAAATTGCATTTTCCTGGCAAACGCACAGCGCCCTAACAGGAAAAATAGCCTCTTTTGCAAGCAAATTTTGAGTGCCTTACCGGTGTCAATTCAACTCCATGATAGCTCATTGGAAATCTCTCTGAGTCTGGTTTCTAGATATGCCTCTAGTTTTCAAAATGGTTCTCACTTGCTCTACTAAAAATTCAATCTCCAAAGACTAGTAAACACGCAACGACTAGGCCAAAAAGGAGGCAGAAACATGAAAATTTGGTAGTTTTTGCACTTTTGAGGGACCAGTTCTACTCCAATTTTTTTAAAACTTGCTAAGGTTGATGTCTTCATCATTATGAACATGATGGTGGTGGCCATTTGTCATTTGGAGGCCCCAAAAAATAGCGCAGTGTCCAGGTCGGTGCGCGTTTGGCAGAATTTCTGTGTGCCAAAAATACTCAAAAAACCAAAACTGACTTGAAGTGCCAAGTGTGCCAAAACTTTGCCAAAATTGTGAGGTTACTTGGTTCTCAAGTGCTTGAGGCATGAAGAGACACCTAAACAAGTATGTCTAACCTCTCCTTCTCGTCTTACTTAGTCAAACTTTCAATCTTAGCATTGGCTCTTTTGAGCTTGGCCAATGCAATTCTCTCTTTTCGTGCATGAACTTTGACTCTTGTCCTCAACAAGTCACTGTCCTTTTTTTCCTTCTCTAGCAACCTCTCCAAATTAAAATTGGCTCTATCAATCCATGATTCCTTGTCCTTGCTAATCTCTAGGGCAAGTAGCTCACTTGGTGTGAGCTTCTCTGCCAACTCAACTTCTTTTTGTCTCTCAACAGCTAGAGCCCTTTTTAGCCCTCTAGTCCTTGGTCTTTGTCTTGGAGGTTGATCTTCCTCATCATCAATCTCACCAAATATTTCCAAGGTCTCCTCCAATAAGGCCTTGGCCTTTTCTGCCTCTCTTTGTGATTTGATGGTTTTTACCTCATTGCTGACTTTATTGGTCTTCAACTACTGATTTTATTTCTCAAGGGAGTCAATCACATACTTTTCTCTGTCAAGATTAGCTTGAAGTTCACTAGTTTTTTCTTCTTTTCCTTTGATTACTGCACTATTGATTTTACCCTCATCTTCCTCATCTAGGTCAATTAGCTGAAACTCATGCTCTATTTCATGTTTATCCTCCTACTCATCAATGATTGGCTCTTTAGCATTTTCCTTGCCTTTGTCCACCTGTTTTGTTGATGTAGAAGGCATGGCCCCTTTCACACCAAGTGAAGCAAACACATGCCTATAGCCTCTTTGATAAATCTTGGGAAATGTCTCAACATTTGTCAAATTAGCCCAAGTTGAATCAATTTCCCCCTCATTGCTTGATTACATAGAATCATGATGTGATAATGGTGAATGGTTATAGAAAGGTGAAAAAATAGGATCAACATGAGGTGAATGCATCTAACTTGGTGATGATGTATGATTAGTAGTCTGAGATGGAAGAGTGGATATGGGAGGATGAGATGATGAGGGGATACTCTGCTCATGCTAACTAGGTGAGGCAGTGAAAAGTTCATTTGCTATGAATGTGTCCCATGGAATGTTCTTTTGCTCAAGCTGATGCATGACTATCATCTTAATAAGGGAGTGATGGAAAAGACTCTGCATTTGATGATTATAATCCTTGTTTTGTATAATGTATGCCATCTTGTCAATGTTGTGGGAGAGAGAGTAGGGTATGTGAAGCATTCTGACTCTAGTGAAGTGAATGAGGAGTTTGATATGACATGAATAGAGTCAAGAAAACCTCCCCTCACAAGTGAAGTATTTCATGATTATTTTCATCATAGGGATATATAGGTAAATAAGATGAGAGAAAGGGAAAATGGTCTTTTTTTCATCCTTGTATCTAGGTTTAAGATATGGTTCATAGAAGCTCTGATCAAGGTTTCCTTGTTTAAACCATTTCTCTCCCACATTAGGGATCCCTGTAGCAGCTGCAATGGCATTAGTAGACATGGTAAAAGTAACCCTAACAAGAGTGACCTACCTATCATGAATATTGGGAATGAAACCTTGTCAACATAGGGTGATATTGGTCCCTTTGCACCCTCTCACAAAATTCAAAACAACCAACATGTTTAAAACATGAAATAGTGAGGGGAGAGGCCATGAGCTCTTTTGTGGTTGCTGGTTCATATGTGATGATTTTCCCTCCTTTCTTACATGATTTTTTCTTTGGTGATTTTTCCTCACTCACACTTCTATCCTCCTCTTCAGATATTTTGAATTTGAAGGCTTTGGAAACCCTAGCATAAATGGAATGAGATGAAGGAAGTGAAAGGTGAAATGAATAGCTTAGGAAAATGGACGGAGTGAATGTCAATGAAAACCTAGGTCTATGAAAACCCTAGGATTTAACAATGTTTATGACTGATATGAGTTTGAGGACATGAATATGGATATGATGCATGAAAATGGGAGGGAAATACAAGATAGGGTTTCAGAGCAATAAGCACTTCAACTTTTTTTATAAAACGCCAAATATATTAGAGGAGAGGCATCTTAGGGTTTCACTTACTTATTTAAGGCTCTTTGAAGAAATTTGTGAGGAAATGAAGCTTGTTGGAGGTTGTGAAACCCTTTGAAACCCTGCCTGAGAAAACACACAGCGTCCTGGAGGAATGCGCAGCACTCGGGAAAACACACAATGACCAAGGGTAAATGCACAACACCCGTGTAAATTGGTCAACAGTTGTCGGGAAAATGTGCAGCACCTGAGTTCAAACGCACAACGACCTAAGGTAAGCGTGCAGCGACCCTGAAATTTGACCCAAAATGCTTAGAAAACTTGAAATTTCTCCTTTGCTGGAAACTTCTGATGGGTGAATGAAGGAAATGGATTTCTTTGAGGTGTTTGAATGGCTTTATAGCTTTAGTGGTTTTGAATTTTCAATTTAATTTACGCACTTTTCCTATGTTCACTTTTTTCTTTGGAATTTGGCACTGATACTCTTTATCTTTCTAACGTTTTGGCATTTTGCAGTTTGATCAAGTCATGGAGTTTGGATTCCTTTGCTCCACTTAGGCCGGAAATGATTGCATTGACAACTTGGGATGAATTTATTACATATGAGAACACAAAATTACATTTGGAAAAATAAAAATAAACTACATATTGAATTTTATATCAAAATGACATTTTGATATAAAAGTCATTAATCTCAAAAATACAACTCTCAAAATATGATAATTACATCATGATGATCTTCATATGGGAAGACAAAATTTCTTATTTAGTCCCTCTCATATATGTGCTGACATCATTTGAAATGCAAGAGTGACCTTGAGAAATATAATAACCTAATGACCTAATGGGACTGCTTTAGACCCGACTTTCATGAATTAGATTTGATTTAAAATAATTCCTGGTAAAAAGAGCATTTACATATGTGTTTCTATGCTCAAGGAGACATGAGAATGAGTCAGAAATGTGAATCTCGGAGGGAGAGTGAATTTTATTGACAAGGACAACCACTAGTGGAACAATTTTATATCATGACCTAAGGAATGATTGAAAATTTATTTAGAATGGGACACCTAAGATGCACATGCAAAATGTGTTTTGAACCCTGGTGGAAGTATGCAAATACTAACACTAACATTGGCTCCACCTGGGGATGGTAGCTCCTTGGGAGGTGCCAAGAACACCATAGAACAAGTGCCTATTCATTGGGTATGGAGTCAAAAGCTAAAAACCAAACTGAATATTGAAAGAAACTTGACTCAATAAACTAAACTGACTCATACTAAAACACAATTGACAAACTGAAAAATATGCTCAGAATTGAAATTATTCAACAAAACCTACTCTATCTGATCCATTCATCACTTGATCAAGTGAAATGGAACAACCAATGCAACCATGTAAGCATTCTAGCTACTATTTGAATTCTCTGCAAGTGCTTTCTTATGAGCAGGAAGAAAGAACTACTAAAAGGGAACTCCCATGAAAACTTGTTAACAGATCGAATCTTGATGAAATTTCAAAGCACGAGCCCATCGACTGACCTCAATAATGTTGCGAAAGGATATTTATATGAATACATATTGATTTCCAGCCCATCTAATATGTTACTGCTCTGCTCTAGGTAGTCTTTGTACCTAGGTTTTAAAATTTTCCTAACGCCTGTGCTTTCTTTATTTGATGACTGTAGCAAGTTGAAAAAAGGATCCTGAAACTCGTGAATAACTATTTTTTCCTGATTATCAACAACAAAACAAGAATATTCTTCATTAATCTCCTGATATGACTACAAATCTTGGTATGAGCTTTTTAATGAAACAACTGCTGAACAAGACAACGAAGTCGGCTCTAGGATCAAGTTTATATCAACACTCTTTTTAGGATCACAGTTAGCTAATGGAGAAGGAATTTAACTATAGATATCATCTAACACATCAGCTATTGGGTCATGAAAAAATTGAAAATATTGTTGAATTGTATCCATCGGTTTTAATGAGACTGCATGACACTCTACATGTTGCTCATCCTTTTATTTAGAGATATTATGAAAATTTTTCTTCAAAAATTGAAATGCTTCAAAACATAATGGTACAAAATAATCTTGCATCATTTGTTCATATGTTTCAAATTCCAAGCCTTCATCTGCAACCTAACATTCAATGGCATTCGGTGGCTGAAAATCTGGAGCTAAGGAGGATTCTATGTCGTAAATGATTTTCTCAACCATTTCAGGAGAAGGTTTCTGATTAACAAATTTCTCAAGAAGTTCGTTATCTACCTCAACCTCAACATCAAAATTGAAAGACTTCTTATTTCTAATCTTGGAAAAAATTTCTTTCAGAAATTGAAAAGAAGCAAAACATAAAGGCAAATATCCTTCAATTTTTTCAAAATTTTCATCATTTTCCTCATCTCTATCATTGTAAATATGCATCAGCTGATCACTATATTCGAGTTGCTGAAACTAAACTTCCTCCTTCCACAAACCAAATGTTGATTTCTCTGCAATATTAGCTTCTTTTTGGAGAACATAATCATTGTCATACTAATCAAACTTTGGAAAATCATCAATATAAGTAATTTCACCAATCATACACATTATATTATCATATTTTTTCTCCTCAGATTGATCTACAAATCCATTTTTTGATCTATGGTGGCTGGGATTAGCAGGAAAATATTTAGGGCTTGCAATCTCTTCTTTTTCTAGGATAAGTGGGTAATGATGATCTTGAACGGAAAATACATCTCTCATGGTGATCCTTTGCATCATTTCCTCTATTGTACTTACCAAAATGTTGAGCTTTACCTCTGAATATGCCAGGTGCTCTGCAATGTTCTTCTTCTCTTCTTCCTTTAGCTTTGCCCTTCTGATCAGCAGATTATCCTCTACATCTACTACATTGTTCTGCATCTCTTCAAGTGTTGCAAGGTTCCTTTCTCTCAGCTGAAACTACATTTCTAGATCAAAGGCATTCAGGTAATGTAAAAGAGCTGAGCCAGGAGGGGGTCTTATATCAGTAGGTATCGAATAATATATTTGATTGAATCTAACAGAAAATTATTGTACTGTCTCCCCTAGCTATCTTTTCAGCTAGTTATACTCTTTTAGAATTAGGAAAGGGTTTCGTTTGACGACCCATTTGTCAAGGAAAACTTTGATGAACTGCAGGAAATATAAGATGTTCGTGGCACGAATGTTTTTGAACCAACTCTTGACTTTTCCTTGCAAATAAACAGAAAATAGTCTGATACTGACATCCTCTTCATCAACTTCAAAAAGGTAAAGGAAAGTCTCAAAATTCTGCATATGTCTCTCAATAGTGATGTTGTCATTTTCACCATCAAACCTTGGCAGATATAGGTAATGATTTTTAGGGAAAGCATGGAGTATAGGAGGTAAGATGAGTGGTTTGTATCGATTTGGAATTTTACAAGGTGTAGGAGTATGTGCAGAAGTTGTAGGATCAGCCTTGATCTCTTTAGGCACATCAATTTGAAGATAGTCATCATAAGATTTAGAAAAAGGATGTGGACCAAGATCAAAGGAAAAATTTGTATTTACACTTTTCGAATAGGTAGAATCAAGATTTTGATTATCTTTATCATACAAAAAACTCCATAAAACTTTCAGCATAGTTTCAGGAAAATAAAATAAGTAATTTACAAGAAAGCGGATTAGATCTTGAATACAATTCCACTTTGAATACCTGACCTTTGTGTAGGATCCTTCAATTTTCTTGTTGGCAAGGTCGATCCTCCAGTGGAGTATTTACATCAAGTTGGAGTCGCCAGGTGAAGAGTTCAACCTTCATATGAATTTGATTGTTGTCCACCATCAGCAATCAGATCTAAACTTTGTCATTCTTTCCTAGGGAAGATATGATCTTTTTCTTCCCCAGTATGGTCGCCAAAATGTTATCACTTGGATTGAACCTCCAGTTGAAGAAGGCAATTCTGAGGTAACCTCAAACCATGCTTAGCCAAGTAGCTAGCCCTACTAGGCAAGGAGAGGGCTCTCTCCATATAGATCACCACCAAAATTACTGCAGAAAGAAGATATTAGGCTAGGTATAGTAGCTCAGGGTTTTTATTCTAATTGTATAGGGTTTTTCTAGATCACGAGGAGTCAAACAGTCAAGGCAAGGAAATTAGGTCAAGATTTGCAGGGTGTTCTATGGGGCAAGGTAGGTACAATGATTATCACTTTAGGGTTTCGATGGTGGGATGATTAAGATAGAGGAGGAGCTAGAAATAGCATGATGAATTCATGTTTTCTTTCTAAATTGAAGAAATTACAAATTGTGAATATTTACCCAAAACAGAGCATACAAATTATGGATTTTGTTCATCTAACTTGAAAAAATTCACTTAATAGCAATGAAATTATGGATGAAGTTAACAAAACATTCTAACATATGAGCACAAAGAAGAAAATGAAACTAAACACCATACCACATAGATCCCATAAAAATAGCTGCAAATTTGATTAATGTCAAGGCCAAAACTAATACAAAAGTATGTCCCTTGAGAAGCCAAATTTCCAAATGAGTCCAACCATTACAATGACTAAGAAAATAAATCATATAGACCTCAAAACCACTATCCCTAGCCTTAGGGAGTCAAATCCATGAGATGCGGATCAGTTTCACCTAATCCCAAACAAGAAACTGAAGACTAGGAAGACCCAAAAAATTGCCTCTAAAAGAGAGGAAACTGATTCACCTAATGTATCTACCTTAGATGAAAGTCAAAACATGACATTTACATTTACCATGACCATTTACATCAGTAATTTCTTCATTTTCCAAAGTAAATAGCCAAATTGGAGTGAAACTTCAAAATTTGCTAAAGACTGTGAAAGCTGCATTTTCTTGGCAAACGCATAGCACCCTAACATGAAAAATAACCTCTTTGGCAAGAACCTTTTGTGTGGCTCTCCGGTGTCCAAAGCAGCTCCATGATAGCTCATTTGAAAGATCTATGAGTCTAGTTTCCAAATTGACCTATAGTTTCCAAAATGGTTCTCATTTTCCCTGTCGTAAATTCAATCTCCCAAGACTGATAAACGCGCAGCGACCAGGCCAAAAAGGAGGTAGAAACATGAAAATTTGGTAGTTTTTTGCACTTTTGAGGGACCATTTCTCCTCCAAATTTTCTAAAACTTGCTAGGGTTGATGTCTTCATCATTAGGAACATGATGGTAGTGGCCATTTGTCATTTGGAGGCCCCCAAAAATAGTGCAACTTCCAGGTCGCTGTGCGTTTGGAAGAATTTATGTGTGCCAAAAATGCTCAAAATACCAAAAATGACTTGAAGTGCCAAGTGTGCCAAATATTTGCCAAAATTGTGAGGGTACTTGCTTCTCAAGTGCTTCAGGCATGAAGAGACACCTCAGTAAGTATTTCTAACCTCTCCTTCTCCTCTTACTTAGTCAAACTTTCAATCTTAGCATTGGCTCTTTTGAGCTTGGCCAATACAATTCTCTCTTTCCGTGCATGAACTTTGACTCTTGTCCTCAACAAGTCACTGTCCTTGTTGGCCTTCTGTAGCAACCTCTCCAAATGCTTATTGGCTCTATCAAGCCATGATTCCCTATCCTTGCTAATCTCTAGGGCAAGCAGCTCACTTGGTGTGAGCTTCTTTTCCAACTCAACTTCTGTCTGTCTCTCAAGGGCTAGAGCCCTTTTCAGCCCTCTAGTCCTTGGTATCTTGTTGGAAATATTGTCATTTATGGCAAAAGAAGTGGCAAAGAAGGAGCATCTAAAACAGTAACTAGGAAAAGAGAAAAGCAAAGTAGCAGAGAAGAACAGAGGAAGAGCGCATTTACAGAGAGCAGTATCATTCAAGGAGCAGAGACAAGCAGTGAATTGAAGCAGAGTTGTCCAGAGACAGAGGAATATAAAATCTGGCAAATTGAGAAGAATAAGTGAAGTTCTTGTAAATAGTTACATTTGTATATCATGATGAGGGATTGCTTCTAAACTCTCTGAGAATTATATGTATATTTTTTATTGAATTCAGTAGAAATGATATTTGAGTCCCTGTGTTACTGAGAGATGGGATTATGCACGTGTAGACTGCTTGAATTGTGAAAGCATGAATTTGTTACTCATGGTCTAAAAATATCATAAGCTTTGTGGAAGGAGTAGATTCATGAAATCTATCGGGTTGCTAAGGCCACGATACAGTGAAAAATGGGGAATGTATAACCTAATGAAGCAGCACGTTATAGTATGCAAAGGAGTCGTATTGAAACATTGATGAACCAAAGGATTGACAGAACCTTGAGCGAAGGGGCGGAACCACGAAGGACGAACAGTAAACACGGTTTCTGGTTTTTATCGCACCACCTTGGCACGGTGAGAAATATTTGAGGAGGGGGGAGCAATTCCATAGAACGAGCGACACGCGTCCTTGAACAAATCTACAAAACCACCATCACTGTGTGCCATCGCTCGTTAATTTCTGACCAAGGAAGCCGTGCGATATTGTTGTGCGTCGTTGATCTAGAGGGGAGCCATCGGACGGTGGTCGTATGAGGAAGGTGCATGATGGATAACCACGGTACGATGTGAGTATGTGATTGGGTTGTTAATTATATAAGTGGGCCCAGATTAAATTATATTGATTAGGATTGTTCAAATTAATGTTTGCGGGTTTAACCAAGGTTTGTTTAAAATTAAATATAATGATGAAAAGCAATTGGGCCATCACTTTGAATGTTATTCCAAAAGTTGATGAAACAAATAAACCTGGGGTCGACACATGAAGAACTATGAATGTGCTACAAGACTGGTTCTCTGTGGGGTTGTTAATAAGAAAACATCTTTGTATTCCTTAGGGAGGTCATTTCTAAAGAAGAAATTTGGATTAATATCTCAATCTCAGATTGAGATATTAAAAAGCCGTAGACTAATTATCTAATCGCCAGACCAAGGAAATAGAACAATGAGAAGTTGTTTGGGGCTCGCGTAGACCCCACTGGATTATCTATTTGACCCCGTCCAGGAATACCATTAATGGTTGAATGGTTTCGACTCATGGTATTAATAAATCTCATGGTATTAATAGACTCATGGTATTAATAAAGGAAAAATCTATATAAGGAGTAGAGGAAGATAGTATGATGTGTGCATGTAGAGGGATGGTCAATGAATAAATCTCTTTAAGAGATATCTGCATGATTGAACTATGTTGTCTGATAAAGCTCAATCTATGATGCACCTATGGAGTTGATGAAAGTTCAAGACCTTTAGATCGAGAAAAATGATGAATCTCTAGGGAAATCTGCAAACAAATAATGAAGACCTGATGCAAGTCTGATGAAGAAATTGAAGAAATTTGGTGGATCTAAGGGTTGAATTATTCAGCATGAAAGCAGAAGCTTTCTGTCAATACAAGCTGGTGTTAAACTCAAGGGGTTAGAGCTCCCTTCCAGTAGTGACTGGAGAATGAGAGAAGGTTTTAGCCTTCTACAGCTGGGTGCCTGTGTGCTGGTATAAGTCTGCGCCAGCACAAAAATTGTAAGAAGTTTTCTTTATAATAAATATTGAAGACATAGATGACAACAGCGGTGGTTTTCTCCCAAATTGGGTTTCCACCTTAAATACTGGTGTTCATGTGTGTTGCTTATGTGTGATGGTTTATTCTGTTATTATTGCACAAGCTTACTGCTTACTAATCTTCTGATGAATGAATGATGCAATAATTTATGTAAAGAATTAAATAAAAAATATTTCTGATAAAAAGTTTTCAGTCAGCTCTAAATACTGATTCACACCCCCCCCCCCTCTCAGTATTTTTCCTAACAATTGGTATCGGAGCAGGTCCTTCTGAAAAGGCTTAACCACTAGAAGGAAGATCAAACAAGATGAGCAATCAAGATGGAACATCGTCTATCAGGCCTCCGCTCTTCAACGGAAGCAATTTAATATTCTGGAAAACAAGGATGAGATCTTATCTACAGTCTCTGGGAGCAAATGTATGGGCTATAGTTGAAAGAGGATATCAATATCCAGCCGCAGTACCAATAGATTCAACGAAAAGAAGGAATTATGAAACAAATGCAAAGGCTGTCAATGCTTTATTGGGAATTTTAACTAAATCATAATTTGTCAAAGTCATGCAGCTGGATACAGCAAAGACAATATGGGACAAAATCATTCTAAGTTATGAAGTTGATGCAAAGGTAAAAGGTGCTAAACTCCAAACTCTCAGAATTCAATATGAGAATCTAAAAATGCATAATGAGGAGAGCATTGCCAATTTATTTTTACGTCTTGATGATATCGTAAATCGTATGAGAAATCTGGGAGAAATAATAACCGAATAGACTTTGGTTGAGAAAGTTTTAAGATCTCTAACAACAAAATTTGAGTCAAAAGTTTATGCTCTTGAAGAAAAGTAGGATCTTCAAAATTTTACTGTAGTAGAACTTAATGGCATACTAACTGCATATGAAATGAGAAGAGGAGGACCATCTGAAGTCAAAGAAGCCGTATTTAGAGCTTCTACAAAAGGGAAAGAAGTACAAGAGACAGAAGGATCAGGGTATATCTCAGAAGAAGATGAGGTAAATTTTGTAAAGAAACTCCAACTTGGCACAGGACAGTTCAGAGGTAAGCTTCCTTTCAAATTTTTTGCTTGTGGAAGAGTTGGTCATTATGCTGCTAAGTGTCCTCACAAAGAAACACATGAAAAAAGGAAAGGAAGTAGCAATAATGAATAAGAATCGGTTTAGCACTAAAAAAAAATTACTATACTCATGAAGACAGTGATGGGTTATCAGACAGTGAGGAAGAATGTGAACAAGATCTTAGACTTCTCATGGCATTTGAAAAAGAGTCTATAGAAGAAAAATATACTTTTATGGATGCTTTAGAGAACTATAATTTTTTTGATGAAATCAATCAACTCAAAATATGCTTAGAAGAAAGTAAAATATCCATAGAAACTCTGAAAAATCAGCTTGAAGAAAAGGAAAGACATAATGAGAAATTAGAATGTGAAATAGTAAGTCTAAGAAAAGAAATTGAGAAAGTAAAGACTTTGAATCTTAGATTTGCTAAAGGATCTGAAACCTTAGATGAGATTATCAAGGTACAACGTTCTCCTCTTATAAAGACAGGTTTTGGATATATCAGAGAATCTTCTCAAGCTTTAGCACCAAACTATCTAAAAGTAGCTACAAGTAGTATACAACATTCTGCCACACAACAAGGGAATAAAGAATATTTACAGGCAAAGCATGACCATATCAATTCAAAGAACACTAACAGGAATACCTTTCAAAGAAACACCAACCAACAAATAAATTCAAGTAGAAGATTTTATGATCGCATAAATTTCTTCTTCAATGGACAATGTTTCTCATGTCACAATTTTGGTCATAAAGTTGTTCAATGTGTTGCATATAAAACCATCATGACAAGAGAAGCAAGAAAGAAAAGGATTGATATTGGAACAAAGAAGAATACATATAACAAATTTTCTCCTCTTCAAAATGAAGTTGAATTTGCTTATTGCAATAACTTTGGTCATGAAGAATTTGAATGCAGGAGCAAAGTTCACCCAAAAGAGCATTTTCCTTCAAACTCCAAAGTGTGGAAAAAGAAGGAATTACAGGTTGAAAATTGTGGCATAGCTTTATTTGCAGAAGGTGAAGAAAATCAATGGTACATTGATAGTGGATGCTCAAAACACATGACAGGTGACAAAGATAAAATGCTTGCATATAGTGCTCTAGAAAAAGAAAAGAATGTTACATTTGGAAATGATACTGCTGTTGTCATTAAGGGAAAAGGGTCTGTTTTTCTAAAAGAAAAAGTGAAAGCTAATAATGTCATTTATGTGGATGGATTAAAGCATAACCTGTTAAGTGTAAGTCAGATTTGTGATCAAGGAACTGAAGTTGTCTTTATTTCAAAAGAATGTGTGGTGCGTGATCTTGATACAGGTAAAACAATTATAAAAGGAAACAGAAATCCAAGCAACCTATATGTATTGAAGAACTGCAAAGAACAATGTCACTTGAGTAAATCTTCAGAAAACTGGCTATGGCATAGAAGGTTGGGGCATCTGAGCTTCTCTCAAATCAACAAATCAAGAAGACTCAAAGTTGTTCGTGATCTTCCCAATATTTCTCTACCTGAAAGTATCATATGCAAATCTTGCCAATTCGGTAAGCAAACCAGAGTGCAATTTAATGCCAAGGAAGGATCATCAAGTAAGCCTCTTGAACTCATTCATACTGATATATGTGGACCTATGAGGAAAAATTCACCACGTGGTGAACAATACTATATCTTATTTATTGATGGTTTATCTAGAATGTGTTGGATTGGGTTGATTAAACACAAAGATGAAGCATTTGAGAAATTTCAGATCTTCAAAGCAATGGTTGAAAATGAATTATATCTAAAAATCAAGTGTCTTAGATCTGATCGAGGAGGAGAATATACATCAGATGAATTCCTTGAATTTTGTGAACAACATGGCATAAAAAGACAGTTTTCTGTAGCTGGCACTCCAAAACAAAATGGCGTAGCAGAAAGAATGAATAGAACAACTCAACAAATGGCTAGAACTATGCTTGATGATTCCGGAACACCTGACACATTTTGGGGAGAAGCAGCACATACAGCGGTAAATATTCTTAACAAGGCACATGTTCGTGTAAATAATGATAAAACTCCATATGAACTATGGTATGGAAATCCTCCCACTGTGAAGCACTTTAGAGTTTTTGGGAGCAAATGCTTTATCAAAAATAATGATGAAAAACTTGGCAGGTTTGAATGCAGAGAAGATGAAGGAATATTTCTTGGTTACTCCTCTAGGAGTAGGGCATATAAATGTTACAATAAAAGACTTCGGAAGATTGTTGAATGTATAGATGTTGTTATTGATGAGTCTCCTGCAGCTCCAAAAGAAGAAAAACAAACAACAGATGAAGACGATGATGATGACATATATCCTTCATCAAATAGGAATGATATAGACAGTGAACCCAATGAAGAAACCAAAGATGATTTATCTAAAAAGGCTCCATCCAGATATGTTCAAAAGAATCATCCAGAATCTCAAATTTTGGGAGAAAAGGGAGCAGGTGTATAAACAAGAAGGACTCTTGTGGGATCTTCTAGTTACCTGGCATTTCTATCCACTATTGAACCAAAAAATGTCAATCAAGCCAACAAAGATGAATGTTGGATTCAAGCCATGAATGAAGAACTTGATCAAATTGAAAATAATCACACTTGGGAATTAGTACCAAGACCTCATGACAAAAATGTCATTGGAACTAAATGGATATTCAAAAATAATTTAAATGAGAATGGGGATGTTATCATAAATAAAGCTATACTTGTTTGCAAGGGTTATGCTCAACAATAAGTTATAGACTTTGAAGAAACTTTTGCCCATGTAGCTAGACTTGAAGCCATAAGAATGTTTCTTGCTTTTTCAAGCTTCCAACAATTCAAAGTTTATCAAATGGATGTTAAATCTACTTTTCTCAATGGTGATCTAGAAGAAGAAGTTTATATAGAACAACCTGAAGGATTCATTTTGGGAAATGATGAAAATCTTGTTTGTAGACTTAAAAAGGCTCTATATGTTCTCAAACAAGCTCCAAGGGCATGGTATTATCGTCTTGACAAATATCTCCATCAACAAGGATTTTCTAAGGGGTCTGCTGATAGCAACTTATACATAAAAAATGAAAATTATAAACTACTGATTGTGGTTGTATATGTTGATGATATAATTTTTGGAAGTAATGAAGAGTCTATGAGTCAGAAATTTTCTTCTGATATGCAGCAATAATTTGAAATGTCTTTACTTGGGGAACTAACATTATTTCTTGGCTTGCAAGTGAAACAAACAACAGATGGCATATTATTATCACAAGCAAAATATCTTAAGAAAATCTTGAAGAAGTATGGCATGGAAGATTGCAAGCCTATAAGCACACCAATGATAACCATATGTAATCTCAGTTCTAATGATGATTCCCCCACGGTGAATCAACCAGAATACAGATCTATGATAGGAAGTCTAATTTATCTCATTGGGACAAGACCAGACATTATGCATGCAGTTGGGACTGTTGGACGATTCCAAGCTAATCCAAAAGTGTCTCACCTTCAGGCTGTGAAAAGAATATTCAAATATATACAAGGAACTCAAGACTTTGGACTATGGTATCCAAAGAATGTTGATCTTACTCTTCATGCTTATACTGATGTAGATTGGGCTGGAAATATTGATGATCGGAAAAGCACTAGTGGTGGTGCATTCTATATGGGGCCCTGGTTAGTATCTTGGTTCAGCAAGAAGCAAAGCTCTATTGCCTTATCTACAGCAGAAGCAGAATATGTGGCTGCCACATCATGTTTCACTCAAATTCTTTGGATGATGCAAACCTTACAAGACATTCAAATCAAATGTTCACCTCCTATCTCCATTATGTGTGATAATACAAGTGCCATTAGTATTTCAAAGAATCCAGTTATGCATTCCAATACCAATCACATTCCCATCAAGTATCACTTCTTACGAGAACAAGTGCTTGAACAAAAGGTGAAGTTGGAATATGTTCCCTCCAAAGAACAAGTTGCTGATATATTTACCAAACTTTCACCCAGGGAAACGTTCGAATATATCAGACAAAAGCTGGGAGTAGTCTCTGCCATGCAAAAGATCAGATCTACTTAAATATAGAAGATGCGGATTTTCTCCAAGACAACCGCATTAAGGTGGAGCATTGGTCATGTGGAAAGAATGCATTGTTGGCATTCTAATTATTTTTTGTAGTTTGATCTCATGCTTGAGAATTTTTTATCTTGATTAAGATGCAGCATGATCTTAGGGGGAGCATGGTATTGTCCATTCAAAGGATCTTGATCAAATCTTTGCCATTGATTTCAAAGGGGGAGGAAAGGAAAAAAGGGTCTTCTATAAGACAATCAGAGGAAGAGTATTGCCATCAATGCCAAAGGGGGAGTTTGTTGGAAATATTTTCATTAATGGAAAAAGAAGTGGCAAAGAAGGAGCATCTGAAACAGTAACTAGGAAAAGAGAAAATCAAAGTAGCAGAGAAGAACAGAGGAAGATCGCATTTACAGAGAGCAGTATCAGTGAAGGAATAGAGACAAGCAGTGAATTGAAGAAAAGTTGTCCAGAGACAGAGGAATAGAAAATCTGGAAAATTGAGAAGAATAAGTGAATTTCTTGTAAATAGTTACATTTGTATATCATGATGAGGGATTGCTTCTAAACTCTCTGAGAATTATATGTATATTTTTTATTGAATTCAGTAGAAAGGATATTTGAATCCCTGTGTTACTGAGAGATGGGATTATGCACGTGTAGACTGCTTGAATTGTGAAAGCATGAATTTGTTACTCATGGTCTAACAATAGCATAAGCTCTGTGGAAGGAGTAGATTCGTGAAATCTATCGGGTTGCTAAGGCCACGATACAGTGAACAATGGGGAATGTATAACCTGATGAAGCATTGCGTTATAGTATGCATAGGAGTCGTATTGAAACATTGATGAACCAAAGGATTGACGGAACCTTGAGCGAAGGGGTGGAACCATGAAGGATGAATAGTAAACACGGTTTCTGGTTTTTATCGCACCACCTTTGCATAGTGAGCGGTATTTGAGGAGGGGGGAGCGATTCCATAGAACGAGTGACACGCATCCCTGAACGAATCTGTAAAACAACCATCACTGTGTGCCATCGTGCGCTAATGTCCGACCAAGGAAGCCACACGATCTTGTTGTGCGCCATTGATCTGGAGGGGAGCCATAGGACGGTGGTCGTATGAGGAAGGTTCACGATGGATAATGACGGTATGATGCGAGTATGTGATTGGGTCGTTAATTATACAAGTGGGCCTAGATTAAATTATATTGATTAGGATTGTTCAAATTAATGTTTGCGGGTTTAACCAAGGTTTGTTTAAAATTAAATATAATGATGAAAAGCGATTGGGCCATCACTTTAAATGTTATTCCAAAAGTTGGTGAAACGAATAAACCTGGGGTCGACACATGAATAACTATGAAGTGTGCTACGAGACTGGTTCTCTATGGGGTTGTTAATAAGAAAGCATCTTTGTATGCCTTAGGGAGGTCATTTCTAAAGAATAAATTTGGATTAATATCTCAATCTCAAATTGAGATATTAAAAAGCCGTAGACTAATTATCTAATTTCCAGACCAAGGAAATAGAACAATGAGAAGTTTTTTGGGGCTTGGGTAGACCCCACTGGATTATCTATTTGACCCCATCCAGGAATACCATCAATGGTTGAATGGTTTCGACTCATGGTATTAATAAAGCTCATGGTATTAATAGACTCATGGTATTAATAAAGGCAAAATCTATATGAGGAGTAGAGGAAGATAGTACGATGTGTGCATGTAGAGGGATGGTCAATGAATAAATCTCTTTAAGAGATATCTGCATGATTGAACTCTGTTGTCTGATAAAGCTCAATATATGATGCACCTATGGAGTTGATGAAATTTCAAGACCTTTAGATCGAGAAAAATGATGAATCTCTAGGGAAATCTGCAAACAAATAATGAAGACCTGATGCAAGTCTGATGAATAAATTGAAGAAATTTGGTGGATCTAAGGGTTGAAGTCTTCAACATGAAAGCATAAGATTTCTGTCAATACAAGCCGAGGTTAAACTCAGGGGGTTGGAGCTCCCTTCCAGTAGTGACTGGAGAACGAGAGAAGGTTGTAGCCTTCTGCAAGTGGGTGCCTGTGTGCTGGTATAAGTCTGCGCCAGCACAAAAATTGTAAGAAGTTTTCTTTATAATAAATATTGAAGACAGAGACGACAGTAGCGGTGGTTTTCTCTCAAATTGGGTTTCCACATTAAATACTAGTGTTCATGTGTGTTTCTTATTTGTGATGGTTTATTCTGTTATTACTGCACATGCTTACTGCTTACTAATCTTCTGATGAATGAATGATGCAATAATTTATGTAAATAATTAAATAAAAAATATTTGTGATAAAAAGTTTTCAATCAGCTCTAAATACTGATTCACCCTCCCCCCTCTCAGTATTTTTCCTAACATCTATATATTGGAGGCTAATCCTCCTCATCATCAATCTCACCAAATATTTCCAAGGTCTCCTCCAACAAGACCTTGGCCTTTTCTGCCTCTCTTTGTTCTTTGATGGTTTTTACCTCATTGATGACTTGCTTGGTCTTCAGCTACTAATTTTCTTGCTCAAAGAAGTCAACCACATACTTTTCTCTATCAAGATTAGCTTGAAGTTCATCAATTTTTTCTTCTTTGCCTTTGATTACTGCACTATTGATTTTACCGTCATCTTCCTCATCTAGGTCAATCAACTAAAACTCATGCTCTATTTCATGTTTATCCTCCTGCTCATCAATGATTGGCTCTTTAGCCTTTTCCTTGTATTTTTCCACCTATTTTGTTGATGAAGAAGACATGGCCCCTTTCACACCAAGTGAAGCAAACAAATTCCTATAGCCTCTCTGATAAATCTTGGGAAATGGCTCAAAATCAGTCAAATTAGCCCAAGTTGCCTCAATGTCCCCCTCACTCCTTGATGACTCAGAATCATGATGCGACAATGGTGAAGTGTTATAGAAAGGTGAAGAAATAGGATCAACATGAGGTGAATGCATTGGACTTGGTGATGATGTATGAGCACTAGGCTGAGATGGAGGAGTGGATATGGGAGGATGAGATGATGAGGGGATATTGTGCTCATGTTGACTAGGAGAGGTAGTGAAAATTTCATTTTCTATGAGTGTGTCCCATGGAAATTTCTTTTTCTCAAGCTGATGGATGACTATCATCTTGATGAGGGAGTGATGGAAAAGACTCTGGATTTGATGATTATAACCCCTCTTTTGTACAATGTATGCATCTTGTCAATGCTGCGGGAGAGATAGTAGGGTATGTGAAGCATTTTGACTCTATTGAAGTGCATGAGGAGTATGATATGATATGAATAGAGTTGAGAAAACCTCCCCTCATAAGAGAAGTATTTCATGATTATTTTCATCATAGGGACATATCGGTCAAGAAGATGAGAGAAAGGGAAAATGGTCTTTTTGTCATCCTTGTATCTAGGTTTAAGATATGGTTCATAGTAGCTCTGGTCAAGGTTTCCTTGTTTAAAACATTTCTATCCCACATTAGGGATCCCTATAGCAGCTGCAATGGCATTAGTAGACATGGTAAAAGTAACCCCAACAAGAGTGACTTTCCTGTCATGACGATTGGTAATGAACAACCTTGTCAACATAGGTTGATATTGGACCCTTTGCGCCCTCTCACAAAATTCAAAAAAATCAACATGTTTAAAACATGACATAGTGAGGGGAGAGGCCATGAGCTCTTTTGTGGTTTTTGGTTCATATATGATGATTTTCCCTCCTTTCTTACATGATTTTTTCTTTGGTGATTGTTCCTCACTGAAACTTTTGTCCTCCTCTTCAAACATTTTGAATTTGAAGGCTTTGGAAAATCTAGGGTAAATGGAATGAGATGAAGGGAGTGAAAGGGGAAATGAATAACTTAGGAAAATGGAGGGAGTGAATGGCAATGAAAACCTAGGTCTATGAAAACCTAGTATTTAACAATTTTTATTAATTATATGTGTTTGGGGACATGAATATGGATATGATCCATGGAAATGGTAAGGAAATACAAGCTAGGGTTTCATAGAAATAAGCACTTCAAATTTTTTATAAAACACCAAATATTTTAGAGGAGAGGTGTCTTAGGGTTTGACTTATTGATTTAAGGCTCCTTGAAGAAATTTGTGAGGAAATGAAGCTTGTTGGAGGTTGTGAAACCCTTTGAAACCCTGCTTGAGAAAATGCACAACATCCTCGAGGAACACGTAGTGACCAAGGGAACGCGCAGCACTCGTGTAAATTGGTCAACAGTTGTTGGGAAAATGCACAGCACCTGAGTGAAAACATGAAACGACCCGGAAAACACGTAACGGCCTAGGGTAAATGTGCACCGGCCCTGAAATTTGACCTAAAAGGCTCAGAAAACTTGAAATTTCTCCTTTTTTGGGAACCTCTGATGGATGAATGAAGGAAATGGCTTGCTTTGAGGTGTTTGAATGGCTTTATAGCTTTAGTGGTTTTGAATTTTCGATTTGATTTACTCACTTTTCCTATGTTCACTTTTTCCTTTGGACTTTGGCACTGATACTCTTTATCTTTCTGCCTTTTTGGCATTTTGCAGTTTGATCAAGTCATGGAGTTTGGCTTCCTTTGCTCCACCTAGGCTGGAAATGATTGCATTGACAGCTTGGGATGAATTTATTACATATGAGAACATAAAATTACATTTGGAAAAATAAAAATAAATTACATATTGAATTTTATATCAAAATGACATTTTGATATAAAAGTCATTAATATCAAAAATACAACTCTCAAAATATGATAATTACATCATGATGATCTTCATATGGGAAGACAAAATTTCTTATTTAGTCCTTCTCATATATGTTTTGACCTCATTTGAAATGCAGGAGTGACCTTGAGAAATATAAAAACCTAATGACCTAATGGGACTGCTTTAGACCTGACTTTCATGAATGAGATTTGATTTAAAAGAATTCCTGGTAAAAAGAGCATTTCCATATGTGTTTCTATGCTTAAGGAGACACGAGAATGAGTCAGCAATGTGAATCTCAGAGGGAGAGTGAATTTTATTGTCAAGGACAACCACCAGTGGAACAATTTTATATCATGACCTAATGGAATGATTGAAAATTTATTTAGAATGGGACACCTAAGATGCACATGAAAAATGTGTTTTGATCCCTGGTGGAAGTATGCAAATACTCACATTAAAAAGATCATTCATTCACATTGTATACATTATTTCCATCATTTCTGAGCTACACTGCATATCTTAGCAGCAGGCTAGAGAGCCTCCTTCCTTTACAACATAATTTTTATGAGCAGTTGTGTAATGACAACTGCAATATTCAGAGGAGGATTGAGGAGCTAGATCTTGAGCTTCTAGCTTGATGATATAGTGAAAGAATCAACCCTGCAAGCTTATATCTGATCTTGTGACATATTTTAGTATCTAGCTTCAGATATGCATACCCAGCAGTTGTATAATGAAACCCCAAGAGGGTGATTTTCTTAGATTGACATATCTGAGAAATAATTTCTGGGTTATCTTGGGTTACCATCATAGAGCCCAGATATGGAATATTGGAATCATCAGAGCTCCAGATTTCCGTAAATCTGCATTTCCCTTTTCAACCTGCAATCATATATTCATTATCTACTAAAGGGACAACGTATTATTTGCTTCTAGCAACTCTCCAGTTACGTAGTGCCTACTTTGGCATGTTTTTCGGGTCATTCTAGGCCATCTTTTTCGATAGATTACCTCATATTTTGTACATTGTGTAACTTAATCCTCTCCATATAATAAAAAGGCTTAGCTTCTTTGTATATTCTGATGTTGTATTTAGATCTATTGTTTACTTAGTTGTACTTCTTATATTGTGTTTCAGTATTACTGCATTCTCCTTTTTGGGGATATTATAGTGGTATCAGAGCATGATCTTTGGCTCAGATTATGGACACTTCACCTTTTGCATCAAATGTAGAAGCAGATAGATGAGATCTGTCATGAAGGAGGATTGTTGTTTTTCCACTCCTCTATTTAGATCCATGCAAGATCTCTCCAAAGAGGTCAAACAAATGAGGAGAGAAAGGAAAAAGGGGGATCCAAGAAGAAGATTTGATGAGGAAGGTCCAAGCACTTCCTATCAACAACAAAGAAGACCAGAGAATCTTAGATCTCCTCATAGATCCACTATGCACACTTTCTTTGAAGAAGGTGAAAGGTATATAAATGAAGAAATAAGAGAACCTGAGGCTCATGAGACTCTCAATTTGTATCTGTTGGGAAGAAGTAAGCGGGAATGGGTATTTAGAGCATACTCAAAACTTTTTACTTTTTCTTTCTCTAAAACCCATACACTACTTTACTGAAGCCAACTTGCGTATACACGCGGATATCCTTAATAAAACTCGCGTATAAACAGAGATCTCATTATGATGATAATTCTTTGCTTAGATCATTGCATCATTCATTCATTAGATTTTTAGTAAATAGTAAACATGTGCAGTAAGAACAGAATAAATCATCACACATAAGCAACACACATGAACACCAGGATTTAAGGTGGAAACCCAATTCGGGAGAAAACCACCGCTGACGTCGTCTCAGTCTTCAATATTTTATTATAAAGAAAACATCGTACAACCATGTACTGGTGCAGACTCATACCAGCACGCAGGCACCCACCTGCAGAAGGCTACAACCTTCTCTCGTTTACCAGCCTCTCCTGGAAGGGAGCTACAACTCCCTGGTCTCGTTTACCAGCCTCTCCTGGAAGGGAGCTACAACCCCCTGCTCTCGTTTACCAGCCTCTCCTGGAAGGGAGTTATAACCCCCTACTCTCGTTTACCAGCCTCTCCTGGAAGGGAGCTACTACCCCCTGCTCTCGTTTACTAGCTACCACTGGAAGGGAGCTACAACCCCCTCACTGAAGGCTTCAACCTTCAGCACCATTGCGGACCACGTTTCATCAATTTTCATACTGGATCCAACAGCTTCCATACAACACAACTTGTAGGCCACTTTTCATCAGATTTTCAGACTAGACCCACTCCACACATTGAAGCTCATCATATATCAAACTGAAACATATAACCCCATCAATTCATTCATTGAATCATCAACCAATCAGCCAACAACTTGATCTTCAATTAACATAATCAACAGCATATTCATTATTCAAACAACCCAGTTCTGACAGATAATAGTAGAACAACAAAACGGATTAGGCATTTCATTCCACTTACTTCAGCAAACCCTAGATTCCATACGCGCTTTTACTTCACCGAACCTGCATATGTACGTGCTTTCATGCAGACCTACCTACGTATACTTCTGTGCATTCTTCAGAAAGCCCTTTCTGCCCATACGTGCTTTTCCTTAAGCAGACCCGCGTATACATGTTCTTTTACTGAAGTGAACCTGCGTATACATCTGTAACTTTTCAGGACTATGCAGCTCTTCATATCAGATAAACAACTCAGATTTCATCCTTTACTTCAGAAATTATTTCGCCTCATCTCAGATCTAAACATTCGATAAAAAGATCTAGAAAATACATATACATTTCAGATCTAGAGATCCCTCTTCATCATTTTCTTCATAGGTGCATCATAGATTCAGATCTATCAATCAATAACAAAGTTCATCCATGCAGATATTCCTTAGAGAGATTTATTCATTCACAACCCTTACTCATGCACACCCTTGCACAATGATCTTCTTCTCCTTATATAGATTTAGCCTTTATCAATACCATGAGTCAAAACCACACAACTTCCAATGGTATTCCTGGACGGGATCAAATAGATATTCCAGTGCTCAATACAATTGGTCAATACCATGGTAACACCCCTTGGTATTCTAATTTTAGAGCGCAAAAGGGCATACACGACTTGGCACATAATTTTCTGCATGCATACGCTACTTCACCTTAACAAACCTGCATATGCATTGTGACATGACTTATTTATCATTTCTCTGGGACTTTATTGGAATTCCTTTCTTCTGTTATTTCTGAGCTAATCTGTAGATATATCATCCTTCCTTTTAACACATAGATACATCATCCTTACATATTTAACACATGGATTGCTTATCATAGGAAACTCATCAAGCAGGTTTCCATCAAGAACAACTACATCAAGTAGGTTGCCATCCAAAGACAACTCATCAAGTCAGTTTTCATCAAGGACAACTTCATCTAGTAAGTTTCCATCAAAGACAACACATTGTACCAACAGTCTCCCCCTTAACTCATCAAGTAGGTTGTCATCAACTTTATCAAGTAGGTTGCCATCAAGGACAACATATGCCAACAATCTCCCCCTTTGGACTTGATGTCAACCATGATGGTGTTTGATCATCACAACAGATAGATAAATTGAATATAACCATTATGCAGACACCATGATGCTCTCCCCTTATTCAAACACCATGTTACTCTCCCCATTTGACATCAAGGGCAAAGGGCGGATGAAAACCAAAACAAGGTTTTTCTCCTCATGTAGAAAGAAGAGCTCTGTAGATCTGATGTGCATTGAAGTTATCATGCTCCCCCTGATTTCATGCTGAATCTTCAAACATATTATTCAATGAAGTACATGACTCTATGACCTTTCCTATCACCAAGGACTCATGCTTACATCAATGATCCAACCAAGTGGATTTACATATGTGACTAAAGTACCCAACCAAGTGGGTTTACACATTTTGACTCAACTACCCAACCAAGTGGGTTTACAAATTTGACTCAAGTACCCAACCAAGTGAGTTTACACATTTGAACAAGTCCTTACATGACTAAATGTTACAATTTTACATCATAGGTCTCAACATGACCTTTTCATCAAATTACAAATATGACCTTTTATAATCAAGATCAAGGAATCTCAATCATGAGATCAGATCACAGCAAATCAAGAGAATGCCAAAAATGCATCCTTTCCACATGACCAATGCTCCCCCTTAGCTTGTGCATCCTGAACTCTTTCAATAGTAAATCATCAAGGCATCTTCATCAACAATATCAGAGAATGAAACAGAATTATGAAAACTGGAACACCACCAGAGATACCAAACAGTACAGCAGCTGTGCTGAAAGAATGCTGACCTAGAAGAATTTTGTCAGCAAATACCCATACGCGATTTTCTGTGTATAAAATCGCATATATACGCGACTGTATTTCAGGAAATCCGCGTATCCAACTTAATCTTCTGAAATTTAATCAGATCTGATTTTCTGAGAGGTAGAAACATTTCCTAGCTTCTGTCTGAGAAATTTGAATGCTTCCCTAGAATATATGAGAAAATATAGATAGGACAATGTAGCTATGTTTTCAAGTGTCATCCAACATTTGTATCATAAGTGCATCAGTAACCAGGCCTTCAGACTTTTGCAGCAACAACAAATTCTTCCCAATAGGAATTATCATACCAGAAAAACTTCTTCAATAGACAATATGTGTCAAGAAATCATCCATGTGATCTGTTATCACCAATATATTCAAGATTTATCATGATGTAACATATGTAGGAATTATGTCAAAAGTCATCAGCAACAAACTCTGCATGATCTATCCTTATTTCTGCATCATAAAACTTTCATCTCATCCATGTGTGAAAACGAAAGATATTCTTCAGCAAAAAGAAAACAAGGCTCATCCATAATCTTATCATAAGAAACCATGCATCAGGTCATCATCATTTGAGTATAGGAACTAAGGAATAAGCAGATAAAATGCCAACAATGCAATCATTAGTAGTTAAAATGATGCTCCCCCTGAAACTATACTCCTGTTCTTGAGCCATCTCACTGTTTTCCTTAACAGAAAAGAATACGCGATTGTCTTCAGCGTAACTCGCATGTATACGCAGCTTTTGTTCAGTCAACCCGCGTATGGAAAGTGAAATACTGAAAATTTCACACTTTCATCTCCCCCTGAATTTGTACTACATGTACCTGTCTTCTTCACATCAGATGCACTGTCAGAAATAAACATAACCAGAATTACCAAACCAACCATGAGAATCACCATATATTGCTCCCCCTGTGATGATACATTGTTGATTCCTCTAATGTATCTCACATCACTCCTGCAATCATTACGAGAAGTAAGCTTCAGAAGCGGATGACTGCAGTAGGGTCAATATTCCCTACATTTATGACCGGTCCTCCTTCCTTTTCCAGCTTTGCTTGAAATTTCTTATTGTGTGCTAGAAATTATTCAATTTCCCAGATCTATTCATCCTGCATTTTTTTTCTACATGTCCATACTTGTTACAGGCATAACATCTTGCATGACCAGAATAGTAAGCATAAGGATCATAATGTATTTTTCTATTCTTTCTTCTATTGAAATCAGCTGCTTTATGACCATACTTGCTGCATGAAAAACAATATCCCTTGAAGAAACCAGAGTACCTTTCTATGTAGAATCTGTTTGTATGTGACTGAAACATTTTGCTTCTGCAATTGGTTGCAAAATGCCCATAATTATGACATTTAAAGCATTCAACATTATTGATCATAGGAGGGAATGATTTCTTTTGAGAGTTCATGATTGTCGGTTGATCTTTTGTTTCTTTCAACACTTCAGATTTTGCATTGATATCCTTTGAATCTTTAGCACTTCCTTGTGAACTAGATTCTCCTTTAATAGTTTCATGAAAACCAAGACCAAATTTAATAGAAGGAGACCTTTGACTACTAAGAATATTATCCAGAATCTTATTACTATCTTGAAACCTCAAGAGTTTATCCTTTTCTTCTAATTTACCTTCTAGAATGTTTACCTCAACCTCTAATTTTTGGCATTGCTTCTTCATACTTTCTTCGACCCTTCTTCCTTCTTCTACTTGATCATTCAATTTTAAAATCTCTTCTTTCAACCCATTTTCTTGTTCTTCAAAAATTTGTAGTAGTTCTTCATTCTTCTTATTTGATTTTTCCAGATCTTCTTTTAGAGAGATCATTTGTGCTTCAAGTTCTTCATTCTTCTTATTTGATTTTTCTGGATCTTCATTTAGATCGATGATTTCTGCTTCAAGTCGTTTATTTCGATTGGTTGCATAATTGTACAACCTTTTATACTTGTCTATCTGACCATTCAGTATTTCTATCTTTCCTTTCATTTGAGAGATCATCTCATTATAGATAACTTCTCTCTCTTTAAATGATCTTTGTTGATCTTCAAATTTAATCTTGAGAGCTTCTTCTAGATCCATAACATTACTTTCACTATCTTTACCATTGCTTCCACAAGAAAGTGAATCACAAGAACAACATTCAATACCTGTTTTATCTTCTTCATTTTCTGCTGCACATGTTTTCTGAGATATCTCCTTTCTTTGAGTAGCCTTCTTCTTTTGTTTCTTTCCCATTATGACGGATCTCCTTCAAGCGATCAAGCTCCTTTAGAAGGACCTGCTCTGATACCAATTTTTGGGAAAAATACTGAGAGGGGGTGGGGGGGTGAATCAGTATTTAGAGCATACTCAAAACTTTTTACTTTTTCTTTCTCTAAAACCCATACGCTACTTTACTGAAGCCAACTTGCGTATACACGCGGATATCCTTAATAAAACTCGCGTATAAACAGAGATCTCATTATGCTGATAATTCTTTGCTTAGATCATTGCATCATTCATTCATTAGATGTTTAGTAAACAATAAACATGTGCAGTAAGAACAGAATAAATCATCACACATAAGCAACACACATGAACACCAGGATTTAAGGTGGAAACCCAATTCGGGAGAAAACCACCACTGCCGTCGTCTCAGTATTCAATATTTTATTATAAAGAAAACATCGTACAACCATGTACTGGTGCAGAATCATACCAGCATGCATGCACCCACCTGTAGAAGGTTACAACCTTCTCTCGTTTACTAGCCTCTCCTGGAAGGGAGCTACAGCCCCCTGCTCTCGTTTACCAGCCTCTCCTGGAAGGGAGCTACAACCATTTGCTCTCGTTTACTAGCCTCTCCTAGAAGGAAGCTACAACCCCCTGCTCTCGTTTACCAGCCTCTCCTGGAAGGGAGCTACTACCCCCTGCTCTCGTTTACCAGCTAACACTGGAAGGGAGCTACAACCCCCTCACTAAAGGCTTCGACCTTCAGCACCATTGCGAACCACATTTCATCAATTTTCATACTGCATCCAACATCTTCCATACAACACAAATTTTAGGCCACTTTTCATCAGATTTTCAGACTGGACCCACTCCACACATTTAAGCTCATCATATATCAAACTGAAAATTATAACCCCATCAATTCATTCATTGAATCATCAACCAATCAGCCAACAACTTGATCTTCAATTAACATAATCAGCAGCATATTCATTATTCAAACAACCCAGTTCTGACAGATAACAGTAGAACAAAAAAACAGATTAGGCATTTCATTCCACTTACTTCAACAAACCCTAGATTCCATACGTGCTTTTACTTCACTTAACCTGCGTATGTCACAGCAGCGCGATTTCATCGTTCTCTGTGTATTTCATTACTTCTGTCATTGCTTAAATCCCCTGCTCACCTTCCATACGTGCTTTTCCTTAAAGCGACCGCGTATACACGCGCACTCTTGACGAACCTCATATCCTCCCTAGCAACTTTGAGTGTGCAACTCTTCGGTCAGGATGACAAATCATGTTTCATCCTTTACTTGAGAAGTATTTAGCCTCATCTCATATCTAAACATTCCATAACGGATCTAGAAAATACATATACATTTCGAGATCTAGGGATCCCTCTTCATCATTTTCTTCATAGGTGCATCATAGATTCGGATCTGTCTATTAAGAAAAGAGTTCAACCATACAGATAAACTTCAGAGTGAAGTATTCATTTAAAGCCCAGACACATGCAACCCTTTGCACAATGATCTTCTTCTCCTTATATAGGTTTAGCCTTTATCAATACCATGATTCAAAACCACACAACTTCCGATGGTATTCCTGGATGGGATCAAATAGATATTCCAGTGCTCAATACCATGGTAACACCCCTTGGTATTCTAAATTTGGAGTGCAAAAGGGCATACGCGACTTGGCACGTACTTTTCTGCGTGCATACGCTACTTCACCTTAACAAACCCACGTATTTGTTGTGACATGACTTATTTATCATTTCTCTGGGACTTTACTGGAATTCCTTTCTTCTGTTATTTCTGAGCTAATCTGTAGATATATCATCCTTCCTTTTAACACATAGATACATCATCCTTACATATTTAACACATGGATTGCTTATCATAGGAAAATCATCAAGCAGGTTTCCATCAAGAACAACTACATCAAGTAGGTTGCCATCCAAAGACAACTTATCAAGTCAGTTGTCATCAAGGACAACTTCATCTAGTAAGTTGCCATCAAAGACAACACATTGTACCAACAATCTCCCCCTTAACTCATCAAGTAGGTTGTCATCAACTTTATCAAGTAGGTTGCCATCAAGGACAACACTTTGCATCATATTGCCAACAATCTTATTTCATCAAGTAGGTTACCATCAACTTCATCAAGTAGGTTGCCATCAAGGACAACATATGCCAACAGTATCTTGAAGAGTACAAAGCACAGTCTAGAGAATTCAAAGAGAGTCTAATTACTCTCCAAGAATTCTTCGAACTCAAATAAGAAATAAGATCCTATAGCAACAATAGAAGAAAGAGGCACAATAGCTTTTATTTGCCTACATTTGATGGATCTCCCTCAAGCACTGTTAAGGCTTGGAGGAAAGAGTTAGATACAGTTTTCATGCTACATTATGTGGCTGAAAAAAAGGCTATCTAGATTGTAGCACTTCATCTTTATGGTGAGGCCAATGATTGGTGGTTTGATCACATGGAGCATGCAAAGGTGACTAAATATTCAGATTTCTTTTACAAGTTGAGGAAGAAGTTAAATGTGAGAAAACCAGAGAAGTGTCATAAAGAGACATTTCCTAAGGAAACAAAGGAGGAGGTCAATCTTATCACTCTTGACAAAGAATCACTACATTCATCACCAACTGTAGAAGTACTTGCATCCGGAGAATAGACACTTGCACTTTTGCAAGATAGTCTTGAGATCTTGACACATAGAGTCCCATGCATGATTTAGGAGATGCATGAGGAAGAGGAGGTAGATTCCAGCACTAGTACACTTGGAGAAGAGCAACCATCACTCTTACAAACATTTGGAGACACCATTGTCCCGGTTGGAGGAACTCTTGTGTTCTTACAAGAGGTTCCCACACATCAGTTGATCCAAGGAATGCATGCACTTTCATCAAATATTGTTTTAGTAGATCTTACTGAAACTTATGGGGACATGCCATCAGGGGAAATGAATAACAAAGGGTTAGAGAAAAATGCTTATTTGAAGCATCAAAATATCAGAGCATAGAGGAACCTTGATCTAATCAAGGAGGAGATTAAGAGCTATCCCAGTTCATCATTGTTAAGCTACATTCACCCTTTGAGTTGAAGTGTAGAGTTTCATAAAATGGGATGAGCATGATCCTATGTACAATGACTGGTTATGAGATTAGCATTGTGCCTTGCTTTGAGACGACATATGTATTATCATGTATATCTACAGCATTGTCACTTAGTAGCAGTGATAATGAAGGGGCCCCATTATTCTTGGAGAATTCTGAAGGTAGCTTCACTCATGAAGCAATTGATGTTAAGATGATAGATGGTAGACATCTTGAGATGATGAATCTTTTCTCCTTTCTAGATGACCCTTTCTCAATGAGCATCTCACAGCTCAAAGAGAAACTTCTACCCACAACAAATCCAAAACCTCACTGGTTTTGGAGGGCCATTGATGAGAAGAAGATCTCTTGGAGATATCTCATTGGAGGTGCACTTCAACATATCATGGAGTGAAAATTTCTTCAACAATTTGAGGAGGTTGGTGTCCTACAATGGGAGGATACCAAGTTTTTTCAGAATGAGATCCATCATCCTCATTGGGATGAATCTTTGCTGACATGGAGTAAGGGGCTTCCAAACCACTTGCAGATATATGATACAGGGAAACAAGAAGCATGGTTGTGCTAGTTTATTTTGGCTGAATAAGGTTACCACACAATGGATCATATTTTTCTAACTCATGCCTTGCACATCATTGGAAGAATGCAGAAGAAAAAGGCATGGTTACTTTGGTTGTTGATGAGAGAGTTTGGACATCTCATGATGTATTTTATGTCCTTGTATTTACTCTTTTTTGGGATATGTATCATGTCTTTACATTTATTTTAGTTTCGGATGTATCTCATGTTCATGTATGTACTTGGGTTTGGGAGAAAGTATAACTCTCACATGATGTGGCATAAGGGAGATTGTTTGTACTATGTTGATGAGACATGTCACATGTCCATTACCATATTGTTGCTCCATGACTGTCATCATGATGGTGTAAGGAGGCAACAAGAATCCTTGTTGTTGTGGTTACTTTTGGGGGAGTATGGACAAATTTCTTCCCATACATTGCATGATGAAGATAGAGGATAGCAACATGAGGCCTTACATCATTGGCTTCTGTTGGGGGATTATGGTCATTGTACATGGTATAATGATGATGTGATGGGGCAGCAAGATGCTTTGTTAAGGTGGCTTCTATTGAGATAATATAACCACTACATTTGGTACAATGATGATGTGGTATGGCAGTAAGAGTCATTGTTGTGGTGGCTTCTATTGAGAGAGTATGGATCTCACATTTATATTGATGTAGATTTGTCATGGCAACAAGAAGCATTGTTGCAGTGGCTTCCTTTGAGAGAGTATGGATCTCCCCTTTGCTTTCATGATGATCTAGCATGGCAGCAGAAGGCTTTGCTATGTTGGTTGTTATTAGGAGAATATGGTTTGACATTGTTTATGTTTTCCCATATGTCTCTACCTTTTGTTTTTCACTATGACGATGTGATGATTGATTCCTACATGGCCAACAGGGCTAATGATGAGGGCATTGATAGATGTAATTTACTCTATGTATCATGGGTTGGAGAGATAGTTCATAAGTTGGGACTTTCCACTTTGGGAATGAACCACTTTATCTTATGTATCTCATGTGTAGAGGAGATATTTGGTCATCATATGGTTTCCAACTTGTCACTTGGAGATTTATTGATGAGGATGGGTATCTAAATTTTCAGTTGGAGGCCATTATAGACATTCTAGAGAGGTATCTTTGGAGTTGGACATGCATGACAGGTTGTGACAGATGGAAAAACCTTCCACATGAGGATGCCATTTGGAGGGAGGATGTTTGTTGTATCATCCACTTTTGTAGTTTCTTGAGGACAAGAAAAATTTTGTCGGGGAGGACTGTAATATTCCTAAATTTTCACATGATATTTGGAATATTAGAGTTCTTAATTTCCATAATTAATTAAGTAAATAAGAGGGTGGAGGGACCCACAAACCCCAAAGATAAATAAAATCCACTTTTGATGTGTGTATGTGGATATTTCAGATCTAGATATACATAATGGAGTAGTGGAGTAGCTACTTAATGTGAAAGGAGTGGAGATCATGTCTCATTAATGTGAAAGTTCATGGAGGTTGAAGCAATCAACTAAGATCTTGGAAGGAATCAAATGTAATATCATAGAGAATTTATGATGAGATGATGGAGGAAGTGGTGCATTGATGCACACATGATGGAGACGGTGATAATTACATTCACACATGATGGAGATCATGAAGAGACAACGCAGTCAACATTGAGACCTAGGTCCACATGTACAATGCAGTTATGAGGTGGGACAAGGCATGAGGAGGTTCACAAACTATATAATGAAGATGAAGGCAACATAGAAGGCATGTTTGAGATTATTATTGATGTATGATCTCTTTATATCTAGAATTTTCCTTTGACATTCCATGCTCTCTTTGGCTGTTTAGCTAATATTGCAAGTGTTGTTTAGCACTGGGTGCTCCTGGTCAGGAATCCCACCTCTTTCATTGAGTAGCTCTTGAAAGAGTATTTTCCTTTATTCATCATCAGAAATTGGTGCCATATTGTTCCTACTTTTTGAAAAACATCCATATTCATAAATTTCACATTTCTAAAGATCAATTTGAGAGGAGGAGGTTTTCGTTCAATATTTCAGTCGAGGAACCGATGAAGGATTCATCCTATCACCTTGAGCTTCCAGATAAACCTTCCAGTGCTTTATATATATATATCAAGCATCAAGCCATCTATTATTCATCTCGCATCAACAACAATTCCATCAGGAATTGTGCAGTCCATTCTTGTAGATCCAAGGGAGAAGGGAAGTTGCCATCATTTCAGCTAGTAATCCAGTGGAGGACCATTCCTTCACATTGCATACATTATTTCCATAATTTCTGAGCTACATTTCATATCTTAGCAGTAGGCTAGAGAGCTTACTTCCTTTACAGTACAAGTTTTATGAGAAGTTGTGTGGTAGCAGCTGCAATCTTCAAAGGAGGATTGAGGAGCTAGATCTTAAGCTTATAGCTTGAGGATCTAGTGAAGGGATCAACCCTTCAAGCTTAGATCTGAACTTGTGACATATTTCAGCCATCTGTTTGTCAGATCTAGCTTCAGATCTGCATACCTAGCAGTTGTATAGTGAAACCCCAAGAGGGTGATTTTCTTAGATTGACAGATCTGAGAAATACTTTTTGGGTTATCTTGGGTTACCATCATAGAGCCCATATCTAGAATCTTATCATCATTAGAGCTCCCGATTTCCATAGATCTACATTTCCATTTTAAGCCTGCAATCATATATTCATTATCTGCTGAAAGGACAATGGAGTATTTTCTTCCAACAGCTCTCTAGTTCCACAATTCCTACTTTGGCATGTTTTCAGGGTCATTCTACGCCATATTTTTGGCTAGATTACCTCATATTTTGTACATTGTATAAATGAATCCTATCCATATAATAAAAAGGCTAAGATTCTCTATATATTCTGATGTTGTCTTTAGATTTATTGTTTACTTATTTGCATTTCTTATATTGTGTTTCAGTATTACTGCATTCTCCCTTTTTGGGATATTACTGTGTGGCTCCAATTGATGATGTCAATTAGAGTTTAATTTAATGTCAACCCGGGAAGGTAAACTTAGAAATGCTTATCTAAAATATATAGATCTCGAAAGATTCCTAGTTTTTCCAAGATCTTAAAGTCCCCTTACAAGAACACATTCATTAAGATCTCTTTCAATAACTAATAAAACCTAGATCTAACAATTTTTTGAGATCTATGATTCTCTTACAAGAACATATTCTACAAGATCTCTTCCAACATTAGAACATCTAATAAGAACTTAAAAGCTAAAATGAAGTAAAGCTAGATCTAATAATTGTCTGAGATCTTATGGTTGTCTTACAAAAACACTTTCAAATAAGATCCTTCCAATATTAGAACATTTAACAAAACTTGAAAGCTGAAATCAAACAAACACATAAATTAAGTTATACCTAAAATAAGTAAATAAGCATGCAAGTGAGGCCATGGGGGCCCTCCATAACTCCACAAGCACACCACTTCAATGGAGACTCAGATGTAGAAGCAAAATCGAAGTATGATCCTTTATTTCAAAATCTCCATTACAAACCAAATCTAAGCTTCTAAGATTACATACTCTAAAATTCTAAGATTACAAAAACTTCAAGATTACAATATTACAAAAACTTCAACATTACAAATGGAGGAGATTGTACTCCTATTTATACAATGGGATGAGTAACAAACTCATAATGATCATCCACTAATCTCTCTTTAGTTCCATACATCTCTCAACCATCTAGACACATAACCCCTTTTGTCCTTGATCTTCTCCATGAGATCATAATCTTCTCCATGAGGTTTATCTTCTCAAATTCGAATTTGATCATTGAAGGCCACATAAAGGTGTCTTGGAAGCTTCCTTGGAAACTACACATGTCACAAAAACAACCCACTTTCCATATATAAAGTAAAATATATTATTTTCTAATATTTAATCAAGAATTTCTCTTAAAAATGCTTAAAAATAAATAATATTTGGAAAATATAAATGAGACCCATTAATGGTGAATAATAGGGAAAATGAAGTGACATGGTGGTGAATAATGGGTGATATAATGGAAGCATAGGTGAAAAATGTATGGTAATGAGTGATATTTGTATGACATTTTGAAACCCAAACAATTACAATGGATTACAAATTCTTATTCCAACTTGAATGAGCCCCTTTAGGCTAGGTTGTATTGAGGAAAATATAATCTTCCTAGTATCTCAGGTTAGAAAAGAAGTTTTTTCGCTTTGTTACAATTTCTTTGAGAGTGTGAGGCGAAAACATAGTGGATGGAATGAATCAATGTAAAAATACAGAAAATGAGGTGTTATAGCCTCAAATCTTGGGCAATTTGTCTAATGGGACTCCACTAACAAGTTCTTTTGCAATTACAATGACTAATGAAGAGTCCCCATTAATTTGTAATCTAGAGTATCTTGACTCAAGGGCCAACCTTAAACCTTTTTCTAAGGTAAGGAATCTACAAATTTATTGCTTTTAATTCCACAATTCATTGCATAAACCTTAAAATTATTATCACCATAGTCCCTAAAAACCCCCCCTTAACCTATTGGACCATGGTTTTATTTGGAAGCACCATCAAATTTAAGCTTACTAAAACCCACTGGAGGGGGAGTGTAACAAGGAGGACATTTTATAAGGAGAGTGGGGTTTAGAAGAGGGAGATGAGATCATATAATAAGACATATCTAATTTTATAAATATATCAACCTATTGATGAGTAATGGGGATTTTGAAACCTTGTAGGTCTTGAGCGAAGGCATGCCAAGAGGTCAGGGTTAGATGTGTTGGAAAATATTCTTATGATTTCTATTCATGCCAAATAATATAATTTTGAATAGGCTTCCACAAATCTACCATTGTTTTGCCCTCATGATATGAGCTGAATACTTTCAATTCACCAAGTTCTGCCTAATATCCCAAATGAGGTAGCTTCTTCCACACCTCTTACTAGAATAAATCAATTTTTCCATTCCTGATCTCCCAAATGACATGATCATGTACTAGAATATAGTTTTCTTATGATAAATTCTAGATTGAAGAGCCAATAGGAGAGATTTTAGCTCAAAATTTATTTGATTAAGAATATGAATGACCACATATCCTATCCCATATATGTTTATAGAGTTCCTCCTTCCCCACGGGATCCATATGAACTATAATTTTGTACATAGGGATTTATTAAAACCTTGAAATCTCTCAAGCCTAATTCCCCAATAATCATGGGAATGCACAACTTCCCCCAAGTCAATAAAGCCAATTTATTTGCATTCTTTGCACATTTCCAAAGGAAGTATCTGAAGAGAGAAGTGGTAGACTTGAAGATAACCTTTGGGGTTGCTATTATTTATAGTTGATACACCGAGAGAGTGTGAAGAATCAAATTTATCAAAACCAACCGTCTAGATAGTTTTAGGGACATGAACATCTAATTATCAAGTTTAATAGATATTTTCTACTTAATTTCTTGCCAACAATGTTATTTCAAAGAGTTATCCACTACAGGGACATCCAAATATTTAATGAGGAGACTACTAATTTGGAATTCCAAGGGTCGAGTTACCATGGACCTTTGCATTGGTATGAAATAAGTATAACTTGTATTTTTATCCATTAATCGTTGCACTAGAAGAATCCAAAAATTCTCTAAGTATGGTTTTTAAGGAAAAATTCTCTGAAACGGGGGATGATGAAAGATAAATATATCATCAATAATTTTTTTATGAGTAACTAGCATATTGTTCTAAGATTTTTGAAGACCCTTGATGATTCCCATACATCTTTCTTCTTTTAGATATCATCCTAGTCCCTTAGTAGCCAAGGTAAAGAGAAAATAAGAGATTGCATCACCCTAGCAGAGGCCACAAGAGCAATTGAAATTCAAAGCTAGGGAGACATTCAAGAGAATATAATAAAAGGGGGTGGAAATAAGGGACTTCATCTATGAAATTTGTTGTTTGTAGTAACCAAAAGCATGGAGGACTAGGAGAAGATAATCCCAGTTCAATTTGTCATAAGATTTAGAGAGATCCAATTTGATAAGCACACTGGCCCTTTTAGATCTCTTTAAATAATGGATAACCTCACGGGCTACCAATTCCATCAAGGATTTGATGAAACTAAAAAAAAAATGGTATGTTTTGGATAAATAATACTATTTAACAATGGTTTAAGATGATTCACAATAACATATGAAATAAATTTATAAACAAAATTACATAAGGCTATATGGGGGAATCCACTGCGATCATCGACACTATCAAATTTAGGGATTAAAGTAATGAATGAAACATTAATAATCAACCATACCCGATGGTAACATATGGATTATTCAACTAGAGTATGCACTTTAGGTTTGATAAATGACATCCATGCTTAGAAAAAGTCAGAAGTAAAGCCACGGGGGCCTAGGGAATTTTTTTAGCATTTCCATAACCACTTCTTCAACCTCGACCAATCCACTTCTTCAACCTCGACCAATGATATTTCTCACATTAATGCATCATTTTTATTCATATGAATGAGATGAGTAATATGGGAAACAATGTGGTGAATAACATCATGTCTATTAGGGACCGACTCTATAAGCATGTCATGATAATAAGATACTAATTTTTGTTCTATATATTCATGTTGTATAATATGTTGTCCATCCCTAGAGGAGAGGGATAAATTTTTATTATGGTGGGAGTGCTTTATCATTTTTTTATGGAAAAATTATGAGTTACTCTCACCTTCTTTCAACCACTGCACTCGTGATTTTTGTTTCCAATGGATTTCCTCTTGTTTTCATCACTACTCCATTTTATTAACCGATTGTCCCCCTTCATGATAAAAGTGTCTAAGCACCCTTCCAATATGAATTATTGTTGAATTTTTTGCATTCAATATTTCAAAACCTATTTCTCTATGATTATGTGACCAAACTCCTTTCAATTCCATTCCTTAATTTTTAACTTAAATTTCTTGAGTTTGAGATGGAAGGTTTGCATGTGATTCCACTGCTGGACATTTATTTCCTCCCACCATGTCTTAGATTTAGCAAAAAGTCAGGACATTGAAGCCATAAGCTCTCAAATTGAAAGGGTCAATTACAAGGAGAAAATTTTAGGCCTAACTCCAACTGGATAGGCCTATGATCCAACTATATGCAGGTTAATATAGAAGCTTCAACAAATAGATCACACCCTAGCATAAAATCTTAAGAAAGAAATTGATCTAAGAAACTTTCCACCTGATGCTTTCCACCTCTGTTGTTGTTACATGTAAAGACTCCATTAATGGTATCAATATCAACCACCCATATATCATGAAGAAGATAAAAAAAGTGATGTGCCTCAAGGTAAAGTATCCTAATTACTCCTTTCTTTTCCTTGAGATATTTAATGATATTAAAATATTTGATTGCAATCCAAATTTTATCTTGATGGAAGGATCAAATTAATTGAAGGTATAGCAATAATTCCACCTTATTTACTAGAATATGAGGATCATAACAGGATAAGTACTTCATGCTGACATAATAGAATCTTCTAAAAAGAATGAGTGGGAATGAAATCAAATATTTGGAGGTCACTTCAAGATGGTTCCAAAGGATAGTGAGCTCTTGAGTGCTCCCTTTTGCATCTAAAGCTATTATTTTTCATCCCTTCCAGCACTGATCTAAAATCTCTTGAACCTTCTCACATAACAATTTTGTCTCCTTTAACATTAAAATCACTAGAATTGTGACCCACCTCCTCCCACAGTTACCCACTTTCACATGTTTACTTGGGGTAAAAATGAGCTAAGGGTCACTATCATAATTCTAAATCTCCTATATGACGTTAAGGAAAAATAGTCGACAACTTAAGACCTTACTAACTTCCCTAAGTTTCTACAGGACCTACAAGAGTTACCCAACCCCTCTAGGTCTCCAATCCCTGAGATAACTTTCCTTTTCACTGACCTAGAGCCGCAGTTGCTCCCTTTCCAAGGCATGCAAGTGACTATAAGCCTCCATTTTCTCCCATAGGCCCACTTCCTTGTGACTATAGACTTTTTTTCTCAGTTCTATTCCAGCAACCCTGAATTCTGAGCCAATTTTCTAGGGCTAGGACTTGGGACTTTTCCCACAACTCAGTGAAATTTAAATATATGATGAGTGACATATAAATAAATACTTCAAAACAAAACTTGAACAAGGTCTTGACCTGACCCCTACCAACCAGGACTGACATTTCATCAAACACATGGTAAAATTCAACCTACATGACATGAATGCATATCTGATCATAAGGAAACTAAAACTTATATGAGGTTTAAGAACAAGTACCAATGCCTTCTTACAATAGTCACCATAACACTAATTAGGTCATACATTCATTAACCAGACATTGATCATTTACAATTTGATGAGAGCCATACTTAGATGTCATATAAACATGCTTATAACCATCATATACCCAGCTAAATAAAAATGATAGAACAACCATTAAAGACACATAATAACAACAATAATTATTCATCAAATATAAGATAAAATTATCTCTTATTATCCATATGCAAAAGCCAACCAAGTCAGGGACTTCCACAAACAACCCGACCATACATTAGGCTGGACCAATTTTTTTCAGCCAAATCACCCCCATGCTATATTCCAAGCATGAATGTGGGATCTCATTGTGTCGAGGGGCGCATTCTGCAACCCAGTATGACCCTGATGTGTAAGTATGCTATGTCCTCAAAAAATAATAAAAAATAATTTTCGCTAATGTGAGACAAAACATTAGCTTGAATCTTAAATTATATATAACTTAAATATTTAGATTATATGTAACTTTTTAATATTATTAATGGGATAATATTAATCATTAAAATATAGCCATATATTATTTATATACTTTTAATGGCTAATAAATTATCTCACCCATTTAATATTTTCTTTATCATATATGTGAATTTGAATGCATCATAGTTTACCTTTAACAACAAAATTTACCACATTAAATTTCAAAATTAAGTAAAAATTTAAACATCTAATAAAGCCATACCATTTCTTAAATCAAAGGAAAAAGGTTAATTCAATACAAACAATCAAATTCATGCTCCAAAATTATTTTAATATTTATTTTAATTAAATATTTGTAAAATGAATCTTTAAAAAGAAAAACCACATTCTATGGATATATTAAAATATTTAAAGACATAACTATTTCCACATCAAAATTGTAATATTTGAAAATATTAATTCGATGCAATTTTATTACAAATCTTGTTATCATGGCATGAAAAGAAATCATTAAAACTAATATTGATATTAAAATATTAATATTAATATTAATAGTAAAATTATAATCTTATAATATTAATATTATTAAATTTAATAATTTTCAGTTAATACAATATTAAATCTAATATAATATTAAATTTGTTATATTATAATATATATATTAATATATCATGATATATATTAATATATCATGATATATATTAACTGTAGATATATATCAAGTGAAGAACAAAGACATAGAGTGGTAGAGATGGATAGATAGAGTAAGTGACAAGGGAGAGATTGAGATAAAATGAAGGAGAGTGGAGAGGAGGAATGAAGGGAGAAATAAAGATAGGAGTAAGAGTGTGATAGGGGGGTAAGAGATAGAGGGAGACACTAAGATGTAGGGGGGATTTTCGGGGGGGGGGAGAAGAGGATAAAGGGATGGAGATACAGAAACGATTCGAGAGAATCAAGAGAGTGAGAGATATATGGGGGGGGAAAGAGGGAGGTGGGAGAGAAAGGGAGAGAGGGGAAGGGCTAGGTAGGTGAATTGAGAGAGAAGGGAAGGACCAAAGAGAGGACTTGAGAGAGAGCAGGAGAGAGGAAGAGAAAGAGAGGGAGGGAAATAGAGATGGAGTTGGACTGGGGGAGAGGGAGTGATAAGGGAGAGATGAAGAGAGATTTTGTATGTTTTTGGGTGAGATGTAGAGACAAATAAGGATATATGGAAGGAAGTGGGGGGAGAACAAGTGATCTGAATGTGGTCGATTAAGCACTAATGTAGTTTGATTAGTTTTTCATTAAGATTGATTGTTAACTGAAGAGAGCTTTAAAGTGAAAGACGACATAAACCAATAGCAAATAAATGATTAAAATAAAACATAAAATAGAGAGAAGAAGAAGCAAATAATTGATTACGGAGTTCATCCCAAGTGGACTACATCTCCAGGTCCACTTTCAAGTGGGCATCCACTTCATTAGGATTGATCCGAGGAAGTATTTCCACAGAAAAAAAAACTAGACTGATTATGCTCACAGACACTTTTGGTTATTGGCAATAGAAATCTCTCTCTCTCAGCTTTCCAATGCCTATCTCTATGCTCAATTCTGCCTCCGGATGGTGGAGCTATGCTGAAAACAAAATTGCCTCTATCCTTATGAAACTGAACTCAAATACACTCAATGTCCTCCATGAAAGAAAAATGGTTGATTTAAATAGGTTCAGGCCTCAAATTCCTTGAAGCCAAACTTAGCATGGTTGTTGCAGTAGATTTGGTGACTTGGGTCTTGGTCCTATCTCATAGTGACACCTAATACCTAGGGATAAGGTATTAACTTTAACCTTAGCGCAATATTAATTCAAAAAACCCAAAATAGCACCATAGGATAATATATATCCCCGATGGTCAGCCAAACCGCGCCGAATTGAGTAACTATTGGCATGTGAATAGGTGCTTGACATTTCGCGGTCTGTTCCAGTAGTTTCTCCGACATTTATTGCAATAGTCAGCTGCATGTGACAGTAGATCTCCGCTGCGGTCACGTTCAATGCTTATGAATCAGTTTAAAATGCGGTTAAACTTATATGTTAACCCCGATAGCCAACATATTCACATATTGCGTTGTTTCGACGTGGTTTTTAGACCACAGTTAACTATGGTGGGTTTCAAAACTTTCTTACAAATTTTTATATATTGAATGGTCTTATTTCATAGGTTTAATACAATGTTTTTGTGCTTAGGTTTAGTTCTTAGGATTAGTGCTAGGTTTTAGGTCTTAGCACCATTAAATGATTCCATCTTCCACTTTAACATAGGTGTTTAGGAATAGGATTTAGATCATTACATTTATAAGGTATTTCACCATAGTAAACCTAGGACCCAATTTCACCTTCACATCCCAAATTCAAAACACATGATGACCATAACAACTGAAGGAAATTTTCACTGGCGAATTGACGATACTGAAGACTGAACCAGACATCGGACTTCTGGAGTTGACTGGACCTCTCTGCCGAACTGCATTGAACAAGATCCTCCTGGATCAATCCTCTCCACTTGAAAGCTTTTGGACCAAAAAAGTTTTATTTTAAAAGGATATCAGGTGAGGGTACAACTCCCTCACTTTTCTGATCTCTATCTATCTCGACTTGCTCGGATTCATGCCCTTGAGTCCCACTCGAAGATATTCCACATCTCCTCTCCTGGAAGTATGAACTCTTCTATCCAAGATGGTATCTTCCTGAAACTTTGTCATGTACTCAAGTGATAATTCGTCAATAGAAGGAATCTGTGTATCATCCTCGGGATCAACAGTCATCGGAGGTTCATACAATTTTAGATTTTAAACGTTCACAACTGAGGAAATATGCATGTAAGGTGGTAAATATAATCGGAATGCATTATTGTCAATATTCTCAACAAAATTGAAAGGATCATACCTGATAGATTTCAATTTCTTACCTTCTCCTTTCAACCTGACTTTGCTGATATACAACCATACCTGATCGCCGACCTGAAAATGATGATTGAATTGATGCTTGTCATGGCGCAATTTGTACTTGGCTTGACTCAATGCTTGTTGTGGCATAGTTAGAGAAGAATGTAAGGCTTGATTGTAAGCTTGATGCACATAAGGTAAAGATTCATCCCACAACTTAGGATGTTTACTGCAGTAACCTCGAAGAATATGTATCCTAGTCCTCTTCACCATTTCTGTCTGTCCTTCAATGAGATCCATGTTGTCCCATAGTCGCAAAAGAACTAGAAGTGGCATGTACAAACCAATCTTTTGATTTCTTGGCTTGCTTGTTGAACACATCACACATCCTTTAATGTACTTCACAATTGTTTCATACATATGATGCCAGTTACAATACCTTTGACTTTGTGCCATAGTCTTGCTTATGCCAAAATGTCCTGCAATACGAGAAGGATGAGCTTCTCGAATGACTTGCGCTCTTTCTATCTATGATATGCACAACTTACTCAGATGATATAACAATTTGTCATGAATATGATAATTTACTTCTTCTATCTGAGTATCATGAGTTAGTGATTCATAAATATCTTTGAAATCATCATTAGTACTATATTGTTCTACATAACTTTCATGTTTCAATGAACTATTTTGTAGTACTACTGAAGTATTCAAAGACAGTCTAGATAGCATATCAACTACTTTATTTTTTACACCTTTCTTGTCCTTAATTACTAAGTGAATTTGCTGAAGAAATCTCATCCATATGTAGTGGTGAGATTGTTGCAAGTTAGTAGGTGATTGAATGTATTGAAGCAACTAATGATCTATGTGAATCACTCTTTCCATTGCATAACCACTAGCATCTATTTTAACTTCAAATAGCTATTGATGATCTAATAATGCTATGAAATTTTTCTGCTTAAATGAATCAAAAACTTTAAAATAGACACACATTCCCCATGTCCCTTTTTTCTTAGGAACCAAAATTATGGGTGAACCACATGGAGATGAACTGGGTCGCATGAATTCTTTTCCAACCATCCTTGTAATTTGTTGCTTTATTTCTTTGTGTTCTATAACTGACTTGTGATACATTCCAAGATTAGGAAGAGGGGAAACAAAAATTAATTACATCTCATGTTTGACAGTGCAAGCTTTTGTGATCCATAACATTTTAAATTGTAAATCTTCTGGGAAATCACATGGGAAATTTTGAAACCGGCGCATTTTGAACTACCAACTGTAGTTCATCATCAGGATAATGAAGATTGGCTGATCAGACTATCCATTTATATACCAGGAAGAGAGAAGCAACGGTCAAAACCCAAAGAAAATTAAAAATGTTACAACATTCAAAAATTAAAAAAATAAAATAAAAATAAATAAAAGTATAAAATAAACCAAAAAATACCTCAACCTTGAAAGCTACGAATTAACCCAGAAAAATTAAATAAGGACCAAGTCAAAAAATGAAAATAAAAATAATATAAAACCATAAACTAAAAGTATTTCCTTTTTATAAAGTAGATGTTTTGGTTCTTTACCTTTTTAACCAAATTACCTTCATACTGAAATTCACAACCTGAACAAGCATCATTAAGATCCTTATGTTGTTCTTTTACCGACATGAGTATGTATCTCTTACTTGAACTTATTAAGTGCTTCATCTGATTAGCATTAATTAAATTCAAGTGATTTTTGATTTTATGTGCCCAAACGATGCATTTAATCCCATATTTCTTGAGATGATACATATGCACTTTCCTATAAAATACTGCATCATGATCCTAGATATAAGGGCTTCCTAAAACAATTCCACATATGTCTAACAGTATCACATCTAGATCCACTTCGTCGATATAGTTAGCTGTGATTGCAAATTTTAACCAACGCTGTTTGGTAACATGAATTTGAGTTTGTTCCTTTAACTAGCCTAAAGGATATGGTTTTGCATGATTATGTGTTTTCAAACCCAATTTGTTAACCAATGATTCAGAAATCAAATTTTCTTGTGACCCCGTATCAAACAATGTATCTATATTTGTATGTTTCGAAGTTACCCTTATATGAAATAACTCGATTCTTTTATCTTCATCCAATTGTTTGATGCTTGAAGAAGCATAAGTACTAGCTTCATAAGTTTTACCTTTTGTAACCATAACAGTGATTTTTCCTTCATCACCTGAGTCGGATCCCAAGTCCAAGCCTTGGTGGATTTTTGTTTCAGCCTTCTTTTCACCCTTCTTCATTTGGAACTTCTTTGGCTTGAGTTTCGGATGAAGTTTCCAACACCTAGATTCATCATGGCCGATCCTTTGGAAATGTGTACAGGTAGGTCTTTCATCTTCCTTCTGAGTGTTGGCAGTCTTCTTTCCCTTTGACTTGTCCTTATTTTTGCTGTCTTTAGTTTCCAACTGTTTGGATGTATTTGGTGTAAAATCGAATGGTCTACCACCTAATTCCACATGAATAGCTTGAACACAAACTTCATCAAAGTCATTAGGATTGAACATTAATAATTTATGTTGCAAATATGAATGTAGACTGCCAATATACTTCAATAAAGTTTCTTTTGTGTCCAAAGGAATACCAAGTGCTAACGCTTTATTTCTGAATTCCTGTGTGAACTCTTGAACATTTTGTCCCTTACCTTATCGTAAGCGCTGCCAATTAATAACAAATTGATGTGTGTAACCCAATGGATAGAGTTGTTTCTTTAGAGCTTTTAAAAATTTAGTCCATGATGTGATAACTTTTCATTTACGCTTTAAATCTATCAGTGTCTTACCAGATCAAAGTAGTACCCCCCATTCTAAGTGTAGCTAACTAGGTCTTTGTCTTATCATCAATGATATTTTGAATACGACAATATACTTCTAATTGTTTTACCCAATTACATAGTTTCTCAGGTTCATTTCACCATCGTAGAAAGGTAATTCAAACTTAACATCAAGTTTAAAAAGTGGACTCTTAGGTTTCTTTTCTTTTTCTGATTCAGAACTAGAAGTAGAAGAAGATGATGATGATGATGGAGATTATGGAGGAGAAGGAGATTTATCTTCTTTTCCTTTACCCTTGTACTTCTTTAATTCCTTCAAAGATGAGGCCGCATCTCTCATCTTCTTATCTTCATATAATTCTGCCAACATCTGCTGCATGTTTAAAAACATATGATGGATTTGATTCTCATCCATGGGTTTCGATTCAGTAGTTTCATGAGTCTCAACGTTCTCAGTCCCTGTCATCGTTGATTGATGAACAACTTTCCGCTTTCCAACCTCTGGATCAAATTACTCAAGATCACCTTATCCACATTGAAAGCCCAACCTGGTTAACATCCACTAACAAACAAACTACAAAGCACAACCTGCTCTGATACCAAAAATGATCTGAATGTGATCGATGAAGTGCTGAGGTAGTTTTATTAGTTTGTCATTAATATTGATTGTTAACTGAAGAGAGCTTTAAAGTGAAAGACGACATAAACCAGCAACAAATAAATGATTAAAATACAACATAAAACGGAGAGAAGAAGAAAAAAATAATTGATTACAGAGTTCATCCCTGGTGGATTACATCTCTGGATCCACTTTCAAGTGGGCGTCCGCTTTATTAGGATTGATCCAAGGAATTATTTACATAGAAAATAAACCAGATTGATTGTGCTCGCAGGCACTTTTGGTAACTGACAATAGAATTCTCTTTCTCTCATCTTTCCAATGCCTATCTCTGCACTCAACTCCACCTCCGGACGGTGGAGATATGTTAAAAACAAAACAACCTCTATCCGTATGAAATTGAACTCAAATAAACTCAATGTTCTCCATTAAAGAAAAATGGTTTGTTTAAATAGGTTCAGGCCTCAAATTACTTGAAGCCAAACTTAACATGGTTGTTGCAGTAGATTTGGTGACTTGGGTCTCGGTCCTATCTCATAATGACACCTAATACCTAGGGATAAGGTATTAAATTCAACCTTAGCACAATATTAATTCAAAAAACCCAAAATAGCACCATAGGATAATATATATCCCTGATGGTCAGCCAAACCACAGGGAATTGAGTAATTGTTGGCATGTGAATAGGCGCTTGACATGTCACGGTCTGTTTCAGAGGTTTCTCCGACATTTATTGCAATGGTCAACTGCATGTGATAGAAGATATCCACCATAGTCATGGTCAGCACTTATGAATCGGTTTAAAATGTGGTTAAACTTATATGTTAACCCCAATAGCCAACATTTTCACATAATGCACGGTTCCGACGTGTTTCCAGACCGCGGTTAACTGTGGTGGGTTTTCAAAACTTTATTATAAAGTTTTATATACCAAATGGTCTTATTTCATAGGTTTAACACAATGTTTTAGCGCTTAGGTTTAGTTCTTAGGATTAGTGCTAGGTTTTAGGTCTTAGCACCATTAAATGATTCTATCTTCCACTATAGCATAGGTGTTTAGGAATAGGATTTAGGTCATTAAATTTATAAGGTACTTCACCATGGTAAACCTAAGACCCAATTTCACCTTCACATTTTGAATTTGAAACACATGACGTGTTGAAGTTTGCAACAAGAAACAATGAAGGAGGAATCCTGAAACATCATCCTTGATCCTAGTTGAAAAATAATCACCTAAACTAGTGGGGCCCACACAGGCTATTTTTAGGTGTATGTCTATTTTTAGACATGGTGAGCATATTCTATAAGTTGCAGGATGCTATTTGTAGATGGTTGGTCAAATGTGAAAAATAGATGAGATTATATTTTTAGAAGATTGGGCGAAGTCTATTTATAGATTGTCGATCTAAAAATAGATGCATGTCGATTATTATTAGCTCTTAATAATAATCAGACAATAAACATCAACTTATTCTCGTAGAGCACTTAATTTCAGTATACAAATGTTTCAAATCAGTGGGATGAAGGAATTATCCAATTCCTAAGGGTTTACTGGAGTTCATGCATGGAGGACTCAGTTAGAACTGAAGTGGCAAAGTTATGACAGAGTTGGAAGAGTAGTTCATGGAGTTGTATTCAGTTTAACTCAGTTAGACTCAGTTGAGGTAGTTGTATCTAATCTAACTGAATGATACACTAGTGAGAGTGGAGTTAATTAATTAGTTAATTAATTCACAAATAATAACTCATTAATCAACTAAACAATACAACAGTTAACTATAGTGCATGTCAGATCCAGTGGAGACCCGGTGCAGAGATAGGTGAAAGGGTGAGATAGACTATCTTTTGTAACCATAGTGGTGCATGGATTACATCTACATGTAAATTGGAGTTTCCAATGATAATAACGTAGTCAAGGAGAGTGGGATTGCATCGAATTGGTCTTTGTAATCAGCTTGGATTGCGTAGTGGAGGCAGGCTAGCAGGAGGGTAAAGATCGGTGCATGGATTTGCAGATTTCTTCTATGTTAGTGTGTGATGATGGATTGTACTGAGAGCTTGATGTACTAAGATTTGTATGAGATTGTTACATGATATCCATGATACATAATATATGATAGTTGGGGTTTTCAACTTCAGGCTTTCTCGTTAAACAACTGTATTATGTGTGATTGTTTTTTATGCTTCACATGTGTGTGCAATTAATTCTCTGCAAAATATTAACAGTGGAATGATTATGTGTTTTGCAAGAAGTTAAATATTGTTAGATAAGGGGAATCTAGGACATATTCATGCTTAATGTTACACCAATTTTTTGGTCATCTAACTCATTATCATTAGATGAACCCAGGTACACCATGTAAGACCAATTTTACCTTAAGTAAAATTTCTTTCACCATGTCAAATAACATTTTTCCATATTTCTTGGTCATATTTAACCCAAAACAAGGAAATTAATTAAATAAATCATTATTTATTTAATTATATCCCCATCATCTCCCTAAAATAATAAATAAATCATGTATTTATTTTGTTTTTTATAAATAAAGGAATTGACCTAAGTCAAAAGACCTTTTCCCTCCAACAAATATAATAAAATATTCCTAAGGGGTGGTTCTAGAATTTGATTAATAATATTTTATTCATGCACTGAGTTCTAGAACACCCCAATATTTTGTTATAAATAGAAGGGGTTTCCCCATTCATTAGTCACCTTCATTGCATTAGATCACACTAGATCTACTCTTGGTCACCATTTTCCATTTTTGCCTTGTGAGCTCCCATTGAGTTCTATGTTTGTTTGGGTTTTCTACCACAATAAGAGAGAGGAATTTTAGATCTGAAACACTGAGGACTTTCAAGAACCCATCCCATTGAGGAGAACCGGAAAACTCCTTTCTTGTTTTCCTCTCAGGTGCCCCATTCTTTAATATAATATAAAATTCTTATAAATACATTGTTCTTGTCTTGTCTATTGGATGCATGGAGCCATATTATTTTTTATCTGCTTTAATGTCTTTTATGCTTAGATCTGGATTTGTGCAGCAGACTTAAAGATATTTTGCAGCCATAATTGATGTTAGGGATATTTGTTATGCGTAGCTAAAGTGATCTTTTACGACGAAAGATTCATACTAACAATTGGTGACTCCACACGGGTTTTCTTTTACGACTGCTGTCGTTTTATATATTCCTGCATATCCAGCTGTTTCAGACCCTAGGGTTTCTCTTCCATTTTTTGTTTCTCCTATTTTTATGGTGTTTTCCACCTCTAAAACCCTCAAACAGTCAAATTTTTACCTTCAGTGTGTTTCTGGCATTATTGCGGAGGTAACAGACATTAGCCGCAGCTGAGACGACAATTTTTTTTGAAATCTGCCGCCGAGAGAGCCGGATCTGCAGGTCACACTTATCGGCTCAAAAAGTGTGACCTGGCCTTGAGGGCACACTTTTCTACCCAAAATCTGCGACCTGGATTGAAAACAGGTCAGAACCTGCGACCTTCCCTTTTTTCTGCAATTTTCCATCACTTTTATGGGTTTGTCTGAAGCCTCTGTCAGGGTTTTCCAGTCTCTGTCTTCGCCGGTTTAGACCTGTTTCTGATCTGTTTCACTCAACTAAGTGGGAATCTTGCCCCTTAGGGCTCTAGTACCCTCCACTTTTTGTGGGAGAGTTTTTGTTGTTTCAGAAGTCTGAATTTCCAGGGTTTCAACCTTTTTGCTTCCAGATCTGATACCTCACTTTCAGATCACTTTAGATCATCTCTTCCCCCTTTCAAATTACCTCATATAGTTTTGTTTGGGTTAATTTCTAAGGCCGCCTCCTTGTCCCTTCTCTATTTAGCTGATCTCCTCCTTTTTAGAATCAACCTTGCCTCTACCTCTTTGCTGTTCTCTGCACCTCTTTTCAGCAGAGTTCTCCTTTAGATCCCTGTCCCTCCCAACCTTAGATCTATTAGCCTCTTTTTAGCGTGCTTTGCCTAGTTTTTTCCTCTTATAGACTAGTTTTGAGAGACCCACCTTCTTGGGTTAGATTGATGCATTGGTAGCTGTTAATTTTCTGTTCTTTTGGTCTTATTTACCGCATATTTATTTTCAGTTACGCAACAAACTTTTTCTTTTACTCTCAAAACGTCTGGGTTTAAATAACTAAAATTAACGCACGCCACACACTGACCCTAAGTGAAGAAGAGCTTGGTTAACACCACCTGGCAAAGAATTTAAAATCAATTGACACTGCACCTCTCTGCCCTTGTTTCAACATTGATCTCACTTGATTTTACCCCTCCCTACCCCTGTCAGTTTTCTTCTTCCCGTCATCATTGCGCCTCCAAGGCATTTGTCTTGGTGACTTCTTGGCTCTCACCCTTAGTTTCCAGTTGGTCGACTTCCTACTTTCCGTCGTCATCGAGTAAGTCTTCCCCCGAGTCTGCACTTCAACTCTTCTTCTGATTGTTCGGGTTCTCCCCCTACTCCTGGTTCCCCACCTGTTACCTTCACCATGTCTAGTTCAGGACCTAGCCCTAACCCCAGTTCTACTCTGGGTCTGTTTCTAGTGGAACCACTTCGGGAACTACCTCGACTGCCCCATTACTCCCTTATATGGCTGGCCTTTGTCTCCCTGATTTCAATCAACTGATCAATGACCTTATCTGCCACGATGTTAGTTGGCCTGCTATGCCAACCAAGCTCCCCTCTGACATTCCCAAGTTCGAAGGCCTTACTAGCGAAGATCCCTCCAACCATATCAGATCTTTTCACATGTGGTGTTCCTCCAATTCCATTACTGATGAATCCATTCGTCTTGGATTGTTCCAACGCACGCTCACCAGCGAAGCTCCTAAATGGTATGTTGATCAAGCCACCTCTTCCCATACCACCTTTGCGACCATTTCCCAAGCCTTTCTATCTTATTTCCAGCTCCCTCTCTGATACGACACTGGTATTGAACTCTTAAATTATTTCCATCAATCCTCTTCGACCCGCCTTTCTGCTCATGTCCAGGAATGGCGACGAAGATGGAGCTTGTGTCGCTCTCCCCCCTTTGAAGATTGGGTTTACATGGACTGGTTGCTTCGCTCTCTCTTACCTCCCATTGGCAAGGATGTCGCCTCCCATTTTCCCCAAACCGAAGAAGCCGCCCTCCAAATCGCCTTGAAATATAACCTTATCTATGCCCAATCTGGTTATGTTTATATCGTCCTTCCTGACCTCCCCAAGCCCGGTGGCCCTAATGCCTCGGGGGCATCTCACTCTGCCGATGGTATCATTGGAGCCCTGTCCCATACCTCTGCCCAGCCTCTTCCGGGCTTCCCTCCAGGGGGGGGCAGCCCCTCCGGCATTTTTTCCCCTCTAGGTAGCATGTATACAGGATACAGAATGCCTTCTCCTTTTTCCCACCCTACTGCTTACCTCAATTTTTCCCATCCTACCCCTTATCCATATCCACAACTTGGTGTCTCAGCTCCTCCAGCATTCAGACCTTCCACTCCTTTTCCTTTTCCACCCTCGCAACTGCAATTACTACCCCCTCCAGGGCAAGTATTTTCACAGCAGGGGGCACCTGATTTTATTCCTTCTCAAATAAAGAGAAAAGGCAACCAATCCACTTGTGGTAACCGGGGACCCAATCCTTCCAGTATCGACCCTACCACTGCCAACCAGCCACGGGGCTCTCAGCCCAAGCTGGACAGGCCACTTCGCACCAATAAGCCTTGTTCGTGTTGAGGTGTTTATGGTCACTACACTCATGATTGTCCCTTATTACCAAAAATGCAGCAGATGTGGGAGTCTCAGGCCACCATGCAGGAACAACACTCCTCCCCTGCTGTCCCTCCCACCCCAGCTACTTCTCAACCCACTGTGTTTACTGATCCTTTCCCTCAACAAGGATTCATGGCCACTCAACCCCCTCATGCCCCGGTAACCACTCAAACTTCCCCTTCTTATTCATCTGATTACCAGATTCTCATGATGGCATCTGACCCACCTCTCACCGTCAACCTCAACCTTCAAACTTGGTCCTGCTAGTATTCCGCACCTCCCGTTTCGTCTGTCTCCAAGTCTCCATCTTACGGTCCTACAGAGCCTCTATCGACACCCAATGGTCCCTTGCAACTCCCTCCGCCCAAAGATGAGTTTCATCCCAAGACTCCTAAGGGACCATTACGCTGAAATGCTGCCTCTTGTAGGGCTGCCCATTCATCTAGCATAGTAGATGATCTGGCGCAATCTCCTGCTGCCATTTCAACATTGGAACTCTTCCAGTCGTGTCCTTCCCAAAAGAGGGCTCTACTATCTGCCGTGGGCGCTGTAGATCCTGCTGATGACCAATTGATTGTTTTCGACGCCCGTCCGTCAAAACATCCCCCTCTTCCTCCTTCGGTTGCTTTCCAAATCCCCGTCAAAATCAGAAATGCCAATGTTGCTCGGTGTATTATTGATGAGGGGGCATCTACCTGCATAATTTCCTCTTCGGTTTGGAAACAACTCAGATCCCCTGAGCTGGCCCCTTCCACAATCACCCTTCGTGCTTGGGACGACCATGCCTCCCAGCCCATTGGCCTATTCTGTAATTGTCCTATCACCCTTGCAGGCAAGAATGTTTGTGTCGATGTTGAAGTTATTGATGCCCCTCTTGACTACAACATTCTCTTGGGGTGTAGTTACACCTATGCCATGTCTGTCATCCTATCCGCAGTCCACCGCAAGATGTTATTTCCTCATAATGGCAAGATTGTCACATTGAGCAGTTGACCTGCCATGAAACAAAATCTCAGACCTCCCCTGAGTCCACCATCTCTACCATCACCAATAAACCCACTTTTGATTCTTTGACCAGTGTTTCCCCTGGCATCTACAAAGACTCCTATTTTCTTGGAACTTTTCCTGGTCCTCCCCCTCCTCCTGTCTCTGACCCCAATTTAGCGAATGTTTGCATGATGCAATCGTCTCAGGCTGACCTTCCACAGCCTACTCTAGCTAGTCAGCAACCTCCATCTTGCCCATCGCAACCTGCTTCTAGCTCTTCTCTTAAAGCGACCAAACCATTTTTGCCTAGTCCTTCCCATCCACCTCCCACTCACGAACCTCCCTTCCCTCCTCAGTCGGTTCCCTTAGGTCCCCACCATATGGGAGTCGTCCCTCTTGGTCATTACCCAGCCGGTCAGATACCTTTCCTTGGTCCCCCCCTAGCGTTTATTCATTCCCCGTCATGGCCACCCTTTCCCTACCTAATTTAACCTTGGGAATTCCAATATGATATCTTACTCCTCCAGCCGAGACCCCACTGGGCCACCCCAAACCATACATAGCTATGACACCGGTGCAACCGATTCCCTTCGCTCCTTCCACCACTACAATCCCCCTAGCCCCTCCACAGGATCCTCCCCATGTTGCAACCCATACAGGCAAGAAAAGAAAAACTCGAAAGGGGGCATCCAAAGACAAGGCCACCACACCCGACCCTACCCCCCCCCCCCCCCCCCCCCCACCCGCCAAGCCTTGTGCCTTGTGTGATGGCATCGGTCATCCCACCCATACTTGTCCTGAGTTGCCCCGTATCCAACCCATGGTTAAAGTCGCGTTCCTTGACTCTACAGTCCCTAAAACCTCTGTTTCTTCCTCATCCATAGCCAAGACCTCAAAGAATCTTCGCACCAACAAACCCTGTGCTCTGTGTGGTGTCCATGGTCATTAATCTCACCATTTTCCTCACCTCACGCATTACCGAGTGTCTTTACAGATCATTTGTGAGTACGAAATTGAACACAATCAATCCGCCTCTCCCATCCTTGCTTAATATGCGTTAGGTCTACTCGAGGATCCTCCTGCTACCATTGACATTCCTCCCCCTGATGTTGAAATGTCAGAATTTGTTGCTCCCCTCCTATACCTATCATCATCCGCGCGACCATCGGAGTACATTCCCTTCGAATCGCCCCTATCTGTTCTTCTTGATCCTCCTTCAGACACATTCTCGGGCTCTTCATGTTTTGACCATATTTTTACTTGTTCTTCTGTCATTCCTCGTGATGACCCGTATCTGCACCTCTCTTTCCGTATTGATGATTTATGTAGCTTTGCAGCGTTATATGGTCTGCTTGACCCTTCCATTCCTTCCCATAATCACGATCATACCATCCGTATCTTCGATGTTCTTCGCAACCTGAGTTCTCATTCTTCATCCCATAGTTCTCATTCATCTCCCTCTCATCGATCTATGAGTCCTAGACTTCCTACCCAGACTGCTCCCTCCCATAATCGTCAGTGGATGTCTATCCTCTACTCACGCTGCCATCATTTTTCTCATCCCTCCCATTTGTTGTCCTGTGACACTATTACATCGGCCCTCTCCTCCACCCATTATCTTGGTTATGCCAATGGGGAAAGTCACTCTTCCCGGAATCTCGTTTCAGCAGCATGGGCCATATTTACCCCCTTTCATACCCTGGTTCTTGAAAATGGGCTTTGCATTGGTAATGCCACCAATAATCAGGCTGAATATGATGAAGTACGTGGCCTTTTAGCCGATGCCCTATCTCATCACATCCTCCATTTGCATGTTCATTTAGATTCCCTGCTTCTTGTCTTACAACTTAATGGTGTCTATCGTGTGCATAACCCTATCCTGTTTAGACAATATCTACGGGTGCAACTTTTGATACGTGAATTTAGATTCATTACTTTCACCCATATCCCTCGACATCAAAATCACTACGTAGATCAAATCGCAAATCATGTTCTAGAATGAAATTTATCACACACATGACAATAACATTTCACATCATCAAAAAAATGTACATAAATCATATATATATTATATAACATGTGCTTTTAGAGTCCATATGCTCTGAAACATACAACATGCCCATAGCATGACACAAAAAACAAAACTACAAAATGGGGGCACCACTTGCCCCTACATCAACGCTGGGGGGCACCACTTGCCCTACATCTAATCACTCTCTAGAGGATCCTGAGCCAACGGCTTTGCTCCTACAGCTCGTAGATCACGCACAGTCTGATCGGCCATCGCTATGCATCGCATGATACCTCGCCATTCCGAGGGTAGCCCAATACATAACTTTATGTATTGATCATCTAAATCCTGCCAACCACGCTCCGACACACCGGTCAGCAGCCCCTCACATCTACGATGGATCTACTCCACAAGAGTGGCCATATCCTTGTTCTGTGTTGTCCTTGATCCACTAGTACCTGTAGCTCCTGCTGCTGCAGGTCGTCCCATATATCCGGTCGGTTTAACCGGAGCTATATCTGCATTCCCAAAAATATAAAGATTAGTACCATGAATACTAGTCACAAAATCTAAAATGAACATAACAGATTAGTAGCTTATCACTTACCATCGGGACCCAACACTCGACCAGGTGGAAGCAGCCAGTCTGGATCTCCTCTATAACTCATCCCACTATATGGATATTCGTCTATGTATAGTGGCATCTGATCCCAATGGGCGAAGAATTCTGGTCGAAACACCCGTCCGACTACCCCTCCTCCTCCTCTACACAGTAATCATCCCCACTGACGCATCTGGGGCTCTCTTGGACCTCCATCAAGTAACTGTATATGAGGTAGCAAGGTCGGGATCTTCTCAAAGAAGAAAGAGCACAAAACCGTCCCATAGGCACAATCATGATTCACTTGTCGCTTGCATAGCGAAAACTGTCGTTTCACCGACACCAACATCATCTGGGCCCACCCATAGTAGGTCCCCCCCAACACACTCTCTACAATCATCATCTGCCCTCCAGTGATGTGATGGAACGCCTGGCTGCCAAAGATCTGCAACACTGTTGTGGCCATTGCTCGGGTCTCCAACCTCTCTAGATCCCCAATGGATATCCGAGTCCCTTAAAATAGGACATCTGGTTGACAATGTCGATCAAAAAACTCCATAATGTTACGCCCCTGTGGTAACACTGGCTGCGTATTTCCCACCATCCCTAATGGTGGGAGACCAGTCAAGAAATATAGATCCTGGACCGTCAGCTCGATCCTGTGCCCCTACACTATAAACGCCTCATGATCTGGATCCAAATAACTGATAATCCGAGCCAACAAGGGCTCTCTAGCCCGCATCAAAGGGTTCTCCAAAAATTTCAAAACCCCATACCTAGCCAGTGCATGACGGACACCCTGATCTTCTTGGATTTCCGTCCGTAATGTACCTAAGTCTCTCTCTCTCCACTTGATCCATATATCTGCCATATCTGCACAAAACCATCATTTTTTTCAGTCTACAGATCAGCAAAACTCCATTAACTTACATCAAAATTGAATCTCAGCCCATAACAACACTGAAACTTCCCACCTCTAACAGGTCGCACTTTTTGGGCAAATCCTGGGCCAGGTCGCACTTTTCAAGCCAAAACCTGTGTCCCAGGTCGCATATTTCACCCCAAAAAGTGTGACCCTACCGTAATGAAGAAGTAGGGGCAATTACTGAGATTTAAAACCCTAATCTGAAATTTGAAACCATCAAAAACAAAGAGTAAGATGAGGCCTCTTACCTGCAACTGAAGGATCACGATTCCAACGGTCGATTTGTCTGCTACAATCACCGCAAGATTTAGGGCCTTCTCTCCTCTCCACATTCACCATAGCTACACAAGCAAATGAATGATTTTGGAGGGAAAATGCCTTATTATAAGAAAACCACTATTTTTTCTTTTGCCCACTGTGACCAAATCGTAGCCCCGTTTGACACACCGTCCACATCGTTGGAAAGCTCTCACTGAGCACTCAGATGGGTATCTGTCAGTTTTCCATGTTTTTATACTTCACTAGGACACATTTTTTCCATGAAGGGTCTATTAACCTCTTCTCAAAATCGAACTTCTTCACTGATGACACTTGTACTTGGAGCACCACTTTGCCTCCTTACTCGTCTTTGTTCATGTTGATTTTCATCATGAGCTACCCTATTGTACTCATGCTTTTATGGTCCCCCATTGGACCCTTACTATGAGGCAACACCATCGATTCACCCTTGTTTAGAGCATCCGAGTCAAGTCCTCCTCACATTCATGGAGTCAATTCTGAGTCCCTTTGTACCCCGCTCTAGTCCTCCATCCTTTCTTGCTTGGTCCCTCTCTCGTGTTGCACATTATGGCCTTCCATACCCTTGTCCCTTATCCCTCATGATATTGTGTCCGTCGCTGCCAAGCCATTCATGCCCTTTATGATCTAACAAGGGAAGTCGTCCAACCGCTCCTCCGTACCCCTCATTCCATCATCATCATTAGTGTATATATGTTCGTCACTTTACTCTTTTCCCTCGTGCCTTAGTTTGGGTTCCCTTATTGCCTCACCTATGGCGGACCTACTTCTATCGACATTAGCTCATTTACTCCAGAAGCCAGGTCTAGGGGGCAGTGTACCTTGGTTCGAGCTCTTCTCAGCATGATCGTGATCTATACACTTGATGGTCGAGTGATGCAGCATCAGTTAGTGGTGATTCCCGGGCGTGTGTGAGACATCTCAACCCTCATGAGGGGGTGGCCCTGCAGGTAGCCCCCGACATGCCCGGATGACTTCTTCATTTCTTCCCTTGATGCAGCTCCTCTCATTTGATGATATTGGCCTCAACTGCTTGCAACGCCTCTTCGATTTGCATGTACCAGTCAAATGTTGCGAGCCCTTCCCCGTGTGTAGGGGCATTTGGGTGTATTTGTATCTCATGTACTAAAATCTTCTTGTATAAGTCCTGAAGGTTATTCCAGGCATCGCATATATGTGGGATTCATCAATTTATTTATCTGGCTCATGTTTAGGCCAACACATGCTTCATTATTGCGTTATGTGGTTTTCCAGGCACCTTATTCTTTGTACTATTGTCTCGGCGGGCATAGGTATGCCTTCCCCGCCGCCTTTAACACTAGTACCACTTCATCACCTAGAGACTTGTTGCACATGTAAGTTTCGTCTCCTCTGGGTCTAGTCCTTTAGCACATTAAGACTACCTTACATTCCTCTCTCTCACTTCCCTCTTGATACCTAGTGATTGAGTTCTTACAACGTACTTCGGTCATACGATTTTCTCCTAACACTCGTACGTTGGGGGGCAATCTGTTACACCAAATTTTTGGTCATCTAACTCATTATCATTAGATGAACCCAAGTACACCATGTAAGACCAATTTTACCCTAAGTAAAATTGCTTTCACCATGTCAAATAACATTTGTCCATATTTCCTGGTCATATTTAACCCAAAACAAGGAAATTAATTAAATAAATCATTATTTATTTAATTATTTCCCAAGAATAAATTATTTAAACCATTATTTAATAATATTCCTAGTTAAATTTGACTAAATCATTTTAAAATAATTAAATAAATCATTATTTATTTAATTATATCCCCATCATCTCCCTAAAATAATAAATAAATCATTTATTTATTTATTGTTTATAAATAAAGGAATTGACCCAAGTCAAAAGACCTTTTCCCTCCAACAAATATAATAAAATATTCCTAAGGGGTGGTTCTAGAATTTGATTAATAATATTTTATTCATGCACTGAGTTTTAGAACACCCCAATATTTTGTTATAAATAGAAGGGTTTTACCCATTCATTAGTCACCTTCATTGCATTAGATCACACTAGATCTACTCTTGGTCACCATTTTCCATTTTTTCCTTGTGAGCTCCCATTGAGTTCTATGATTGTTTGGGTTTTCTACCACAATAAGAGAGAGGAATTTTAGATCTGAAACACTGAGGACTTTCAAGAACCCATCCAATTGAGGAGAATCGGAAAACACCTTTCTTGTTTTCCTCTCAGGTGCCCCATTCTTTAATATAATATAAAATTCTTTTAAATACATTGTTCTTGTCTTGTCTATTGGATGCATGGAGCCATATTATATTTTATCTACTTAATGTCTTTTATGCTTAGATCTGGATTTGTGCAACAGACTTAAAGATATTTTGCAGCCATAATTGATGTTAGGGATATTTTTTATGCGTAGCTAAAGTGATCTTTTACGACGAAAGATTCATACTAACACTTAATGTATATAATTTCTACATGACGACCATAAAAAATGAAGGACCTTTTCACTGGCGAATTGACGATATTGAAGGCTAAACCAAACATCGGACTTCTAGAGTTGACTGGACCTCTCTGTCGAATTGCATTGAACAAGATCCTCCTAGATCAAGGAGAGAGAAGGATTGAGGGAGGGAGATAGTGATAGAGTTGGAGAGCGAAGAGAGAGAGGGGGGAGATAGAGGTATATGGGAGAGAAAGGGAGAGGGAGGAAGGGAGAGAGACAAACATGGAGTTGGAGGGGGAAAGAGGGGGAGGTAAGAAGAAATACACAGAGAGATAAAGGTGGAGAGTGAGAGAGAGGGAGTGATGAGGGCGATAAAGAGAGGGGGAGAGGGTAACAGGAGGGAAGAGAGATAAAAGGGGGATAAACAGAGAGAAGGGGAAGAGAGAGGGAGAGAAGGGGAAGAGAGAGAAAGAGAGAGGGAGGGATAGATAGATAAATATGGAGAAAGAGTGTGTATTATTTGAGGGTGATATTGAGAGACAAAGGAGAGGAAAAGGGAGATAGAGATATAAATGGGAGGTGAAGAGAGAGAAGAAGATAAAGATAGAGAAAGGGAGGGAGGGAGGAAGAGATAGATAGATATGGAGAGATATGGCATGTTTGGGGGGTCATGAGATAGAGAAATATAAAAGGAGATATGGGGGTATATATAGATATATATGGAGGGGGGAAAGAGGGAACACCATTTTTTCCATTAGATGCATTGATTTCAATGTAGATGATGATTTCTAATCGTATTTGATTTCTTGCACTAGATGCATAGATTTGAGTATAGATGTAATTATATTTGATTTCTTGCACTAGATGCATTGATTTAAGTGTAGATGTTGATTTCTAATCCCATTTTATTTCTTTCTCTATATGCATTGATTTTAGTGTAGATGGTGATTTCTAATTATATTTGATTTCTTGAACTAGATACATAGGTTTCAGTGTATATATTAATTTTTAATTATGTTTGATTCCTTCCACTAGTTGCATTGATTTCAGTGTAGATGTTCATTTCTAATATTTTTTGATTGCTTGCATCAGATGCATATATTTTAGCGTAGATGTTGTTTTCTAATCTTATTTGATTTCTTGCATTATATGGATTAGATTTTGTTAATATTGAGGATGTGAATTATTAAAAATATCTTTTAAGATTCGATTGAGGGACGAGAGAGAGAATACTATTTCTTGTATTACTATATTCATTTATTTTAGTGTAGACGATGATTTCAAATCCTATTTTATTTCTTGAAATAGATTAATTTATTTTAGTGTAGATGTTCATTTCTAATTATATTTTATTTCTTTCACTAGATGCATTGATTTCAATGTGGATATTGATTTCTAATCCTATTTGATTTCTTGCACTAGATTCGGTGATTTCAGTGTAGACGTGGATTTCTAATCCTGTTTGATTACTTTCATTAGATGCATTGATTTTAGTGTATATTTTGATTTCTAATCTCATTTTATTGCTTGTATTAGATGCATTGATTTCAGTGTAGATTTTTTTTTCTTATCCTATTTGATTTCTTGCATTAGATGCATTAGATGTTGTTAATATTGAGGTTATATATTATTAAAAATATATAATAGTAATACCTAGATGGACACTATTAAGAATTAATTAACTGTAAAAATTTGTGAAACCTAGAATTAAAAGTGAATAGATGTGAAAAACGAATCCTCTTGCAAAGTGAAAATTAATCCTTCACAATATCGTCTCCCTTCTTCAAAATTACTAATAGATATTTGCATATAACAATGTATTCAAAATATTTATAATAGGAAAATATATATTTATAAACATTCAAAACAAATCAAAATATTCTTGAAGGAGGTGTGATAATTGTTTAGAGAAAGAATCATGCAAAGATTTTATAAATCTAGAAAATCATTAAAAAAAATAAAAAAAATTATTTATTTCTTGACTTTGAAAAGAAACAAATAATTTCAAGAGTAATCATGATGCAGTAAATTATTAAAACTACTCTTCAAGATATATTTAGTAATACATGGAGGAACACTATTAATAAATATTTAGTTGTCAGAAGTTGTGATACCTAAACTTAAATGAAATAGATGTGCAGTATTAATCCTCTTGCAAACTATTTACAAGATTGTCTCACTTCTTCATCACCAACTAATTACTAATAGAAAATTACATACAAATAAAAATATAACACAACAACTGTAATATTCATGAATATTACCATCCAAATCCAAATGCATAAACACACAAACCACTCAAAACATCCAAACATATATGTACAAACCATTCAAGGAAAGTAACAAATAATAAATTAAAGAAGAGAATGAAATGCTCATGCAAAGAAAAGAAAACATAATGTGAATTTTGAAGTTAATATCAAACATACAAATAATAATGATAATATAAAAATGTGACATTGTTTCCCTCAACTGGAATTTGCTTATATCCATCTAACGCCGGATATATCATGCACCGAGAGGGATCAAATCCCTTAAGGTGAAAACCTCTCCTTAAGTTCTACATTTTGAAAACAAGGTTTGCACCTTGAGGGATTTGATCCTTCTTGGCACATGATAGATACGGTGTTAGATGGATCTAAGATGGTGGGATAAAATAATCCATAAACAACTAAGGGAATCAATAGGTTAAACCAACTCCACCATCACCATATCGTGATCTCACCTAAACCGGTTCAAAGATAAAAAAACCAAACCGAGCTTGGATGCCTCATAATTGCTTCACCATCACTTGAGGATTTTTCTTGTATCTACCCACATGTTGAGGGATTCTCGAAGAAAACCATCACCACCCCCAACCCTTGGGGATTTTTCTGAGAGCACCTCACCTACATCCAAAACCATCCAGAAAATCCAAAGCTCAACCAAGAATGAATCCCATCACATCATAGCTATCCAGAAATGGCAAGGTAAGGCTAAAACAACTTTTGAAATTCGACAAAAGCCATGCCACCAACAACAAACAAACCAAGTATGCACATGCATACACCATGCATTCTAAAATCAACTAGGAAATCGTACATGAAACCTATCACTTACAAGTATTCTCATTGAAGACGCTTGATCTAGCCTTTCCCTACTTGACCCTTTCTTCCTTTTCCTTCCTTTGTTTTTCTTTTACTTCCTTTTCTTTCCCTGTACTCCCTCCTCCTCTTACTTCTATTCTCATCTCTGAAACCAATTATGAAACAAAGTTGGAAAAATGTTACCAATTGATGGTGTGATTATTTTTATATTATTGATGCCCCCAATTTTCCTCATTTTCATCCTCTCAATCAACTTGTGACATTTCACCTTCATATTCTCCTAATTTCCTTTATTTTCATAAATAAAGTGCCAAAAACACATTTTTTCCTTTTCAAAGCCTTTACCATTTCCTTTGCCAATTTCCCCTTAGCCATAAACACAACAAGTGATGCCCACGAGGATATTTTTCCCAAATTTTAGCTTAGAATAAGTGTCCCATGACCTTGGAATTATTTTTCCTTTATTAAATTTATTACATGAATTTTTAACCAAGGGTTCTTACAGACCCCTCCTGCTTAAGGGAACACCACCCTCAGTGTTCTATGATACCTACAACTAACAAACCACTGAAAATAAAAACATACTTCCTAGTGAGCTGTATAACATAGCTCGTTGTAGTATCTACAATGAACAACATACTCAAAATCAAAACCATCATGACAACATGACAAAATGAAAACCATACCACTTATTGGAGCTTTATAACATAACTCATTGTTGTATTTACAATAAAAACCATACATTAATATGCAAAAATTCCAAAAATTCTTTACCTCGACCAGAAAAAATGAAAGACACATAGCCCGCATCTGATCAACCATCTCCCATATAGTAGCTTCATTGGGACCAAAATGCTTCCACTACACTTTAAATTTATCCATTTCTTTGTTTCGGAGCATGAGTTGTTTTCACCACAATATGCATTGAGGTTCTGACTAGAATTCTACTTTTGGTTCCACCTGTAACATAGACCAATCAATAACATGATTAACTCCATTTATATATCTTTTAAGAAATGAAACATGGAAAACATCATGGATTTTCATTGTTGAAGGCAGTGCAAGTCTGTAGGCCATTCCTCCAATCCTCTCAAGGATCTCGAAAGGCTCGCAATACTATGGTTCCGACTTGGCACATTATCCAATCCTCAAGGATCTCTTCATGGGCTTGATGCACAAGCACATATGCTCCCCAACATGAAACTCCTTAAATGACATGTGATGATATGCATAAATTTTATGCATGTTCTGTCATTCCTTTACATTCTTATTTATAACTTTCATTTCTTGTTCCATTTATGCCAACATATTCGATATAATAAGTACCCTATTTACTATATCACTCCAACTGATGGGAGTATTACAACTCCCAATATAGTGCCTGATACAGACTCATCCTTAGTGACTCTTGATAACCATTGTTGCAAGAAATCTCAACCAATGGAAGGTACTCATCCCATCTCCTTTACTGATGCATGGCATACATCCTCAACATTTAGCTTCCCTTTTTTGTAGATGATTTCAAAGTCATAACCAGTTTTTCATGTTTCATGCTTAAAGAAGGTTATAGGTGACAAAATTCCAGTTCAAACAATATTTCCAGAACTTGATGAGGAAGGAAAAATCATATTATAACCTAAAAAATTCACAGAAACAAGAACTCAACAACTACAAAATATATCAATTTCAGAGTATCTCATCAATTGGAAGAACTTACCCACTGGAGATTCTACATGGAAATATTTGAATTTTATATAGAAGCATCGAGATCTACATAAGCACTAAGGACCACTTTTTTTAAGGAGAGGGGCATGTTAGGTCCCTATAATTATTTTTGTTATTTTAGCCCCCTTATTGTTATTTTTGTACCCCTGTAACCCCCATATTGTTATTATTGTTCCCTTACATTATTATTATTAGGTCAGCTAGGATTATATTGTGACCCCATGGACTCATATATATAGAAGGAGGTCTTGTCATTTGTATCATCCAAGAATTGTTCATTTATTTAATGTAAAGGAGGTTTCCTCCTCGAAGGGCTTATTTCTAGGCCATTGATCTCTCTTTCCTTCTATTTTTGGAGTTGGTTTCATAACATTTGGTATCAAAGCTTTGAATTCTAGGGTTTCGCTGCTCCAAACAGTTCATCGTGGTATTTTCGCTATAAATTGTTTTCTACGAAGATTCAGAAGTTGTAATTTTTACCACACGAAGCCGAAATCCTGAGTAACTTCGTGTAAAAATTTTAGATCTTATTTCACAACATTTTAGGAACTATGATCTGTGGAAGTTAGGGATTTTGCAGGCTCTCGAATTTCATCTAAAAGTGGTGAACCTGGGAAAATAGTCATAAATATCTCTCTAAACATTGGATTGGAATTCTATAAAATGTGGCTGAAATTATACAGATTGTAGTCACCTGGATATCAATTTCAGAGCCTAAGGAAGAGACAGTGACATGTGGCACGTCATACAATTTCACTCTACTGAACTAGTCCATAATTAGGTCATTGTGGGAGATTGGGCATAACTTTGTCTTTAAGCATCCAAATCAGGTTAGACCTATGGCATTCGAAAGATGATTCATAGGGCTACTACAAGACCGAATTTCAGATATTGAAGATCTAAAATCACAGATATAATCCAGTTTCAATATTGAGCTCCTCAAAATCAAGAAAAAGGTGCGTATTTGTTTTTCAAATTATGTAAATCTTGTTTGAAAAATCAGTCTGAAGTGATTCCAAGGGAATATTGAAGTAAAGATATCAGTATTGGGTTCTAAAACTCCCCCTAAAAAGAATTCAACACCCATTAAGCCCTCATAATACTCTAATATGACTCATGAATATGAATAAGTGCAACATGATATATCAAAATTACAAGAGCAAGTGCACCTAATTTCGCTCTCGCAAAGAGCAACAAAAAATGAAATGGAAGTTTTGAAGAAATACATGGAAGCTAAGATGGATTATTTGAAGAGGGAATGGAAGCTAATATAGATGGTTTGAAGAAATTCATTGAAGCTAATATGGATGGTTTGAGGAGAGGCGTGGAAGCTAAGATCGATGGTATAGAAGAAAAAAATGAAAGACAACATAGAATACATGAACAATGATCTAATGGAAGGTTTGAAGGAAGTTTTAACAAAGTTGATACAAGAAATGATTCCTAATGGTGAAAAAATAGTAGAGGAAACTCATGATGAGAACAAAATAAATATTAATCATGATTTCATAAACTCGAACATTGGATGGAAGACCCACCATATTCCAAAGATTTATTTGAGGAAGTTTGATGGCAAGGATCCTGTAACATGGATACTACAGATGGATAAATTTTTTGATCTTAATAATGTGAAAAACACACAAAAGGTACGCATTGTAACTTTATATTTAGAAAAAAATACATTTGTATGGTATCGATGGCTTTTCTCCCGTAAAAAAATTGTCACTTGGTCAATTTTTAGGGAGGAAATGATAGCACATTATGAGGATTCATAGAGAAACACCTTCTTTCACTAATTGATAAATCTGAAAAAAAAGTGTTCAGTGGTGGAGCACATTGAGGAATTCAAACTATTGAATATAAGGGTAACTGATATTTTAGAGGAACATAGGATTGATGTCTTCATAGGGACTTTAAAGGATAACATCCAACATGAGGTTCGCCTTTGGGAACCTGATTCATTGGAGAAGGAATTCAGGTTGGCAATAAAAATTAAATGTAAACTTATGGTGACAAGGAAGCCTACCACTCACATCTATAAAGATGGAAGTGTTGCTACTCCTAGACTTCCACAACCTACAAGGTTGACACCACAAAATTTGGAAGAAAAAAGAGCAAAAGTTCTTTGCTACAGTTGTGATAGAAAATACACTAAGGGTCATAAGTGTGTTGAGAATAAATTATTTTACATAGATTGTGAAGAGGAGAGAGAAAATGAACAAGAAACTTGAAATGAAGAGGATATACACTAGGAACCAACCCTAGATAAAGAAGAAATGAGTTTTACCATATCATGTAATGCATTGGCGAGAATTACCACTCCTAAAACTCTCAAGATAGAAGGACATATCAAGAAGAAAAAGGTAATAGTGTTGATTGATTCGGGTAGTACCCATAATTTTATTCATTGTAAGGTAGCCAAGGAATTGAATTTATTCCTATAAATAGCACCAGAATGTCAAGTGATGGTTGCAAATGGAGGAACTATAAATAGATCTAGAAATTACCATAGTATAAATCTAACCATGGGGGAATACGTATTGAATAGTCCAATGCTTTCCATTCCAATGAGAGGTGCTGGTGTTGTACTAGGAGTACAATGGTTACAATATTCGGGGACGATAGCTTTTAATTTTCAAGAACTTTTCTTGAAATTATTTTTGGAAGGAAAGGAAGTCGAATTATAGGGTATCGTTGGGAATCTACGAAAGATAATAAGCTCTAATGTCATGAAAAAGATTTTGAAGAAAGAACAATGAGACGTAATTTCACAATTATTCTCACTAGAATTTCTAACTTCAAAATCATCTGTTTCTCTAGATCTCAAAAAAGTCTTGGACAATCATTCCAAGGTGTTTGAAACTCCCAAAGGATTCCCACTTATTCGTGATCATGATCATGTTATTCATTTGATTCTAGGAAGTGTTCCTCGAAACATCAGGTCTCACATATATCCTTATGTCCAAAAGAGTGAAATTGAACGTATGATTGTAGAAATGTTAGAATCTGGCATGATTCAACATAGTCGAAGTTACTTCTCTGTTCCAGTAGTATTGGTGCACAAGAAGGATGGATCATGGCTCATGTGTCTAGATTATAGGGAGCTCAATAAGCTCATTATTAAAGATAAAATTCCAATTACTGTTATTGAGAAATTATTGGATGAATTACATGGAGAAATTTATTTTACCAAGTTGGATCTTCATTTAGGATATCATCAAATTAGAATGAATATTGAAGATACTCTGAAAACAACATTTCGATCTCATGAGGGTCATTATGAATATTTGGTCATGCATTTTGGCCTTATCAATGCACCTTCTACATTTCAAGGGTTGATGAATTACATTTTCAAACCCTTCCTCAGAAAATTTATTTTGGTATTTTTTGATTATATACTAATCTACACTGGGTTTTGGAAGGATCATGTTCAACATGTTGACAGGGTGCTCAAACTATTGGAGAAGAAACAATTATATGCAAAAACCTCCAAATGTTTTTTTGGAGTACAAGAGGTGGAATATCTGGGTCATATTGTATCTCACGAGGGTGTTAAGATCTACACTAACGAAATTAAATCCATTAAGGAATGGAAAGTCCCCACAACCATAAAGCAATTGTGAGGATTTCTCGGGTTAACAGGGTATTATCGCAAGTTTGTTAAGAATTATGGGAGAATATCAGCACCTATAACAATATTATTGAAGAAAGATGCATTTTCATGGACTCCTGAAGCAACTAAGGCCTTTGAACATCTTAAAGAGGAAATGTGCCTAGCACCGACCTTAGCTACACTAGACTTCACAAAAACCTTTGTTTTGGAATGTGATGCCTCAGGAAATGGAATTGGTGTTGCTTTAATGCAAGCTGGAAGACCCATTGCTTTTTAAAGTCATCTAATCAAAGGAAAGTATTTACAGAGATCTATTTATGAGAAGGAAATGTTGGCAATACTACATGCACTAAAGAAACGACGACCTTACCTAATGGGAAGACACTTCAAGGTAAAAACTGATCATGATAGTCTTAAACACTTTTTGGAACAAAGACTATCTTCAAAAGAGAAGGAAAAATGGGTCACAAAGATGTTGGGTTATGACTTTGAAATCATCTACAAAAAGGGGAAGCTAAATGTTGTTACAGATGCACTCTCAAGAAAGGATGAAGAGGTGGAAGCATTGCTTTGTGCCATTTCTATTATCCAACCAGATTGGATAACTGAAGCAAGGGATGAATGGAAGAAGGACGAAGAAGCGTGGACACTCATTCAAAAGTTGCAGCAAGATCCTAGTACATTTGATACATTTAGTTGGAAAAATGATTCCTTATGGTACAAATAGCACTTATATCTTTGTAAGAATTCCGAACTAAAGAAAAATATTCTTTTGGAATTGTATGCCTCTCCTTTAGGAGGACACTCATAATTTTTAAAAACTTACCACAGGGTGAAGGAATAATTTTTTTGGGATGGCCTTAAATATGATATTCAAAATTTGGTAGTGGAATGTTTATTTTTCCAGAAAAATAAAAATGAGACAATTAAGACCCCGGGTCTTCTACAACCTTTATCCATTCCAAGTCAACTTTGGGAGGAGATTTCAATGGATTTTATCACAGGTTTATCTAAGTCCAAAGGAAAGAGTGTCATCATGGTGGTAGTTGATAGACTTACCAAGTATGCTCACTTTTGTGCATTATGTCATTAATTTAAAGAAAGTACAATTTCTAATGCATTTATGGAAAAAATTCAAAAGATACATGGAAACTCAAAGATTATTGTAAGCGACAGAGATCCCATTTTTACTGGAAATTTTTGGACGAAATTATTTTCTTGTTTGGGTACTCAACTAGCTCATAGCTCATCTTATCATCCTCAATCCGATGGTCAACTCAGATAGTGAACAAATGTTTGGAAGGATATCTTCGTTGTTTTGTATATGATAAACAAACACAATGGGTCAAGTGGTTACCTCTGGCTGAATGGTGGTATAACACTTCCTTCCATATTGCAGCAAAAATGACCCCATTTATGGCACTTTATAGGTATCATCCACCATCCCTCACATCATCTTTAAGAGAAAATTCTAAGGTTCAAGTAGCGGAAGATCACATCAAGCATCAACAAAAATTTCTCCAACTATTAAAGGATAACGTAAATTTGGCACAAAATCAAAGGAAACAATAAGCACATCAACATTGCTGTGAGAGAATGTTTTATATAGGAGACTGGGTATTTTTATGACTACAACCATACAAAAAAATTCCCTTGAAGCAAAGCTAATAAGGATAATAAATTATCACCAAATTACTATGTTCCTTACAAGGTGTTGCAAAATATTAGTACTATGGTATACAAATTGGATCTTCCTTCTTCTTCATGAGTGCATCTAGTTTTCCTTGTTTTATGCTTAAATAAGGTTATAGGTGACAAAATTCCTATTCAAACAATATTTCCAGAACTTGATGAGGAAGGAAAAATCATATTGGAACCTAAAACAGTCACGGAAACAAGAACTTGATAGTTATGAAATCAATCAATTTTAGAGTATCTCATCAAGTGGAAGAACTTACCCATTGAAGATTCTACATGGGAGGATGATAATTTTATATAGAAGCATCCAGATCTACTGAAGCGTTGAGGACAACACTTTTTTGAAGGAGAGAGGCATGTTAGGTCCTTATATTACTAGTGTAGCCCCTTATTGTTGTAAGTGTAGCCCCCTTATTGCTATTGTTGTACCCCTGTGACCCCCATATTGTTATTATTGTGCCCTTACATTATTATTGTTAGGTTGACTAGTATTATATTGTGACCCCATGGAATCGTATATATAGAAGGAGGTCTTGTCATTTGTATCATCCAAGAATTTTTCATTTATGTAATATAAAGGAGGTTTCCCCCTCAATGTGGCTTATTTCTAAGGCGTTGATCTCTCTTTTATTTTATTTTTGGAGCTGATTTCATAACATCTTCCTCGTTCTTAGAATATATCAAGATTTCATCAATGAATACAATAAAAAACTTGTCCAGATAAGGAGGCAACACACTATTCATCAAGCACATAAAGGTAGCTAGAGAATTATTCAAATCAAATGGAACTATAATAGACTCATAATTCCCATACCTGGTCCTCAAACAAATCTTGTATATTTCCTCTTCTTTGATGTCTACCTGATGATATCCTAATCTCAGATCAATCTTCAAGAATACAGTTTCTCCCTTCAACTGATCAAATAAGTCATCAATCCTCGAAAATGGGTACTTGTTCTTGATCGTCACCTTGTTCAGTTGCATGTAGTCAATGAAACTACTAAGAGTACCATCCTTATTCTTCACAAAAAATATTGGTGCACCCTAGGGTGATACACTTGGCATGATGTATCCCTTGTCAAGAATTTCCTTGAGATGCAACTTCAAATCTACTAACTTTGGCGTACTCATCCTCTAAGGTGTCTTTTATGCTGGTTTTGATCCTGGTACCAACTCATTAGAAAAGTCAACTTCCATGTAAGGAATAAACTATGGAATATTTGTTGGAAACACATCCTGAAACTGCTACAATATAGGGTACCTCTTGAATATTTCTACATCCTCAACATTCGTAGCCTTGTCCTTAGAAATATGAACTGCAAGAATCACACACCCCTTTTTGAAACTAAACTTAGCCTGCATAGCTATGACCATCCTCATTGAAGTATGGTTCTTTTCCTATAAGGTTATATGTTCTCCATTATCATCCAAACACTCAATAAAATTGACATAACAATCCAGCTTAGTCTTGTGAATATACAACCAATCCATACTCAAAAGCATATTCTATGATCCCAATGGAAGTACATTCAAATTTGCTGCTATAGGCATACCATTCAACTCAAATGCACAAGCTCTTACCTATTGATGAACTCTCTTCTTAGTACCTGTAGCCAACTACAACAACCAAGACTTTGCATGCACTTCTTTTCTCAAGCCACACTTAACCACAAGGTCAGGATTAACATAAATATAATTAGATCGAGGATCAATCAAAATAGAAACAACTCGACCACAAATCTTACTTTCTATCTCAATAATATATGCTTGTTGATCTGCATTCTTGTTTTCGATAGCTACATAAATTTGACGAATGTTATGACCAATATCTAGAACTATTTATGCCTCATGAGCACTATAGATCTGAGACATACCACTCTAGTACAATGAACATTCCTTCTTGTGATGATATTTTCCACATGTCCAACACTACAAAGGTAGCCTACCATCACCTCATTTCTACTACTCTCCATGGTGCGACCCATGTCCCTTCTCAATTGGATTGAAATTCTTGTAAGGAACCACATTTTCTTTCTCACCTACATCCCGAGGTCTTCCCCTCTTTGGTGGCCACTTCCCTTTAAATTTATCATTTCCCTTCAACTCATGCTTAGGCTCATCTTTTCTCTTTGACTTTGCATAACTATGATTCAACCTCCGGATGTCCTCCTCCAATGGTCTAGGCTCATTAAACTCAATATGGTCTCTATATGCTATTGGAAACCGATTGATGAATCTTTGAGTTTTATCCTTATCATAGTCGATATAAGGTACATACCTCAATAACTCCAAGAATCTGCTAGTGTACTCATCATCTGTCATAGAACCCATCTGCAACTCATAAAAATCCTTATCTTTGTCTTCATAATACCTCTCCAATAGGTACTTCTTCTTGAAGAGTCCCCCGAACTCATCCCAAATCAACTCTTCTTCTTGAATACCCTTCAAATTATTCACATCTTCCCACCAAATATCCGCCTTCCCTTTAATACTGCAGGTCGCTATATTGGCTTTCATGTTATCTAAATATCTACGAAATATAAAGAACTTCTTCATCCCAAGCAACCATGCCTTTGCATATTTTTACTTCTTCATCTCTCCATCAAATGTAGGGGGATTGAATTTATTGAACTCCTCAGGAAGGTACTCACTCCTCCTATAAGGATGATGACATTGATGACTGTGATGATGTCTCCTGGATGAGGAACTATAATGATGCTAATACATACCAATATTCCTGTCAGGTGTATCTAGTGATCTTCCACCTCTGACTATATCCCATTTTTCCAACCCGTATTTGGACCCAGGCTTGCTACCATAGGCTTCATTAGCTTTCTCTTCCTTCTCTTGACTAAAATTCAACTATCCCTTTCTTTGCAACTCTGAAAAGCTCTGAAGAATAACTAAATTGACTTCTACCTACTTCTCCTAAGCCCTTGCTAGTGTTTCTTGAGCCTTAACCAACCTGTCTTTCTCTACTTTGAAAATTCTTATCTTTTCCCTCAAACTCCTCGATGTATCTCCTATATGAGGAGAATACTCATATCTTTGTTTCCCAATTGATCTATAACGACAGTCAAGGGAACTATAGTCTACCATTTTGCTCGTCATATTTTATTCTATTCTCCTTGCAACTTTACCATGTTAGCTAAATGAAATAGGTACCAAAATCAAATCCACACCTCATTGATGTTCAGGGGAGGCTTACCTCATCTACAATATAAATCCACATTAGAATGTACATGTATAATCACAATCATATCAATATAAAAACATCATGCATGACCATACCAACTATATACCATGACCCCATGCATGAAAAAAATATCATTTAAAACATCATCTTATACCCAAAGAGAGCTCTAATACCACCCTGTGGTATCAGATATTACCTAAAGAGAGTAAACCATGGCTCTAATACCACCCTGTGACCCGCCTCATCCCACATTTACCCACTTTCACCGGTTTACCTGGGGTAAACATGCTCTTAGGGTCACTATGATAAGACTCAACCTCCTATATGAACTTATGGAAATGAAGTCAACAAATTAAGACCTTATTGACTTCCCTTAGGTGCTACAGGACCTACAGGATTTACCCAAACCCTCCAAGTGTCCAATCCCTGAGATATATTTCCTTTTCACTAACCTAGAGCCTTAGTATCTTTGTTTCCAAGGAATGTAAGTGATTTTAAGCCTCCAATCGCTCTCATAGGCATGCATATCAACAAATGTAGAATTTTATGCTTAGTTCTATGCCAGTGACCCCAAATTTTGAGCCATTTTTTCATTGCCATGACTCAGTCCTCTTCCCAAAACTCAATGAAACTTCCAGATATGATGAATGACATAGAAACAAATACTTCAAAGCAAAACTTGAATAAGTTTTAATTGACCTGAACCCTCCCAACTAGGACTGACATTCCATTAAAAACATGGTAACATGCAATCTACATGTCATGAATGCATATCTGAGAATAAGGAAATTAAAACCTATCTGAGGTTTAACAATAAGTACCAATGCCTTCTCACAATAGTTACCATAACACCAATTAATTCATGCATTCATTAACCTGACATTCATCAATTAAAATGTGATGATATCCATACTTATATCTGTCATATAAACATGCTTACCTAGATAAATAATAATGATAGAACAACCATTAAAGCCACATAATAAAAAATTATAATTACTCATCAAAGACAAGAGAAACTTAGATATTATTAACCATATGAAAAATCAAACTCAGTCAGAGCCTTCCACGTACCACCCGACCATAGATTGGGCTAAACCAAATCTTTCTTTTAGCCAATCACCCTCATGCCATATTCAAAGCATGAATGTGGGGTCTCATGGGATAAAATAATCCATAAACAACCAAGGGAATCCAGAGGTTAAGCCACCTCCACCCTCACCATACTGTGATCTCACCTAAACTAGTTTTGAGATCACAAAACCAAACCGAGATTAGATGCCTTTGAATTCCTTCACCATCCCTTGATGAATTTTCCTATCTGCACCCACATGTTAAGGGTTTCCCGGAGAAAAACATCTCCACCCCCAACCCTTGGGATTTTGTTGAGACCACCGGAAACCCTCTAGAAAATCCAAAGATTGACCAAGAATGTATACATCACACCATGGATATCCATAAATGGAAATAAAAGGCTAAAACCATTGTCGAAACCCAAAAAAAACCATGCCACAGACAACAAACAAACCAAGTAATCACATGCATATACCATGCATGCAAAAACTAGCTAGGAAATCATACATGCAAACTATTGCTTGATATTATTCCTATTGAAGCCACTTGATCAAACCTTTTCTTGCTTTCCTTGTCCTTCCTTCTCCTCTTGGTGCTCTTCTGCTCTCTGAAACAAAAATGACAAAAGGATACCAATTGATGCTATGATGTATTTTTATTATTGATGCCACCAATTTTATTCATTTTCCATTATTTTCTTTCATTTTCCTCCTCACATGCAACTTGTGACCTTTCACCTCCATTTTCTCCTAATTTCCTTTATTTTCATAAATAAAGTTCCAAAAGTACATTTTTTCTTTTTCAAAGCCTTTTCCATTTCCTTTGCCAATTTCCCCTTAGCCATAAACACAACAAGTGCTTCCCACTAGGATATTTTTCCCAAAATTCATCTTGGAATAAGTATCCCATGACTTTGGTCTTGTTTTCCCTTTATTAAATTTATTACATGAATTTTTAGCCTAGGTTTGTTACAAGAATGTCCTTTTATTATTCTATCTCTAAGATACCTTTCCTTATCTTAGTTATTGAGGCAACATACATTCCAAATGGTAACCTTCATTGGGTGGAATATTTGGAGGAAAATTGCTTCGAGAGTGCGTCCACCTACCCTGTATTCACTTAATGTTGACCAACAATATAGATTGATTATTTGGTGGTTATCCTACCTCTTCTTCTAATTTCCTTGGTTACTTGGTCCTTTCCTTTTCCTTTCTAATTTTTAATAGCCAATCCTATATTTTTGGTCCATTCTCCCCATATCCTATCATTCTTTAGATCCAAAATTTGACGTAAACCTAATGATATTTAACTTTATACTCCTCATAAATGGCACATGAGTCCATATTTTTCCACTCTTTAAGTAGTTTTTCGAAAAATTGTTCCTCAATTCTTACAACCTTGGAGATCTCCTTTAGATCCATTCCAACCAATTCATTCATGGATGGCTCCTCCCAATATATATTTATTGTTAGGGTTTCTGGGGTCTTTATTTTGGGAGAGGGTTTCCCCCACTACAAGAAAAAAGGACATTGGTGAGGGTCATGCTTGTGACGGAAGACAAACCTTTAAGGTCTGTCACCAATGTCACATATGGCGACGATCCTTAAAAATGCGTTGTTGTAACTGCATATGACAATCCTTTAAGGTTTATCACCAAAGCCATTTTTAGTAACACTTTTGGCGAGGGTTTTTAAAGGACCATCACTAATTCCCTCTTTGGTGACACTTCTAGTGACAATTTTTTATTGACCCTCAACAATTCTCTTTTTGGTTACTTTTGGTGATGGTCAAAAAATGTTCGTCATCATTGATCATTCCAATGATTTTTTGATGATGCTATGTGCATGTTACTCTATTTTTTTTCAAAATATAGTGATTTAATACCATTTTTGTGGATTATTTTTCATTTTCTGCCCAAGGCCATATAGTGGTTAGGGTTAGTCAATTTGTTAAGAAGTAATTAGTGTGTATCATTTCCCTCAAGTAATGACAATATAGTTTTCCTATGATTCAATACATGTTTCATCTCTATTAGGTTTATTATCTAAAAAATTCCCTTCAGATAAAGTTCGACTAGTGTGTGTAGAAAATATATTATTTAATACATAATCAAGCTTTGTAAATTCTATTAATGAGAGAGATAAAACACTCCTCAAAACTCTTGGAACACATTAACGTGCTTTGGCACACACTAACATTCCTTAGAACCTCGCATGTCTTATAACATCTTTGTACATAGAACATATTGTCGTGATAAGGACACCCAAGAACATGTTGGCATGCCCTAGCATAGAATAACACTCTCCTAGCATGTGTTGGCATGCCTTGTAGTCCCTAACATGCCCTAGAACACTTTGAAATTCATTAACATACATGAGCACTCGGCACGCATTGGAACTTGACATGTATTGGAACCTATTATTAGTGTGCTTAGCATACCCCTTTTGAAAAATATAAAATCCCTACTTATTATCCCTCTTATGTGTTAATTTACTTTCATTTTATCTTGGTTCTTATTTTTTTGACCTTGATACTCCTTGAAACATATTGGCATACCCTGACACCCTACACATCCTAGCATGCCTTAGAATATTGCATGTCGTGGCACTATTTAGTACATGCTAACACACACTAGAACTCCCTAGTGCACTTTGGCACTTCTTGACATGCCCTAATATTCCCTAGCATGAGTTACTAGTGCTTAACATACCTTGTCAATCCCTCCTTGGAATGCTAGCTAGCACTTGTTGAAAATCCCTAGAAAACCCTCATATTCATTCACTTCCATGCATTTTGACCTAGTTTTCCCTTACGTTTCCATAATACTCCCTAACACTCCTCATCATGCATTAGCACACTCTGTCACACCTTAGCACTCTTCAACATGCCCTTTTGCTTCATAACATGTGTATCACTCCCTAATACACATTGACACTTGGAACGTGTTAACATTTGGAAAGTATTAGCATGTCTAGCATTCATTAAGATGCCTTGGTATACTTTGGCATGGTTTAATATTAGATTTATTTGAGACCAATTATTGCAAAGTAGATAAGAAGTAACAAATGATGATTTGGCACTTAGAATGCACTAACATTTGGCACTTGGAACCTATTTCCACCTTGTGTTGGTGTGCCTAGCATGCCCCTCCTGGAAAAGGTAAATTAATGACTTATTAACCCTATGATGTGTTAATTTCCTTGTAGTTTAACTTGTTTCTCCTTTTTGTTTCCTTGATAGTCCCTCGCACGTATTGTGACACCCTTGCACATATTTGCATGCCTTAGCACTCGACACATCTTAGCATATTTGACATTCCTTCGAAATATTTGGCACATGTTAGCATTCCCTAGCATTCCTTGGCACTCATGCCCTCACAACTAGCCTTACATTTTTTCATGACTTGGGAACCTAATCAAGTTCTTAGCTACTACAGTTCATATGACATTGGCCTGCTTCAGCTACACCAACTTGACCAATTGCACCTATTATAAGTATATTATGCCTTGTTCACCTAAGAACTGTCTATACCTCATCTTAGGCCACTCATGTCGAATTCGAACTTGTCCCACTTAAGAACTTAGCAACACAAGGATCACATCTAGCCATGGTCATAAAAAAAATAAGAAACATTATTAGGTTAGATAGGAAATATTTCACATGTATTTCCAGTTCATATAAACAATAGAGAATTAACTGAGAGTTTTCAAGAGCCATGATATAAATAAGACACACAATATATAAGTTGGCAAAAACCGAGTGCCCCAAAATTTTTACAGAACAATGTACAATATGAAATTGTCTAAAATAATTTAAAACATGAGCATTTAGCCAAAGTGTGCCACATGTCATATAAAAATAATTAATAAATGAAAAACAGTGTTGTGCCCACTACAAGGTCTCCCTTTATCTAAAACTTTTTTGTTGAGCCCCTTATCGCAATCATAGGCTTTCCTCTTGCAAATCCTATTATGAAATTCTTCTAACACACTTCATTTGGTACACTTGAATTCACTAACACTCCTTGTCACACACTCTTATTTTTTCATTTCCATGAATTTTGACCTAGTTCTCCCTTATGATGCATCGACACTCCTAAACACTCCTCAACGTGCATTGAAATTTTCCAACATGTGTTAGCACGCCTTTTTCATTACTTGGCATCCCCTAACCCTCCCTAGATATCATGCCCTCACAAATGCCCTTACTTAATTTGCAACTTGGGAACCCAACCAAGTCCTCGCTTGATTACAAGAGCTTGACCAAGTTACGATTACTACAACTAGACTATGTTGTTGAATTGTGTAGCTTGGGAGGCACTCCACAAGCCTAGTGAGATGGGTTTGTGTGAGTTTGGTCACAAAAGTATTTTTGGGAAAAGAACCCAAGCGAAGGGGTTTTGGAACCAAGATGGCATTTAAAATCTAAAAAATAAATAAAAAGAAAATCATATTTCCTAAGGTCTAAGTGGATAAATCCCGTAAGTTTGAGAGGGTTCTTAAGAGGCATAGATAGGAAAAGTTATTTAAGGAGGCCTTAGTATGAAGTCAAGAACATCAAGTGAGAAGGAGCTAACTAGATCAAGGAGGATAGGAGATATGTAGTCCTAAAGTAGGCAAAGTTAGAGGGCTGAGTAAGGGTTGCTAAAGGGAGGCCATGATCATCCACCAAGAGAAAGATCATCATGTGATGGTTCAAAAGAATGTCACATACTTTAATGGGTTCGATATAGGTAGTAGGATGGCATACTGTTGTTTCTCTTATGGAATATTGAGCTCAAGAGAGGAGGCTCATGAGAATTTGGGCATGTTATTTTAGTGGTGTTTCTATGTGAAGACCACATAAAATTTTGAAAGAGTAGAGAGGGTTGAAACCCTATCTTGTGTTGTTTAGTAGGATGCAAGGCCTGTGATAAAGACCAACACAAATGGAGGATGGTTTTCAATATATTTGAAGGCCAGAACAGAAGTTTCCATAGGTGTAATATTGACTGGGGTAACCGTAGTTTGAGGGTCGTAGATATCTAAAGTTTAGGTCAATATTTAGTCAATGAAATACCCATAATCTATGGATCCATATGAGCTAGGTTGATTCTCTTATGGAGGCAAGAGTTATTATTTTTGTTATGGGTGGATAGGTTTTGTTCTAAAGAAATTAGAATAGAAGTATAATGCCCTAGTTAGGGAGGTTTCCTGGCATGTTCAATCCATAAGGTATGCCCTTATGACCATGAAAAATATGCATAGAAGAAGAGGGGTTGTGACCCTTAGAGAGACGCTTATCTTTGCAATATATACCACAAATTTGGAAGATGGTTTGCAGAAGTATGTGCAGAGATAAATATTTTGAAGGAAGGTGGAACTTGAGTAGAATATTGAGCAAAATAAATGTACCATATGAGGAATGGATTGACATGAAGAGGAGTTGATTTTGGTGGATTGTCCATATAGTTTTAGACATATATCTAAAGAAACCTAAAGCAGTTAGTTAATGGACTATTAGTGGATGATTTCTAACCCTGGTTCAGTCATCTACAAATTGTTAGAAGGATGATAAGAGGAGTAGTTCAGATTTGTTCATGGATTGGACAATAAAGAAATTGGTATACAAGAATAGTGATTTTGAGAGGACTCAAATCACTATTAGGTGGCAGATTTGAAGAGCCCTAGATGAGGGAAGTGTTGTGGGCACTAAATCAGTAAAGTAATTGAATGTAGTTGGGAAAATTGATGGCAGTCCAAGTACAGTTAGAGGGTTATTAGGTGACTTTCAAAGAAGAGCCCTAAGTCCTCTACTTGTGAAGGAAACCAAGACAGGTAGAAGGGTAGGTGTATTGGGCCTATTGGACACCTAATCCTCTATGGGTAGGTGTGGAAGCCAAAATGTCAAAGAGGAGTCCAACTGACCTTGGAACGTGTAATCTAAGATTCACGCCAATGTAATATAAATACATCTATGGTTAATAAAATGATATCTCATGCTTATCTTTACTATGTGAATGTTTGCGTAGATGAGTTCAACATGGTATCAGAGAGGGCGATCTCCTGCCCTGCTCAAGTGTAAGCCACTTTTTTTTGTGACCTTGCTGTACATGTTAGTCCAACACCTCTGACTTCTTTGCCCATTATCCAGAAATAGAAAAATAAAAATAAAACTGGAATTTATCCCTTTGTTCATGCATGTTCCCTTGTTGCACCACTCTCATGCAATGAAATATTTTCCAGTTTGAGTAATATTAAACATTTCACCTGTGGCACTCTCTGTCTAGCAATGAAATTGAGTGACTACACTGGTTTGATTCCTCTCCCATTTCACTGGTGCGATTCCTCTCCCATCTGAATAGTGAAAATCACTATCCAAATCAGGGTAGAGTCCTCTCTATCCTCTGTCCCGAGGCACTTACGAACATTTCCTTCACCAAGTGCAAACAATAGCCTTTGAATAATTTACCTGTGACCTTCAACTAGAAAGAAAGATAGAAGAGAATGTCGATTTCGAGCTAGTTAAGCTCGAAATTGCTAATGTTGCTGACTCTAGCATAGAAAACATTATTATAGTGCGCATAATTGAGCATCTTCGTGGTGATCATGATGCTGGTAAGGAGAAGGTGATGGATATTGAGGGAAATGGCTGGGAAATCCGGTTGCTTGTGAACAAGGCAGTTGATGTAGATGTAGCCTACGACAAAGAAAAAGGGGCTACAACTCATATACCTGTAAATTTTTTGTGAACAAATTATTCTTGCAGTTTTCGACCATGTCCAAGTTGTTAGGATAGCTATCAGTGTGTCGAGACTCTTGCCAGATTTCCCACTTCAGATAAAGAAACCTATGTGAATTGTGCGATGGAAGAAGGTGCATTTACCAAGAGCGCAGACTGTGGAAGAGGTTGCCTGCCATTTCTAGGCTGATAAGGAATACATGATCTCCATCATCATCACTGGCGTTGTAAATTGGAGGTATTAAAAATTTCACAGGAAAGTTTTATCCTCTAAGCTCGATGTGGAACCGACTTCCCAAGTTTATGTATTGAAGAAGTTTCTCTCATCGTGGGCTTTAGCTGTGGGTCATATTTCTGGAAGTAGAGCTGACTCCTCAAAGGTCAAGCACCCATTTCTGTGCACAACCACAAAATCTTCACTGTTATAATCATTTTTTCAAGTGGCTATGGTTTCAAGCTCTTCGTTGGTTCCTTCCATTACCACGCAAAGGTTGGTGTTGGCTAGAGCATTGAGAACAATCAGATCAAAGTCGTGATTCCTTCATGACTTGGTGTTGGCCAGAGCATTGAGAACGTTTAGATAAGAGTGAAATATCTCGACCTTCCCAAAGCCCAAGGATTTTCTCATCACCATTTTTTGCCACTGTTTGCTCCAGTAGTGGTAGGTAATCCCCCAAGCACCCATAGTTTATTCCCATGCTTTGCGCCCTTCTTCTCCTCTTGCCCACTATTTTTGCTCTAGAGTTCAACACATTTTTGGACGTGGAATCCCGCTCCCATACACTGACATTTACTCCCAATCAAATTCCATAAACACCCAAAGGTCCATAGATCACATCACTCACATGGTGTTTTCAAAGGTTTTCATGATTTCTGTGTGAACCTCCTCTCTGAAAAATAGCCCAAAAAATATTGGTATGGTAACCTATGTGAATCCTTGAATTTTGTAATGATATGTTGCATGAATATTTCATTAATGGTATTCTAGAGGATGGTATCTACTGAGATGTTTATATGAGGAGTATCAATTTTGTTTTTGAAGGCCATGATACAAGTGTTTTAGCTTAATATGGTAGGAATATTTCCATGCTATGATTTTATATATCCGTTGAGCCATTTATGTTGAATATTGTGTGAGCTGGTTTATGCTCTGCATAATTTTGGTCTCTTTTCGAATTTTTTGAATGCTAATTGTCGATAATTGTTGCAACAGTGGGTTCAGGAGCCACTTTTCTATAGATGGTGGGGTGAGAGAGGCACAAATTATGCAATAGTTGAGGTGCATTGTCTATTGAAGCCGGTTCCATCATCTTCTTTTGCTTGAGCCATCTATAAAATGGCTCGAATTAGTGAAGTATTAGAGTTTCTAAAAACTCTGATATAATCTACTACTGATGACACAATGAAAATCGACAAAACCATTTTTGCTGACATTAAAATCTATCTACAAGACTTATAAGAAAAAATTTAATTTTTGCAGCTTGAATCACAAGTTCAAAAAGAAGAATTACAATAGTGGAGTGATCATTCTAGACATGATTCTATTCAGAACACTGAGACAAACTCCAATCAACAACAATATATTGGTCATATCACTGAGCCTAGTACAAGAGAAGATTTTTATGCAGATGCAGAAGCTCACGCTTCACCTCCCAAGCCCATCATTACACCTTGGGAAAATCTTGTCCACAAAAAGCACAAAATAGGTGTTGGATATGAAAAGGAGTTGTCCATTCATATTTCGGACTACTCCAAGCCTATCAAATTTCAGAGTGCTAGATTTCTTCATGATATCTCACCTAGAGTTGTTTTAGATTCTTCTCCTCTTCCACAACAAAAAAAGAAAATTGTAAAATGTCAACACTATGATCAAGTTGGCCATATGAAATATCATTATTTCGATATTCACCCATGCAAGCACTATGGTTGACACACCCATTATTCACATAGATGCTTCAGAAACAAGCCTCATGCAAGAAAAAAGATTCATCTTGGATGGATCACTTCTTGGAAATGAGAATCAACAGCCAAGAAGATGTTTAAGTCATATGTCATAACTTTTTCTATAATATTGAACAATATTGCAGTTGAGTGTTCACCATCAGCTCACCTTGTAGCTGAAAAGGGGGGGGGGGGGAATGGTGGTCATCTACAAGCTTCGAAGCCACATCAAGCGAAACTGAGCCACAATTTTTCATTCTTGATTTAGAGTTGTAGCCAGAGACACGGATGCCCATGAGCATGCCTTTGTTTTGTGGTTAGCCTTGAAGAATCTATGTGAGGTTGATTTTCTTCCTCTTCAAAGAATTCGAGACACTTCCTCTAGCAAAATACTTCAGCTTCTTCTCAATTTTGGTAGAGTTCCAAGAAATACATCAAGAATTCCAGAGTTGGTGGTCATCCTTAAACCATCACAGGTTGTAGGCCTC